>QXTE01000403.1:35166-197074 GCA_003942145.1 Platysternon megacephalum
GCACGACCTGTTCTGTCCTTCCGATATATTTTGTACCCCGGAATGATTGTGTCCCATTGATTGTCCTCAGTCCACCAGGTTTCTGTGATGCCTATTATATCAATATCCTCCTTTATCATGAGGCACTCTAGTTCACCCATCTTAGTATTTAGACTTCTAGCATTTGTGTACAAGCACTTTAAAAACTTGTCACTGTTTATTTGTCTGCCCTTTTCTGATGTGTCCGATTCTTTATGTGAACGTTTCTCGTCTGATCTGGCCCTTACATTATCCTCTTCCATCCTCTGCTCCTGACTAGAACCTAGAGAATCTCTATCAATAGACTCTCCTCTAAGAGAAGTCTCTGTCCGACCCACATGCTCCTCTGCAGCAGTCGGCTTTCCCCCATCTCCTAGTTTAAAAACTGCTCTGCAACCTTTTTAATGTTAAGTGCCAGCAGTCTGGTTCCACTTTGGTTTAGGTGGAGCCCATCCTTCCTGTATAGGCTCCCCCTATCCCAAAAGTTTCCCCAATTCCTAATGAATCTAAACCCCTCCTCCCTACACCATCGTCTCATCCACGCATTGAGACTCTGAAGCTCTGCCTGCCTACCTGGCCCTGTGTGTGGAACTGGGAGCATTTCTGAGAATGCCATCAGTGTGCTGTGCTTGTGGAAGAGAGGGACAGATTTACAGTCAGTGGTTTAAAACACACCTGTCTCAAATGCGTCGTGTGATCAAGTGGGATCAAGTGGAGGCAGGGAGGAGTCGGCTGTGTGAGATGAGGATAGAACTTGGGGTAGAGAGGTGTGATGATCTGGCAGAACTGGGAGGGGAAAGCATGAGGAAAGGAAAGAGATGTAGGAGTGTTGTTTTTTGGGGGGATGCGCAGGTGAGGAAAGCCTCATCCCTTAGTGGGAGAGGATTCAGGGGACTCCAGAAACAAGGAATAGGAAAAATTGAACTTACCAAGTTCAGCAAGAATTTCCTCTAAAAGACAAAAAAGAGTAATTAATAATGTGTGATAGCTGTTAAAACATTTTAGTACAGTGGTTCTCTCCCCACCCCTGCTACCTTCATCCATTTTTTTATGTTTGCAAAGTCAAACATGGGCAGTTTTTGTTTGTTTGTTTGTTTCCTGTTTTGGGCATGCTCTCTTGTGACATTTTTTATCACTAGAGTTGGGCAAAATTTTTCAGCTGAAATCAACATCATCGGCAATTCCTTGGTTCGAGGATGATCTCTACCACAGATTTACTTATGGGTCCTGAGATGTCTCAGGAGTCCAATCCTGGAACCACAGATCTGCCCGCAGTTGGTACAGACATTTCCTAGTGGGTCAGCTCCCCATTGGGAGAAAGTTCTTTTTCCTTCCTTCATCTTTGAGGGCAAGGTGCTTCTCCTCGAAGCGGGCCACTGCCTGATGGAGGATGTGGCACCACTGAGGTCAGTTGGTGGCTTGCTCCTCCCAGCTTGTGATGTCCACATCAGTTTTCTTGAGATACGCTTTCAGTGTCTATTTGTAGCATTTCCTCTGACCACCACGGGATCTCTGACCATGGGTGATCTGAGAGTAGACAGCTTGTTTTGGGAGGGGAGAGTATGGCATCCGCACACAATATTCAGCCCAGTGAAGCTGGTTCATGAGAATCATTGCTTCAGTGCTGGTGACATTGGCTTCAGTGAGGATGCTGGTGTTAGTGCAGCGATCTTCCCACTTGATGCGAAGGATCTTCCAGAAGCATTGTTGGTGGTACCTCTCCAGACAGTTGGGTTTGCATCCCTAAAGGAGTGTAGGAATAATAATTGTCTTATAGACCTGGATCTTGGTGTCCTGCCATAGGTCACAGTCCATGAAAATGTGTTGAAGCAGTTTCCCAAAGGAAACACTTGCACACTGGATCCTGTGCTTGACCTCACTATTGGGAGAAAGGTAACTACCAAGGTAGCAGAAGTGCTTGACTGTCTCCAGGATCTGTCATAGAATCATAGAATATTAGGGTTGGAAGAGACCTCAGGAGGTCATCTAGTCCAACCCCCTGCTCAAAGCAGGACCAATTCCCAACTAAATCATCCCAGCCAAGGCTTTGTCAAGCCAGGCCTTAAAAACCTCTAAGGATGGAGATTCCACCACCTCCCTAGGGAACCCATTCCAGTGCTTCACCACCCTCCTAGTGAAATAGTGTTTCCTAATATCCAACCTAGACCTCCCCCACTGCAACTTGAAACCATTGCTCCTTGTTCTGTCATCTGCCACCACTGAGAACAGCCGAGCTCCATCCTCTGTGGATTCCCCCTTCAGGTAGTTGAAGGCTGCTATCAAATCCCCCCTCACTCTTCTCTTCTGCAGACTAAATAAGCCCAGTTCCCTCAGCCTCTCCTCGTAAGTCATGTGCCCCAGCCCCCTAATCATTTTCGTTGCTCTCCCCTGCACTCTTTCCAATTTGTCCACATCCCTTCTGTAGTGGGGGGACCAAAGCTGGATACAATACTCCAGGTGTGGCCTCACCAGTGCCAAATAGAGGGGAATAATCACTTCCCTCAATCTGTAAAAGCAGCAAAGAATCCTGTGGCACCTTATAGACTAACAGACGTTTTGCAGCATGAGCTTTCGTGGGTGAATACCTCCCTTCCCTCAATCTGCTGACAATGCTCCTACTAATACAGCCCAATATGCCGTTGGTCTTCTTGACAACGAGGACACACTGCTGACTCATATCCAGCTTCTCATCCACTGTAATCCCCAGATCCTTTTCTGCAGAACTGCTGCTTAGCCAGTCAGTCCCCAGCCTGTAGCGGTGCCTGGGATTCTTCCCTCCTAAGTGCAGAACTCTGCACTTGTCATTGTTGAACCTCATCAGATTTCTTTTGGCCCAATCCTCCAATTTGTCTAGGTCACTCTGGACCCTATCCCTACCCTCCAGCGTATCTACCTCTCCCCCCAGCTTAGTGTCATCTGTGAACTTGCTGAGGGTGCAATCCATCCCATCATCCAGATCATTAATAAAGATGTTGAACAAAAAGTGCACCAGGACCGACCCCTGGGGCACTCCGCTTGATACCGTCTGCCAACTAGACATTGAGCCATTGATCACTACCCATTGAGCCCGACAATATAGCCAGCTTTCTATCCATACTTTTTTAACTTGCTGGCAAGAATACTGTGGGAGACGTACCAAAAGCTTTGTTAAAGTTAAGATATATCACATCAACCGCTTTCTCCATATCCACAGAGCCAGTTATCTCATCATAGAAGGCAATCAGGTTGGTCAGGCATGACTTGCCCTTGGTGAATCCATGTTGACTGTTCCTGATCACCTTCCTCTCCTCCAAGTTCAAAATGGATTCCTTGAGGACCGCTCCATGATTTTGCCGGGGACTGAAGTGAGGCTGTAGTTCCCCGGGTTCTCTTTCTTCCCTTTTTTAAAAATGGGCACTATATTTGCCTTTTTCCAATCGTCCAGGACCTCCCCCGATCACCACGAATTTTCAAAGATAATGGCCAGTGGCTCTGTCCCTCGACTGTGATTTGTGGTGGGTTATGTGAAAGGCCTGAGGCAGGCTGATGGAGCACTTTAGTCTTCTGAATATTGAGTGAGAGTCCGAGGCTTTGATGAGCTTGTGCAAAAAAATCCAGTGTGGACTGAAGGTCAGTCTTAGTGTGCGCGAGGATGTCATCAGCATACTGAAGATCAATAACTGACACCCCGAGGACTTTAGACTTCGAGCTGAGACACCAAACATTAAAAAGCCGCCCATCCATTCTGTATTGAATGTGAAATGCAGTGGGGAGGCAGACTTTAACAAGGACCAAAATGACTGCTAAATAGATGGGGAACAGGGTTGGAGCAATAATGCATCCTTGCTTAACCCCAGTTTTGGTGACAAAAGGGTCCATCTCCAGGTCATGACAGAGAACGGTGTCAGTCAACTGATCATGAAGAAGCCTTAGAACCTTAATAAATTTTGGAGGGCAGACAAATCTGGCCAGCACCTTCCATAGAGCTTCACGATTGACGGAGTCAAAGGCCTTTGTCAAATCGATGAAGGCCATATATAGGTCCTGATTTTGCTCCCAAGATTTTTCCTGGATTTGGCAGGCAGCGAAGATCATGTTTATTGTCCCACAGGATGGTCTGAAACTGCACTGAGATTCTGGAAATATTTCCTTAGCAAGGGGAAGTAATCAGTTTAAGAGCATATGGGCGAGAATTTTCCCTGCTGTCAATAGCAAGGCAATGCCTTGATAATTTCTACACTCTGACTTATCTCCTTTCTTAAAGATTGTAACAATGTTGGCACTTTGCAAGTCTCAAAACTTCTCATTATACCAAATCTGAATAAAAAGTTTGTGGAGTTTCTTCACCAGTTCTTCACCTCCACACTTGTTGACTTCAGCTGGTATGACATCTGGCCCTGCTGCCTTGCTGTTCTTCATTTGCATGATGGATCACGTTACTTCTTCGAGGGCAGGAGGATCAGCAAGAGATTCTCTTTCATGTCACTGAGGTATAGATTCGATGGTGGCATCAGAGACGGTTGACTCACTATTCAGGAGTGACTCAAAAGGCTCCTTCCATTTGGCTTTGATGGCTTCACTGTCCTTAAAATATGTCAGCCCGTCTTAGGCTCGGAGTGGTGTAGGACCATGGGATCATGGACTGTAGACTTGTTCATTTAAATTGCACAGCTTACAGCTAATAGCCTTTTTGACTATTGGTACATCTGAATCCCATTAGCTGTTTGTATCAGAATAGGTTATGCGGTTTGCAGACATGGACTTTGACTGAGCAATGGCACTATAATAAAAGAACTGTGCCCTCTTGTGTTCAACCATTGCTGTTCTCCTGATTTTCTAAAGGTGCAGTCGACTTTCTGTTCTGAAATTACAGCACGTTGCTCTGAATATAGAATCATAGAATATCAGGGTTGGAAGGGACCTCAGGAGGTCATCTAGTCCAATCCCCTGCTCAAAGCAGGACCTAATCCCAACTAAATCATCACAGCCAGGGCTTTGTCAAGCCTGACCTTAAAAACCTCTAAGGAAGGAGATTCCACCACCTCCCTAGGGAACCCATTCCAGTGCTTCACCACCCTCCTAGTGAAAAAGTTTTTCCTAATATCCAATCTAAACCTCCCCCACTGCAACTTGAGACCATTACTCCTTGTTCTGTCATCTGGTACCACTGAGAACAGTCTAGATCCATCCTCTTTGGAACCCCCTTTCAGGTAGTTGAAAGCAGCTATCAAATCCCCCCTCATTCTTCTCTTCTGCAGACTAAACAATCCCAGTTCCCTCAGCCTCTCCTCATAACTCATGTGCTCCAGCCCCCTAATCATTTTTGTTGCCCTCCGCTGGACTCTTTCCAATTTTTCCACATCCTTCTTGTAGTGTGGGGCCCAAAACTGGACACAGTACTCCAGGTGAGGCCTCACCAATGTCGAATAGAGGGGAACGATCACGTCCCTCGATCTGCTGGCAATGCCCCTACTTATACAGCCCAAAATGCCGTTAGCCTTCTTGGCAACAAGGGCACACTGTTGACTCATATCCAGCTTCTCGTCCACCGTAACCCCTAGGTCCTTTTCTGCAGAACTGCTGCCTAGCCACTCGGTCCCTAGTCTGTAACAGTGCATGGGATTCTTCCGTCCTAAGTGCAGGACTCTGCACTTGTCCTTGTTGAACCTCATCAGGTTTCTTTTGGCCCAATCCTCTAATTTGTCTAGGTCCCTCTGTATCCTATCCCTACCCTCCAGCGTATCTACCACTCCTCCCAGTTTAGTGTCATCTGCAAATTTGCTGAGAGTGCAGTCCACGCCATCCTCCAGATCATTAATGAAGATATTGAACAAAACCGGCCCCAGGACCGACCCTTGGGGCACTCCGCTTGAAACCGGCTGCCAACTAGACATGGAGCCGTTGATCACTACCCGTTGAGCCCGACGATCTAGCCAGCTTTCTATCCACCTTATAGTCCATTCATCCAGCCCATACTTCTTTAACTTGCCGGCAAGAATACTGTGGGAGACCGTATCAAAAGCTTTGCTAAAGTCAAGGAATAACACATCCACTGCTTTCCCCTCATCCACAGACCCAGTTATCTCCTCATAGAAGGCAATTAGGTTAGTCAGGCCCTTGGTCAATCCATGCTGACTGTTCCTGATTACTTTCCTCTCCTCTAAGTGCTTCAGAATATACAGCAGGGACATAGATTTCTTCCATATGATGGAAAATGAAGTTTTGTCTTTTCCACTGTGTAACAGCAAAGGACAACACATACTCAAGAAATCCATTTTACCCTGTTTTGCTGCTATTTGAAATTACAGCTGTGTCAGAGAGGATGATGCACACCATGGGCTGGACTGTACATTGCGCTAACACCTCTGAAATCCAGGAAATACAAAGTTAAGTTAAATGCAACCCCCACAAAGCAACCATAGCTCTTCCACTCTTAGAGCAATGCCCCAACATTTCCATTACACACACACTAGCATCCCCACCAGCCACAGCAGTTTTCAAGACAAACTGAGTACGCAGGTGGGTTTTAGAGCAGTGGGAAAACTCTTTGAAACTGGAAGTGAGTCTCAACCTTAACTACAGCAGAGTTGCTGCTCCATTATCATACCTCAGGGTTAGCTACGTTCATGCAGCCTACCTTGATATACACCTGGACCTTTTCCCCAGAGCAGACTACGCTGAGTCCAGTCCACTGCTCTCACAGGCAGCCCCTTCATGGAACGCTGTTCAGAAATTTACCAAGTTCCATTTTCAAACTAGTGCTGTTGTTTGCCCCACAACTCCTGCTGGGAGGCTGCTCCAGAACCTCTCTTCTCTGATGCGAAAAACCTTCAGTTTCCAGCCTGAATATCATTCTGGGCCAGTTTATCCCCATTTGTTCTTGTGCCAACATTGTCCGTTAGCTTCAATAGCTCATCTCCCGGGTGTTTAATTCCCTGATGCATTTACAGAGAGCAATTACATCCCCTCTTAGCCTTCCCTTTGCTAGGCAAAACAAGTTCAGTTCTTTTAGCCTCCTCTCTTAGATCAGTCCCCCCCATGGCCCTGATCATCCTGGGAGCCCATCTCTGCACCTGTTCTAATTTGAATTCATCCACCTCTGGCTGAGGCTGTGGAACACCGCACAGATTCCAGAAAAGGGGAGTAGCTCCTCTGGCAAAGTATTGAGTTTCCTGGTGTTGAGCCTTGAAGTTGAAGACAAGCTAAAATTTTCTACAGAAGCAGAGGAGGAGCCTGGGGAGGGGTTTGAATACAGAGGGGAGGACACGGTTGAAGCCGAATGAGGCAGCTGATTTTGGTGGCCCAGTGTTGGATCAGCCCCTTCATTACTCTGGTGGGAGAAGAGAACTTGAGAAGCAACAAAAGCACCTGGTGCCAGGGGTGAGATCCAACCAGAGTCCCCCTGACCACAGGGGAACCAGCCCCATGTAACCTCCTTGCCCAGCCACATGGCAATGGGGGAAATGACAGCAGGAAAACTTAGAGGTGTTCCAAGCCCCTGCAGCCAGAAGGATTCCTTCAGCAGTAGCTAGAGAAGCAGCAACAGCCTGCTGCCCGGACAGCCTCTGGCCTTTTCAGTTTGCTGATTGCCTGTTTACTCTGCTCCGCTCCCTGCCTCCCTCTGCCCTCCATTGTCCTACGCAGGACCTGAATTGCTAAGGTATTGAACAAGCACATTCTAAAAAAACAAGTATTTCAGGCCTTCCTCATTCATCTTAAAGAAGCAAAGAAGAGCACAAGCAGTGTTTGTTTCCCCTTTGCTTCTCCCTTGAACACACCCCACTGGTCCCAGGAATTACCTTTGTCTTGCTTCATTTCAGATCGCACAGTTGCTAGAGGGAGAAAAAGGTAAATTATGCCATGTGCTATGCTTGGGACAGAGGGGACAGAGTTGTTTAAAACACACTTGTCTCAAATACGATGTTTAATCAGGTAGGGTCAAGGGGAGGCAGGGAAGAGTCATTGGCTGTGGGGGATGATGATATATCTGACTTCTATGATGGGGACAGAGAGGTGTGAGTGGTCAGATGACTAGGGAGGAGTATAAAAATGTTGCTCGAGCATGCAGGGGTGTAATCAGGAAGGCCAAAGCACAAATGGAGTTGCAGCTAGCAAGGAATGTGAAGGGTAACAAGAAGGGTTTCTACAGGTATGTTAGCAACAAGAAGAAGGTCAGGGAAAGTGTGGGATCCTTTCTGAACGGGTGAGACAGCCTGTGGAAAAAGCTGAAGTACTCAATGCTTTTTTTTTGCCTTGGTCTTCACAGACAAGGTCAGCTCCCAGACTGCTGCACTGGGCAGCATGGTATGGGGAGCAGGTTGTGACGTTGCACTCTATATGATTTTATGAAAATATGCTAATGTAACTGGAATATGATTCATGCAAAAGGTCTCTTGTAAGGTATCATTACAAAGTTTATAATCTACTGAGTGTGATCATCCTATTTATATAAATGTACCACTCTTGTATCTGAAACTAGAAATATGAAATAAGCTTATAATCTACTGAGTGTGATCATCCTATTTGTATAAATGTACCACTCTTGTATCTAAAACTAGAAATATGAAATATAACTCTGAGGGCCTATTGTAATTATGCAAAGTGTGGGCCATTAATGGTGGTTTGGAATCTTGATGATGCCCATTAACCAGGACAATTGACTGCAGATGGCTGTATTTACCTGTGAGTCTTCTTGTATATGTGTGTGCTGGCAAGTGGGTAATGAAGTCTTACAGTGACATGTGATCATGTCACCTGAACTGGAATCCATCTTTAACCTGGTGTTTTTCCATTGATGGGGGGGGGGGGGGACCCAGAGGGACAAAGGATTCCCGCCCTAAGCAAAAGATATATAAATGGGTGGAACAGAACAAAGAGGGCGGCCATCATGAGGAATCCCCTAGCTACCACCTGAGCTGGAACAAGGGCTGTACCAGGGCAAAGGACTGCACCCAGACTAGGAAGGCCACCAGTCTGTGAAAGAAACTTATTGAAACATCTCTCAGGATGCGATTTTATCTGTACTCAGTTGTATTACTGTATTAGGCTTAGATTTGCGTGTTTTATTTTATTTTGCTTGGCAATTCACTTTGTTCTGTCTGTTACTACTTGGAACCACTTAAATCCTACTTTCTGTATTTAATAAAATCACTTTTTACTTATTAATTAACCCAGAGTATGCATTAATACCTGGGGGGGGGGGGGGGGGGGAGAGCAAACAGCTGTGCATATCTCTCTATCAGTGTTATAGAGGGCAAACAATTTATGAGTTTACCCTGTATAAGCTTTATACAGGGTAAAATGGATTTATTTGAATTTAGACCGCATTGGGAGTTGGGCATCTGAGTGTTAAAGGCAAGAACACTTCTGTAAGCTGCTTTCAGTTAAGTCTGCAGCTTTGGGGCAAGTAATTCAGACCCTGGGTCTGCGTTGGAGCAGACGGGCGTGTCTGGCTCAGCAAGACAGGGTGATGGCAGGGAAAGCAGGAGCAGAGGTATTCTTGGCACATCAGGTGGCAGCTCCCAAGGGGGGTTCTGTGATCTAACCCGTCACAGAGGTGGGCAGCCATCAGTGGTGAAAGAACAGATGAAGGACTATTTAGAAAAGCTGGACATGCACAAGCCGATGGGTCCAGATGCAATGCAGCCGAGGGTGCTGAGGGAGTTGGCTCATGTGATTGCAGAACAATTGGCCATTATATTTGAAAACTTGTGGCGATCGGGGGAGGTCCCAGACGATTGGAAAAAGGCAAATATAGTGCCAATCTTTAAAAAAGGGAAAAAGGAGAATCCGGGGAAATACAGACAGGTCAGCCTCACCTCTGTCCCCAGAAAAATCATGGAGTAGGTCCTCAAGGAATCCATTTTGAAGCACTTGGAGGAGAGGAAGGTGATCAGGAACAGTCAACATGGATTCACCAAGCGCAAGTCATGCCTGACTAACCTAATTGCCTTCTATGAGGAGATAACTGGCTCTGTGGATATGGGGAAAGCGGTGGACGTGACATACCTTCACTTTAGCAAAGCTTTTGATACGGTCTCCCACACTATTCTTGCCAGCAAGTTAAAGAAGTATGGATTGAATGAATGGACTATAAGGTGGATAGAAAGCTGGCTAGATAGTCAGGCTCAATGGGTAGTGATCAACGGCTCAATGTCTAGCTGACAGCTGGTATTAAGCGGATAGCCCCGGGGGGTGGATCCTGGGGCCAGTTTTGTTTAACATCTTCATTAATGATCTGGATGATGGGATGGATTGCACCCTCAGCAAATTCGCGGATGACACTAAGCTTGGGGCAGAGATAGATACGTTGGAGGGTAGGGATAGGGTCCAGAGTGACCTAGACAAATTGGAGGATTGGGCCAAAAGAAATCTGATGAGGTTCAACAAGGACAAGTGCAGAGTCCTGCACTTAGGACGAAAGAATCCCATGCACCGCTACAGGCTGGGGAGCGACTGGCTAGGCAGCAGTTCTGCAGAAAAGGACCTGGGGATTACAGTGGACGAGAAGCTGGATATGAGTTGACAGTGTGCCCTTGTTGCCAAGTAGGCTAACGGCATTTGGGGCTACATTAGTAGGAGCATTGCCAGCAGATCGAGGGACGTGATCATTCCCCTCTATTCGACATTGGTGAGGCCTCACCTGGAGTACTGTGTCCAGTTTTGGGCCCCACACTACAAGAAGGATGTGGAAAAATTGGAAAGAGTCCAGCAGAGGGCAACAAAAATGATTAGGGGGCTGGAGCACATGACTTATGAGGAGAGGCTGAGGGAACTGGGATTGTTTAGTCTGCAGAAGAGAAGAATGAGGGGGGATTTGATAGCTGCTTTCAACTACCTGAAAGGGGGTTCCAAAGAGGATGGATCTAGACTGTTCTCAGTGGTACCAGATGACAGAACAAGGAGTAATGGTCTCAAGTTGCAGTGGGGGAGGTTTAGGTTGGATATTAGGAAAAACTTTTTCACTAGGAGGGTGGTGAAGCACTGGAATGGGTTACCTAGGGAGGTGGTGGAATTCCCTTCCTTAGAGGTTTTTAGGGTCAGGCTTGACAAAGCCCTGGCTGGGATGATTTAGTTGGGAATTGGTCCTGCTTTGAGCAGGGGGTTGGACTAGATACCTCCTGAGGTCCCTTCCAACCCTGATATTCTATGATTCTATGATTCTATGAGGGGCTGAGAGTGTTGCGAGGGGGAAGCATGAGGAAAGGGAGGAAACATAGGAGTGTTTTCGGAGGGGGGGTTCATGGTCAGGGAAGCCCCATCCCTTAGTGGGAAATGTTTGTCGGGACTTCAGGACCAAGGAAGAGGGAAAATGGAACTTACCTAGTTCGGCAAGAATTTCCTCTAAAAGACAAAAAAGAGAAATTAATAATGTGTGATAGTGGTTAAGAAGTTGCATTTCAGTGATCCCGTCCCCGCCACCTCTCTCTGCTCAATTTTTGTATTTATGCAAAGTCAAACACAGGTAGTTTTTCTTTGTTCTTTTGTCTCCTGTTTTGGGAGTGCACTTTTCTACCATTGTTTATCACTAGAGTTGGCCAAAGTTTTTCTGCTGAAATAGTTTTTCACCTGAAAAATGCACATTTGGATCAAGTAAAACATTTCATGAAGTCATGTCAGTTTTGGTAATTGTTTCAGTGGGGAACAAAAAAAAAGATTTTTTGTGCCAACATTGAAATGTTTATTTTGACATTTGCAAAATTAAACATCAAATTTGGGGCTATGGAAGGATTACATACCATACACCAAATAGCGATGCTGGCTGCCTCCTACCAAATAGATCGGTGGTTAGGGAATGCACCTTGGAGGTGGAGACCCAAAATTCAACTGAATTCTTCCCCCACTCCTTTTTTAGGTGCACGGCCCACCAGCCTGTTGGATATTCGACTATAGAGTCTTCTGAATCTCGCTTGTTGGAGCTGTTCAACTTTGTATAGATAGTTAAAGATTCCCGGTGACAGCTTGTACCCTTCCAGAATGCAAAGTTCAGCAAAACTCAAACTTCAGAACTCCAGGAGATAGAGTTAGGGCAAATGCCCCCACAACTGTGGGGCGGAGGCTTAGATTCCCCCTGGGAGGGACGGGCTCTTCCTGGACCTGGTTTACTTGATGTTGACCAAGGAAAGGTGGGTCACTCTCCTGTAGCTGGGATGGGGGCCTCAGATCGTCACACACACATGGGAGGGAAAGGTGGGAGTGACAGTTACCCCTGCCCCTATTCTTCCCCAGACCCTCTGTCACTGACCCCCATGTCCCTCCCCATCACCTGAGCCCCCAGCCCTCTCCCCATGTTCCCACCTACTCTTCCACCCCAATCACCCTCCCTTCCTAGCGACCATTTGCTCATGTAGTTTATTTTCTGCTAAAAAAATAGAGTAAGTGCCTGTGGATCATTCTGCTGTACTCAGATTGCATTTCCCCCTAATCAAAGCCCCCTTTGATAGAGGCAGATTGGAGAATAGGCTTGATGTTTCTTCCTCACATTTCTCTGGGTTTGGATTTAAACCCACATTGCATAGAGTGCGGCTCAGATTCAATGACTGTGGCATTTCCTCACAGCCACCCAGACACAGGAAAACAGATGAAGTTTTCTGGGTAGTTAGCCTCTCTCTCTGCATGTGTTCAGTTTAATCCTGTTAGCATGTCATTTAGCACAAGAGATACTGAGGAGCTAGACTAGAGCAGTAAAATATTTTTCAAATACATTTTTCATTTGATTTTCTACAAAGGGCTGGCAAATGCCAATACACGCTGTTGAGATAACCATTGGGCTTTGGACATGCCGATGATCAACTGAGCCCTAGTTTTATCACTATCTATGAGCAAAAATTGGTTGTCAAAAATGTGTCAACTTTAAGAAAAGCTGGGGGGGGGGGGAAGGGCAGTATCTCAACAACCCCTTGGTCAAATGGACCCAAATTTGGATCAGTAAAAGAAACCTGTGCTCCCACAAGGTTTACCAAATTTCAAGGCAATTCAAATCAGTGTGAAGATTAAGAGCATTTAGAAGAATCCAGCTTTAAACAGAGACCTGGTCTGAAAGTTAACTACAGCAGGGCTGTTTCCCTTATATACTTAAATACTTAATATATGTTAAAGAATACTTATAAACCTTTATACTTCATCTTCATTGGCTGAATGGGTCTGCAGGCCAGGGATTAGGGTGCTCATTGGGAAGGATGAGCACCTGAGTCCCAGTCTCTGTGCCTACTACTATTTAATTTTTTTTACCAAGCAGAAACCTTTTGACAGGAAACATTGGGAGGGACTCACCTAGAGTAACCAACAGCCCTGCAGTTGGGGCACTCGCCCAGAAAAGGGGAGAGCAGGGATTCAAAGCTAGATCACTTGCAGTCCTTCTGGGGGACTTAATAACTGGGGTTATCAGTGATCAGGACACCAGCACCTCCACAATGTTGAGAACAATGAGAATGATGCCTTCATAGAATCATAGAATCATAGAATCTCAGGGTTGGAAGGGACCTCAGGAGGTCATCTAGTCCAACCCCCTGCTCAAAGCAGGACCAAACCCAACTAAATCAGCCCAGCCAGGGCTTTGTCAAGCCTGACCTTAAAAACCTCTAAGGAAGGAGATTCCACTACCTCCCTAGGTAACCCATTCCAGTTCTTCACCACCCTACTAGTGAAAAAGTTTTTCCTAATGTCCAACCTAAACCTCCCCCTCTGCAACTTGAGACCATTACTCCTTGTTCTGTCATCTTCTATCACTGAGAACAGTCTAGATCCATCCTCTTTGGAACCCCCTTTCAGGTAGTTGAAAGCAGCTATCAAATCGCCCCTCATTCTTCTCTTCTGCAGACTAAACAATCCCAGTTCCCTCAGCCTCTCCTCGTAAGTCATGTGCTCCAGCCCCCTAATCATTTTTGTTGCCCTCCGCTGGACTCTCTCCAATTTATCCACATCCTTCTTGTAGTGTGGGGCCCAAAACTGGACACAGTACTCCAAATGAGGCCTCACCAGTGCTGAGTAGAGGGGAATGATCACATCCCTCGATCTGCTGGAAATGCCCCTACTTATACAACCCAAAATGCCATTAGCCTTCTTGGCAACAAGGGCACACTGTTGACTCATATTCAGCTTTTCGTCCACCGTAACCCCTAGGTCCTTTTCTGCAGAACTGCTGCCCAGCCATTCGGTCCCTAGTCTATAGCAGTGCATGGGATTCTTTCGTCCTAAATGCAGGACTCTGCACTTGTCCTTGTTGAACCTCATCATATTTCTTTTGGCCCAATCCTCTAATTTGTCTAGGTCCCTCTGTATCCTATCCCTACCCTCCAGCGTATCAACCACTCCTCCCAGTTTAGTGTCATCTGCAAACTTGCTAAGGGTGCAGTCCACACCATCTTCCAGATCGTTAATGAAGATATTGAATAAAACCGGCCCCAGCACCGACCCTTGGGGCACTCCACTTGATACCGGCTGCCAACTAGACAAGGAACCATTGATCACTACCCGTTGAGCCCGACCATCTAGCCAGTTTTCTATCCACCTTACCGTCCATTCATCCAGCCCATACTTCTTTAACTTGCTGGCAAGAATACTGTGGGAGACTGTATCAAAAGCTTTGCTAAAGTCCAGAAATAGCACATCCACTGCTTTCCCCTCATCCACAGAGCCGGTTATCTTATCATAGAAGGCAATTAGGTTAGTCAGGCATGACTTGCCCTTGGTGAATCCATGCTGACTGTTCCTGATCACTTTCCCCTCCTTTAAGTGGTTCAGGATTGATTCCTTGAGGACCTGTTCCATGATTTTTCCAGGGACTGAGGTGAGACTAACTGGCCTGTAGTTCCCTGGATCTTCCTTCTTCCCTTTCTTAAAGATGGGCACTACATTAGCTTTTTTCCAGTCGTCCGGGACCTCCCCCGATCGCCATGATTTTTCAAAGATAATGGCCAATGGCTCCGCAATCTCATCGGCCAACTCCTTTAGCACCCTCGGATGCAGCGCATCCGGCCCCATGGACTTGTGCTCGTCCAGCTTTCCTAAATAGTCCCGAACTACTACTTTCTCCACAGAGAGCTGGTCACCTCCTCCCCATACCGTGCTGCAGAGTGCAGCTGTCTGGGAGCTGACCTTGTCTGTGAAGACAGAGGCAAAAAAAGCATTTAGTACACTAGCTTTCTCCACATCCTCTGTCACTAGGTTCCCTCCCTCATTCAGCAAGGGGCCCACACTTTCCTTGACTTTCTTCTTGTTGCTAACATACCTAAAGAAACCCTTCTTGTTACTCCTAACATCTCCGGCTAGCTGCAACTCCAAGTGTGATTTGGCCTTCCTAATTTCACACCTGCATGCCTGAGCAATACTTTTATACTCCTCCCTGGTTATTTGTTCAATCTTCCACTTCTTGTAAGCTGTTTTTTTGTGTTTAAGACGAGCAAGGATTTCACTGTTAAGCCAAGCTGGTCGCCTGCCATATTTACTTTTCTTCCTACACATGGGGATGGTTTGTTCCTGCAACCTCAATAAGGTTTCTTTAAAATACAGCCAGCTTTCCTCTACTCCTTTCCCCCTCATGTTATTCTCCCAGGGGACCTTGCCCATCAGTTCCCTGAGGGAGTCAAAGTCTGCTTTTCTAAAGTCCAGGGTCTCTGTTCTACTGCTCTCCTTTCTTCCTTGTATCAGGATCCTGAACTCGACCATCTCATGGTCACTGCCTCCCAGGTTCCCATCCACTATTGCTTCCTCTACTATTTCTTCCCTGTTTGTGAGCAGCAGGTCAAGAAAAGCTTTTCCCCTAGTTGGTTCCTCCAGCACTTGCACCAGGAAGTTGTCCCCTACACTTTCCAGAAACTTCCTGGATTGTCTGTGAGCTGCTGTATTGCTCTCCCAGCAGATATCAGGGTGATTAAAGTCACCCATGAGAACCAGGGCCTGTGATCTAGCAATTTCTGTTAGTTGCTGGAAGAAAGCCTCGTCCACCTCATCCCCCTGGTCTGGGGGTCTGTAGCAGACTCCCACCACGACATTACCCTTGTTGTTCATACTTCTAAATTTAATCCAGAGACACTCAGGTTTTTCTGCAGTTTCGTACTGGAGCTCTGAGCAGTCATACTGCTCTCTTACATACAAAGCAACTCCCCCACCTTTTCTGCCCTGCCTGTCTTTCCTGAACAGTTTATATCCATCCATGACAGTACTCCAATCATGTGAGTTATCCCACCAAGTCTCTGTTATTCCAATTACATCATAATTCCCTGACTGTGCCAGGACTTCTAGTTCTCCCTGCTTGTTCCCCAGGCTTCTTGCATTTGTGTATAGGCACTTGAGATAACTCGCTGATTGTCCCGCTTTCTCGGTCTGAGACAGGAGTCCTCCCCTCTTGCGGTCTCCTGCTTGTGCTTCCTCCCAGTATCCCACTTTCCCACTTACCTCAGGGCTTTGGTCTCCTTCCCACCTTCGTCACCTTGTCAATCATAACAACATAGAACTGGAAGGTAACTCTTGGGTCATCTAGTCCAGTCCCCTGCTATCACAGGCACCGTCTTTAAATCTAGCCCTTCATTTCCAAATATACTTGGCTTTTAATTTAAACAATGTTTTCAAAAGCCCCAAATCACATTCAAGTATTTTTTTGAGTTTTCATAAGACTCTCTGTCATTCACAAACCAGTCTGCTTGCACAGACCAGGGAGCAGCTGAGTTACATTGGAGAGGGAGCAGCTCATAGACTTTTTGACCTTTGCTACATCTGAATGCCTCAGCTCTTTGTATATGAATAGGAAGTGGACAGACATGGACTTTGAGCAACGGGACTGTAATAAAATAACTGTGCTCTCTCCTGTTCAACCATTGCTATTCTCCTGCTTTTCTAAAGGTGCAAAATCAACTTTCTGCCTTGAAATTACAGCACGTTGCTCTGAATATACGGCAGGGAAATAGATTTCCTCCATTAGAGTGGAAAATGACATTTTATCTCTTTCACTGCCTGACTGAAAATGACAAGGAGAACTCAGTAAATCCGTTTTACCCGGGTTTGCTACTATTGGAAATTACAGCTGTGTCAGAGATGGCGATGATGGTGCACACCATGGTTGATTGATACATAGAGCTAACACCTCCAAAATCCAGGACATGCAAAGTTAAGTTACACGCCACCCCTTCAAGCAAACTTAGCTCTGCCCCTCTAGGAAAAATGCTCGAACATGTCTGTAACACACACAGTAGCATCCCCACCAGGCACAGCAGTTTTCAAGACAAACTGAGTACGCAGGTGGGTTTTAGAGCAGTGGGAAAAGTCATCTTTGAAACTGGAAGTGAGTCTCAACATTAACTACAGCAGAGTTGCTGCTCCACTACCATACTTCAGGGTTAGCTATGTCCATGCAGCCTACCTTGATATACACCTGGACCTTTTCCCCAGTGCAGCCTACGCTGAGTCCAGTCCCCTGCTACCAGAGGCAGCCTCTTCAGAGAATCCTGTTCAGAAACTTATCAAGCTCCATTTCCAAACTAGTTCTGTTGTTTGCCCCACAACCCCTGCTGGGAGGTTGCTCCAGAACCTCCCTCCTCTCATGGGGAGAAACCCCATTTGTTCTTGTGCCAACATTGTCCGTTAGCTTCAATAGCTCATCTTCCTCCCGGGTGTTTAACTCCCTGATGCATTTACAGAGAGCAATTACATCCCCTCTCAGCCTTCCCTTTGCTAGGCAAAACAAGCTCAGTTCTTTTAGTGTCCTCTCTTAGGACAGGCCCTCCATGGCCCAGTGGGAGCCCATCTCTGCACCTGTTCCAATTAGAATTCTTCCCCCTCTGGCTGAGGTGGTGGGACACCCCACAGATGCCAGGACAGGGGAGCAGCCCCTCTCGGGAAATATCCAGTTCCTGGGTGTTGAGCCTTGAAGTTGAGAATAAGCTAATTTGCTGGGGAAGCAGATGGAGGAGCCAGGGGAGGGATTTGCGTACGGAGGGGTTGACACGGTTGGTGCACAATTGAGGCAGCTGATTTGGGTGGCTCAATGTTGGATCAGGCCCTTCATTGCTCTGGTGGGAGAGGAGAAGCAACTAAAGCACCTGGTGCCAGTGGTGAGACCCAACCAGAGTCCATTTAAGCCCAGCCACAAGGTAATGGGAGAAGTGACAGCAGGAAAACTTAGAGGTGTTCCAAGCCCCTGCAGCCAGAGAAGCAGCAATAGCCTTCTGCCCAGACAGCCTCTGGACTGTCAGTTTGCTCATTGCCTCTTTGGTCTGCTCTGCTCCCTGCCTCCCTCTGCCCCCCATGGTCCTAGGCAGGAGCTGAATTGCTAAGGTATTGAACAAGCACATTTTAAAATACAGTATTTCAGGCCTTCCTCATTCATCTTAAAGAAGCGAAGAAGAGCACAAGCTGTGTTTGTTTCCCCTTTGCTTGTCCCTTGAACACATCCCAGTGGGCCCAGAAATTATCTTTGTCTTTCTTCATTTTGGATCGCACAGTTGCTGGAGGGAGAAAAAGGCAAATTATGAGCTTTCATTCTGCCATGGTTACAGCAATATATATCAACTGTCAAACACAATGTGCTGTACTTGCGAAAGAGAGGGACAGATTTACAATCAGTGGTTTAAAACACACCTCTCTCCAATATGCCGTGTGATCAGGTGGGGTCAAGGGGAGGCAGGGAGGAGTCATTGGCTGTGGGGGATGATGATAGATCATGTGGGCAGAGAGGTGTGATGGGCTGGGGGAGTTGGGAAGGGGCAGCATGAGGAAAGGGAGGAGACGTAGGAGAGTAACCAATGCTAAAAACAGCATAACTAATTATTATTATTGTTGCACACAATCAATTTCTCTCAGTGTCAGAGAAGGTTGAGCAGACGTGCCAGACATTTTTTTCCAAAGAGCTTTAAAATCAATTTTAGATTTTAAGAAATCAAATTTTTAAAACCATGTAAATTAAGTTAAGATTCAACTTTTTAACTAAAACTGCCCAGAAATTAAACTACTAGAAACCACTATTGCAAACCACGCTCATGGTCACCCAAACAAATGTAGCTACATCACAGCAGCACTGTCCACCTTCTATTTTCCCTTCCAATATTAAATTGCAGCAGGCACAGTAGTTGTACAGTTTGCAGATGGAGTATTGAAAATGTTGCCACAGGTGTTTAGGATTAAACACACGTTTCTCATACTAAGCAGAATACTTTGACAGGAGACTGATCTGTTCTGGTGTTGGTGCCATACTCTGTTTTAGGTACCTATATGGCCCTCATAGCCAGTGTCTGGGCACCTCACAACCTCACAATCTTTAGTGTATTTATCCTCACAACCCCTCTTGGAGGTAGGGCAGTTATATTATCCCCACTGTACAGATGGGGAACTGAGTCACACAGGGACAGGTTTCCTTAAGGGATTAAGACACCTAGAGATTCAGATAGGTGCCCGGTAGGATTTTCAAAAGCATATAAGTGCCTAACTGCTATCGAAATCAATGGGAATTCAGCCCTCTTGGGACTTGAAAATCCCACTAAGCGCCACTCTGCATCTTTAGGCACCTCCACAGCTTTAATAATCTGGCCCTAAGTGACTCACCCAAGGTCCCACGGGACATCTGTGGTGGAGCAGGCTAGTGCTGTAACCACTGCACCATCCTGCCTCTCTAATCTCATGGGCTCAGCCTGGGCATTTCCACATGACGGTATGTGACCAACCCCCACCTGCTCAGTCTGAACACAAACCTTCAGCGCTGCCCCCACCTCCACCATCACAGCTAGTGTCCCAACTCCTGGAGATGCTCACATTTGTGTGTGTGTTCTTAAGCCTGGCTGTGCATCCTGAAAGAGCACGCACAAACTGTGGAGGCAGGGAGCGGGGAGTGGGGGTGGGTGGAATTTCCTTAGAAGTTCAAAACTGAGGTGGTAGATTGTTAATACCTGTTAGTAAATACTAACCTGTTTAGTCCTCCTAACCTTTTTGCATATTAAATTCATTCCCGTATGAACTGGTCTCCCCAAATCTTTATGGCATTAGCAAAGAGTGTGTTTGAATTCCAAGGTCAGAGAGTTGATTTTTAACCAGTGCATGACCTGTATTCAGGAATTTCATGTGACCAAATATTCGGCTGTGCTTCATTATGGCTGGTCTGTAGGAAAATAGGTGCCTAGGGAAACCCCTCAAACTACAGAAATATGGTATAAACAAGACTGGGTGATGGGTATGTGGTGCCTCCGATTTAGTTCTGTTCTCTGATTGATAAGGAATATTTGTTATGGCAGATGTTTTCTGTCATGAACTGGGTGGTCGATAACTGGGATAATTGTTTGTGCAGATGGGTTCTGTAAGGAATGAAACAGTGATACTGGCTGGATTGGAATCCCCTTTAGCTTATCCATCATGGAACCTAAAGGTGCCATAAAGGAAATTCCATCAGTAATGAGGTAAAACAAAATTGTCAAAATAGGACACAGTGAAATTAAATGTGGGGTTTCTGTGTCTCACACATTAAAGGGGTTTCTGTGTCTCACACATTATAAAAAGACACAGGTTTTGGAAAATAAGTGGAGAGTGCAAAACTGCTGGCATCCGGTAACAGATGAGAGAGACACAGAGACCAGCTCTTTACCGCACGCCAAGAGTGGTAATGTATCTGTTCTTCCTGTATTGTGTATAGTGCTGGACTAATCTCTGATTGATGATCTTTGATGAAGTAATTCCAGTACAGCCTGATAATTGACAATCATAGAATCATAGAATATTAGGGTTGGAAGAGACCTCAGGAGGTCATCTAGTCCAATCCCCTGCTCAAAGCAGGACCAATTCCCAACTAAATCATCCCAGCCAAGGCTTTGTCAAGCCAGGCCTTAAAAACCTCTAAGGAAGGAGATTCCACCACCTCCCTAGGGAACCCATTCCAGTGCTTCACCACCCTCCTAGTGAAATAGTGTTTCCTAATATCCAACCTAGACCTCCCCCACTGCAACTTGAGACCATTGCTCCTTGTTCTGTCATCTGCCACCACTGAGAACAGCCGAGCTCCATCCTCTGTGGATTCCCCCTTCAGGTAGTTGAAGGCTGCTATCAAATCCCCCCTCACTCTTCTCTTCTACTGACTAAATAAGCCCAGTTCCCTCAAGCTCTCCTCGTAAGTCATGTGCCCCAGCCCCCTAATCATTTTGGTTACTCTCCGCTGGACTCTCTCCAATTTGTCCACATCCCTTCTGTAGTGGGGGGACCAAAGCTGTACGCAATACTCCAGGTGTGGCCTCACCAGTGCCATATAGAGGGGAATAATCACTTCCCTCGATCTGCTGGCAATGCTTCTACTAATACAGCCCAATATGCCATTGGCCTTCTTGACAATGAGGGCACATTGCTGACTCATATCCAGCTTCTCATCTACTGTAATCCCCTGTTCCTTTTCTTCAGAACTGCAGTCCCCAGCCTGTAGTGGTGCATGGGATTCTTCCGTCCTAAGTGCAGGACTCTACACTTGTCCTTGTTGAACCTCATCAGATTTCTTTTGGCCCAATCCTCCAATTTGTCTAGGTCACTCTGGACCCTAACCCTACCCTCCAATGTATCTACCTCTCCCCCGAGCTTAGTGTCATCTGCGAACTTGCTGAGGGTACAATCCATCCCATCATCCAGATCATTGATAAAGATGTTGAACAAAACCTGCCCCAGGACCGACCCCTGGGGCACTCCGCTTGATACCGGCTGCCAACTAGACATCGAACCATCGATCACTACCCGTTGAGCCCAACAATCTAGCCAGCTTTCTATCCACCTTATAGTCAATTCATCCAATCCATACTTTTTTAACTTGCTAGTAAGAATACTGTGGGAGACTGTACCAAAAGCTTTGCTAAAGTCAAGATATATCACATCCACCGCTTTCCCCATATCCACAGAGCCAGTTATCTCATCATAGAAGGCAATCAGGTTGGTCAGGCATGACTTGCCCTTGGTGAATCCATGTTGACTGTTCCTGATCACCTTCCTCTCCTCCAAGTGCTTCAAAATGGATTCCTTGAGGACCTGCTCCATGATTTTGCCGGTGACTGAAGTGAGGCTGTAGTTCCCCGGGTTCTCTTTCTTCCCTTTTTTAAATATCAGCCAACTCCCTCAGCACCTTTGGATGCATTAGATTTGTACCCGTGGACATGTGCACATCCCGCTTCTCTAAACAGTACTTAACCTGTTCTTTCACCACTGAGGGCTGCTCACCTCCTCTCCATACTGTGCTGCCCAGTGCAGCAGTCTGGGAGCTGACCTTGTCTGTGAAGATCGAGGCAAAAAAAGCATTGAGTACTTCAGCTTTTTCCACATCATCTGTCACTAGGTTGCCTGCCCCATTCATTAAGGGTCCCACACCTTCCCTGACCTTCTTCTTGTTGCTAACATACCTGTAGAAACCCTTCTTGTTACCCTTCACATCCCTTGCTAGCTGGAACTCCAATTGTTCCTTGGCCTTCCTGGTTACACCCCTGTATGCTCTAGCAATATTTTTATATTCCTCTCTAGTCATCTGTCCAAATTTCCACTTCTTGTAAGCTTCCTTTTTGAGTTTAAGCTCACCGAAGAGTTTAAACTCACTGTTAAGCCAAGCTGGTCGTCTGCCATATTTGCTATTCTTTCTGCACTTTGGGATGGTTTGTTCCTGCGCCCTCAATAAGGCTTCTTTAAAATATATCCAGGTCTCCTGGACTCCTTGCCCCCTAGAATCATAGAATGTCAGGGTTGGAAGGGACTTCAGGAGGTCATCTAGTCCAACCCCCTGCTCAAAGCAGGACCTAATCCCAACTAAATCATCCCAGCCACGGCTTTGTCAAGCCTGACCTTAAAAACCTCTAAGGAAGGAGATTCCACCACCTCCCTAGGCCAACCCATTCCAGTGTTTCACCACCCTCCTAGTGAAAACGTTTTTCCTAATATCCAACCTAAACCTCCCCCACTGCAATTACTCCTTGTTATGTCATCTGGTACCACTGAGAACAGTCTAGATCCATCCTCTTTGGAACCCCCTTTCAGCTAGTTGAAAGCAGCTATCAAATTCTTCATTCTTCTCTTCTGCAGACTAAATAATCCCAGTTCCCTCAGCCTCTCCTCATAAGTCATGTGCTCCAGCCCCCTAATCATTTTTGTTGCCCTCTGCTGGACTCTTTCCAAATTGTCCACATCCTTCTTGTAGTGTGGGGCCAAAAACTGGACACAGTACTCCAGATGAGGCCTCACCAATGCCGAATAAAGGGGAATGA
Source organism: Platysternon megacephalum (assembly GCA_003942145.1). Lineage (NCBI taxonomy): Eukaryota > Metazoa > Chordata > Testudines > Platysternidae > Platysternon > Platysternon megacephalum. The sequence goes on from QXTE01000403.1 coordinate 58,362, forward strand.
TCACATCCCTCGATCTGCTGGCAATGCTCCTACTTATACAGCCCCAAATGCCGTTAGCCTTCTTGGCAACAAGGGCACACTGTTGACTCATATCCAGCTTCTCTTTCAATGTAACCACTAGGTCCTTTTCTGCAGAACTGCTGCCTAGCCACTCGGTCCCTAGTCTGTAGCAGTGCATGGGACTCTGCACTTGTCTTTTTGAACCTCATCAGATTTCTTTTGGCCCAATCCTCCAATTTGTCTAGGTCCCTCTGTATCCTAACCCTACCCTCCAGCGTATCTACCACTCCTCCCAGTTTAGTGTCATCTGCAAACTTGCTGTGGGTGTAGTCCATGCCATCCTCCAGATCATTAATGAAGATATTGAACAAAACCCTCAGCTTTTAGCTTCCCAGGGGATCCTGCCCATCAGTTCCCTAAGGGAGTCTAAGTCTGCTTTTCTGAAGTCCAGGGTCCGTGTTTTGCTACTCTCCTTTCTTCCTTTTGTGAAGATCCTGAACTCAACCATCTCATGGTCACTGCTGCCTAGGTTGCCACCCACTTCTACTTCCCCTACCAATCCTTCCCTATTTGTAAGCAGCATGTCAAGAGGAGCACGACCCCTAGTCGGTTGCTCCAGCACTTGTACCAGGAAGTTGTCCCCAACACTCTCAACAATCTCAAATCATTATTAAATTCAAACAGGCAACACAGACCCAAACCTAACACAGTTGATTCTGTTTAAAATCTTCTGATTTTCAAGACAATCCTGTTACGTATTTGGACCTGACTCAGGAGTTTTGAACTCTTGGGGTAGGCACTGCAGCATATGAGATTGGCGTTCATTTACCTCTGAGTTCCTGCAGTTGAGTAGAAATGGCTTCCTGTTCCTGAACACTCACATTTTCACTCCTACAAAGAAGACATTCTCAGTCATCTCTCAGCTCAGCTGCTCAGCGCAATAATGCTGCATTGACTCTAAGGGTACGTCTACACTACGGGATTAGTCCGAATTTACAGAATTCGATTTTATGAAACCGATTGTATAAATTCGATTGTACGCGGCCACAGTAAGCGGATTAATTCGGCGGTGCGCGTCCATGCACAAAGACTAGCGTCGAATTCCAGAGCGTTGCACTGTGGGTAGCTATCCCATAGCTATCCCAGAGTTCCCGCAGTCCCCCCCGCCCATTGGAATTCTGGGTCGAGATCCCAATGCCTGATGGGACAAAAGATATTGTCGCGGGCGGTTCTGGGAACATCCTCCCCCTCCCTCCGTGAAAACAACGGCAGACAACCATTTCGCGCCTTTTTTCCTTGTTGAACTGAGCGGACGCCATACCTCGGCAAGGATGGATCCCGCTCAGCTCAAGTTTGCAGTCATGAACATTGTAAACACCACGCGCATTATAGTGCAGTTTATGCTCAACCAGGACCAGAAAAGCCAGGCGAGGAGGAGGCGGCTACGGCAGCGCGGCGACGAGAGTGATGCGGACATGGACATGGACACAGAATTGTCTCGCGCCACGGGCCCCGGCGCTTTGGAGATCATGTTGGCAATGGGGCAGCTTCTTGCTGTGGAACGCCGATTCTGGGCCCGGGAAACAAGCACTGACTGGTGGGACCGCATAGTGCTGCAGGTGTGGGACGATTCCCAGTGGCTGCGAAACTTTCGCATGCGTAAGGGCACTTTCCTGGAACTTTGTGACTTGCTTTCCCCTGCCCTGACGCGCCAGAACACCAAGATGAGAGCAGCCCTCACAGTTGAGAAGCGAGTGGCGATAGCCCTGTGGAAGCTTGCAACACCGGACAGCTACCGGTCAGTCGGTAATCAGTTCGGAGTGGGAAAATCTACCGTGGGGGCTGCTGTCATGCAAGTAGCCAAAGCAATCGTTGAGCTGCTGCTAAAAAAGGTAGTGACGCTGGGAGATGTGCAGCTCATTGTGGATGGCTTTGCTGCAATGGGATTCCCTAACTGTGGTGGGGCGATAGATGGAACCCATATCCCGATCTTGGCACCGGAGCACCAGGGCAGCCAGTACATAAACCGCAAGGGGTACTTTTCTATGGTGCTGCAAGCAATGGTGGATCACAAGGGACGTTTCACCAACATCAACGTGGGATGGCCGGGAAGGGTTCATGACGCCCGCGTCTTCAGGAACACTAGTCTGTTTAAACGGCTGCAACAAGGGATTTACTTTCCAGACCGGAAAATTACCATTGGGGATGTTGAGATGCCCATCGTTATCCTTGGGGACCCAGCCTACCCCTTAATGCCGTGGCTCATGAAGCCATACACAGGCAGCCTGGACAGTAGTCAGGAGCGGTTCAACTACAGGCTGAGCAAGTGCAGGATGGTGGTAGAGTGTGCCTTTGGACGTTTAAAAGGTCGCTGGCGCTCGTTACTGACTCGCTCGGACCTCAGCCAAACCAACATCCCCATTGCTATTGCAGCTTGCTGTGTGCTCCACAATCTCTGTGAGAGCAAGGGGGAGACCTTTATGGCGGGGTGGGAGGCTGAGGCAAACCGCCTGGCCGCTGATTACGCGCAGCCAGACACCAGGGCGATTAGAAGAGCACACCGGGAAGCGGTGCGCATCAGAGAAGCTCTGAAAACAAGTTTCATTGCTGGCCAGGCTCCTGTGTGAAAGTTATGTTTGTTTGTCCCTGTTGAAAACCCGCCCCCTTGATTCACTCATTCCCTGTAAGCAACCCACCCTTCCCCCTTCCCCCTTCGATCCCAGTTTGATTTGAAAAAAATAAAGTCAGTTTCGTTTACAACTCAAGAACTTTTTATTAACGGGTGGTAATGAACATAGGGAGAGAAATAACCAGGTAGTCCGGGTGGGGTTTGGGAGGAGGGTAGGAGTGAAGGAACAGGGCAGGAAAAACATTCAAAATAATGAGAGCCTTTTGCTTGGGCTCTCTAATGGGGTGGAGTGGCAGGGTGCACGGAGCCTCCCCCCCCGCGTTCTTACACGTCGGGGTGAGGAGGCTACGGGACTTGGGGAGGGGGGAGGGCGGTTATAGAGGGGCTGCAGCGGCACTCGGTAATCCTGCAGCTGCCGTTCCTGGAGCTCCACCAGACGCCGGAGCATGTCTGTCTGCTCACGCAGCAGCCCCAGCGTTGCATCCCGCCACTTCTCGTCTCGGGCGTCCCTCCTCTCCTCACGTTCGTCCCTTCTCTCCTCACGTTGGTCCCTTTTCTCCTCCCGTTGGTCCCTCATGTCCTCCCGTTGGTCCCTCTTCTCCTCACGGTCACTGGCCTCTTTCCGGAATTTTAATACAGTGTCCTTCCAGTCATTGAAATTAGCTCTCTCATCCCGGGTCGATTGCATAATTTCCGAGAACATGTCGTCTCGCGTGCGTCTCTTTCGCCGCCTTATCTGGGAGAGCCTTCGGGCCGGGGGCGGGAGGATTGAAAAATTTGCAGCTGCAGGAGGAGGGAAAAAAAGGGAGAGAAGTATGTAAAAAGATACATTTTATAGAACAATGCTTATACTCTTTCACGGTGAACACTTTTCACATTACATAGCAATGTACAAGGTCGCATTTTGCATCTTATATTGAGTGCCCGCGGCTTTGGTGTTAGAGATCACAGCAGACGCAGGGCCGGGCAACAGAATTCGGCTTGTATGCAGCCATGGTAAGCCATTGTCCTGCGGCTTCTGCATTAAATCAGCGCCCTCCTTTCCCATAGCAAGCAAAGCCCTTTACGTGCTGCGGTTTTCCTGTTACCGTGCAGCATCAGATAACATAATAACCCCCACCCACCACCCATTCAATTCTGTGGGATGATCGGTTGACCCCCTCCCCCCACCACGTGGCTGGTATCATGGAAGATCCATGCAGATAACAAACTAGCCCCCCCATCCACTTCTGTGGGATGATCGCGTTACCCCTCCCCCCACCGCGTGGCTGGTATCAGGGAAGACCCCTGCTAGCCAAACGCGAAAACCTCAGCGCCATTGTCCACCCACTCCCCCCCGCCCGCTTGGCTAACTGCAGGGAAAGATTTCTTTTCAGCTACAGGCAAACAGCCCAGTAGGAACGGGGCCACCTCTGTCCCCTTAATTACATTCCCGTATTTCAAACAGGTTACCCTGAACGATATCACTCTCCTGAGGATAACACAGCAAGATAAAGAACGGATGTTGCTTGAATGCCAGCAAACACCGGGACCATACGCTGCCAAGCTTTGTCAAGCAATGATACCGGATTACTTGCTGCTAGCATGGCGCGGTCAAGTGTCCTACCATGGAGGACGGAATAAGGCTGCCCTGCCCAGAAACCTTCTGGAAAAGCTTTTGGAGTACCTCCAGGAGAGTTTCATGGAGATGTCCCTGGAGGATTTCAACTCCATCCCCAGACACGTTAACAGACTTTTCCAGTAGCTGTACTGGCCGCGAATGCATCCCAAGTCCCCAGGGCAAATTAATCATTAAACAAATACTTGTTTTAAACCATGTTTGATATATTTGAAAAGGTACACTCACCAGAGGTCCCTTCCAGGGGGTCTGCGATGCCGCCTTGGGAGGGTTCGGAGGGCACTTCGGTCAGGGTCAGAAACAGCTCCTGGCTGTCGGGGAGAATGGAGTGCTGTGTGCTCTCCACAAGTTCGTCCTCCTCCTCCTCCTCCTCTTCCCCGTCCGCAGATTCGTCATTCAAGGATGAGATTAACCCCTCCTCGGAGTCCACGGTCAGGGGTGGGGTAGTGGTGGCGGCCCCCCCGAGAATTGCATGCAGCTCCTCGTAGAAGCGGCATGTCTGCGGCTCTGCCCCGGACCGTCCGTTTGCCTCCTTGGTTTTCTGATAGGCCTGTCGGAGCTCCTTCACCTTAATACGGCACTGATAGGAGTCCCGATTGTGGCCTCTCTCCATCATGCCCTTGGAGATCTTGTCAAAAATTTTTGCATTCCGTCTCTTGGAACGCAGTTCTGCGAGCACGGAATCCTCTCCCCATATAGAGATCAGATCCAGTATCTCGCGTGTGGTCCATGCTGGTGCTCGTTTGCGGTTCTCGGACTGCATGGCTACCTGTGCTGTTCAGCTCTGTGTGGTCACCTGTGCTCACCAGGCTGGGCAGACAGGAAATGAAATTCAAAAGTTCGCGGGGCTTTTCCTGTCCAACTGCCCAGAGCATCCGAGTTTAGATTGCTGTCCAGAGCGGTCACAACGGTGCACTGTGGGATACCTCCTGGAGGCCAATACCTTCGAATTCCGTCCACACTAACCCTAATTCGAACTGGCAATGTCGATTTCAGCGCTACTCCCCTCGTCGGAGAGGAGTACAGAAACCGATTTTAAGAGCACTTTAAATCGAATTAAGTGGCCTCGTTGTGTGGACTGGTACAAGGTTAATTCGGTATAACGCTGCTAAATTCGAACTAAAATCGTAGTGTAGACCAGGCCTAACAGTAATGTAATGGGGCATGACAAAGGCAAATGCATGTACAGTACCTGCTTGATGGGCTTTCCTCCCCCTGAAAGGAGAAATGGGGAAACTATCAATAATATTCTATAATTTAATAAAACCATATGAAAAAACATCCAGTGACTGTTCCCCCTGGGTGTGCATGACTAAAAGCACCCTTGTATTCACATCCTACCAACTACTGTAATAAACTTTGTGCAAAATATGCATTATGAGGTATCATTTAAAAACTAACAACACACTGATCATCAATATCCTTGTGTAATGTATGTACGCAATGTGTATAGAAAGTTATGAACATAAACTGAAATTATGACTACAACATGCTTACCAGACAAATCTGGGGAGGGGTAAACCGGTTTCTCAAAGACAAAGGACAAGCTGACACCTCTAGCCAGGCTAGAGGTGTCATGGAAGTTGATGGGCAATCTCCTTTTCAAATGGCTATTCTTTGACAATGAAGGGGGACAGGAACAGATCGATCTGCATTTTAGCAAACAACAGCATGGAACCTCTTTCACGACAAGACTCCATGTCTCCTTCCTCATAGCTGGAATGAACTTTATCTAGGGGTAACCCTCAGGAAAATACATTTCAAAGGGTGACTGGACTATAAAAGGCAGGGAGAAAAACACCACAAGGAACCAATCTTTTGACTTCAGGGGCTCCTCACCTGGGAATTTGATCAGCCATTTTGCTGGGAATACGTGGCAGAATTTTAGCTTGAACCAAGTCTAGCTTGTTAAGTTTTAGCTACTAGACAGAGTTTTATATCTATTTCTCTTGTAATCATTTCTGACTTTAATACCTAATACTTGTACTCACTTAAAATCCTGTCTTCTTTTGTTAATACACTTGGTTTGTTTGTTTTTTAATCTAAACTAATCCAGTGTTGTGTTTAAACTGAGCTGCTTGGTAACTCCAGGTAAAGTAGCAGACTGTTGAATATTGACCCTTTACAGGGGCAATGGACCATTAATATCTGAACTGTCCAGGAGAGGGCTGGACAGTGCAGAACACATGTTTTAGGGAAAATTTGGGACTGAGAGTGTGTTGGGGTGACCCTGCAAGCAGTAACCCTGGCTGGTGGAAGCCAGAGTGTGACTGGAGTGTTGCTGGCAGGATGTAGCTACACAGAGATGCTCAGGGTGTGACCTGCAGGCTATCTGGCTGTTTGTGAGGGGCCTGGTTGGCAGCTACAACAGCAAAGCACTGTGAGACACCGCAGGTTGCAGGACAGGTGGTGACACAGCCCTTCTCTGGTCTGGGCTGCACCCTGGAATGTGATAGTGTGACACACACTTTCAGGCACAAAAGCCCCTCTTCCCATCAGGGCAATCCCATTGTGGGATGGTAAAATTCCCAGCCATCCCTGATTCGCCCCTAGGTATTTATGAATTTCATTCATCTAAGCAAATAATTTAGCTCATTTATTCTCTCCTCTGTGGCTACAGTTTCCTAAACACTCTGCCATGCACCTTTGCTAACCGCAAAGGGTTCTGCTTCTGTATGGGCCAGCATTAGCCAGAACATATTAGAGTCATAGATTCACAGCTCATAAGGCCAGAAGGGACCATTCTGATCATCTAGTCTGACCTCATTTTTTAGCACAAGCCAGAGAACCTTCCCCCACCCCCCAAAGTTATTCCTGCATCATCAATGTGTGGCTGAGCTAGAGCAGATCTCTGAGAGACACACTGCAATGATGTAAAGACTCCAAGTGAAGGGGAACCCACCACAACCCTCGGTAAGTTGTTCCAATGGTAAATCCCTGTCATAGTAAAAAAGGGGCACATTATTTCTAGCCCAAATCTGTCTAGCTTTAACTTCCAGCCATTAGATCTGGTTCTGCCTTTGTCTGTGAGATTAAAGAGCCTTCCCTTCTCAGGGCTGATGGGATTAAAAGGCAGAAAAAAACATCTCTTGGTAACTAAAACTGGTAGCTCTGACTCTGAGCTCAGTGAAGAATTTACTTTGACAAACAAGGGAGGTCCATGGAGCTTAGACACTCCAACATGGCATATGGAAAAAGGGGCAGCGACTGTATTGAAGGGGGGCTGCTCTCAGAACAGGAGAGGCCATCGACCACCATATGCCAGAAGACAAGACAGGAGAGAAAGAAAGCAGGAGGGTCTGTACCGTGCCTGAGACGCTGACCAGACCTCACAGTCACAGAAGGGGTGAGATGGGACACAGAGGCAGGGGGAAGTTTGTCTCAGGACTCAAGTATCAGGGGGTAGCCATGTTAGTCCGTATCCACAAAAACAACAAGGATTCCGGTGGCACCTTCAAGACTAACAGATTTATTTGGGCATAAGCTTGGACTTCTACATAGAGTGCTTCTGCAGACGTGCACAGGCTGAAATTGTGAACAAACAGCATCACAGAACGCAACGCCATCCACAGCCTCAGAAACAACTCTGACATTGTAATCAAAGGGGCTGACAAAGGAGGTGCTGTAATCATCATGAACAGGTCAGATTATGAACAGGAGGCTGCCAGGCAACTCGCCAACACCACATTCTACAGGCCACTATCCTCCGATCCCACTGAGGAGAACCAAAGAAACTACACCATCTGCTCCACAAACTCCCTGCTACAGCACGGGAACAAATCTACACGGACACACCCCAGAGCCCCGAGCAGGGGTATTCTGTCTGCTACCCAAGATCCATAAACCTGGAAACCCTGGACGCCCCATCATCTCAGGCATCAGCACCCTGACAGCAGGATTATCTGGCTATTTGGACTCTCTCCTCAGTCCCTACACTACCAGAACTCCCAGCTATCTTCGAGACACCACCGACTTCCTGAGGAAACTACAATGCATTGGTGATCTTCCTGAAAACACCATCCTGGCCACCATGGATGTAGAAGCTCTTTAAACCAATATTCCACACGAGGATGGACTACAAGATATCAGGAACAGTATCCCTGACGAGGCCACGGCACACCTGGTGGCTGAGCTTTGTGACTTTGTCCTCACCCACAACCATTTCAGATTTGGGGACAACATATACCTGCAAGTCAGCGGCACTGCTATGGGTACCCGCATGGCCCCACAGTATGCCAACATTTCTATGGCTGACTTAGAACAACGCTTCCTTAGCTCTCGTCCCCTAGCGCCCCTCCTCTACTTCCGCTACATTGATGACATCTTCATCATATGGACCCACGGAAAGGAGGCCCTTGAAGAATTCCACCTGGATTGCAACAATTTCCACCACCATCAACCTCAGCCTGGACCAGTCCACACAAGAGATCCACTTCCTGGACACTACAGTGCAAATAAGTGATGGTCACATAAACACCACCCTGTACCGGAAACCTACTGACCGCTTTACTTACCTACATGTCTCCAGCTTCCATCCAAGACACATCACACGATCCATTGTCTACAGCCAAGCCCTAAGATACAACCGAATTTGCTCCAATCCCTTAGACAGAGACAACACCTACAAGATCTTTATCAAGCATTCTTAAAACTACAATACCCACCTGGGGAAGTGAGGAAACAGATTGACAGAGCGAGACGGTTACCCAGAAATCACCTACTACAGGACAGACCCAACAAGGAAAATAACAGAACACCACAGGCCATCACGTACAGCCCCCAGCTAAAACCGCTTCAGCACATTATCAACAATCTACAACCTATCCTGGAAAATGATCCCTCACTCTCACAGACCTTGGGAAGCAGGCCAGTCCTCACTTACAGACAGCCCCCCAACCTGAAGCAAATACTCACCAGCAACTCCACACCTCACCACAGAAACACTAACCCAGGAACCAATCCCTGTAGCAAACCTCGTTGCCTACTTTGTCCCCATATCTACTCTAGTGACACCATCAGAGGACCCAACCACATCAGCCACACCATCAAGGGCTCATTCACCTGCACGTCTACTAATGTTATATAGGCCATCATGTGCCAGCAATGCCCCTCTGCCATGTACATTGGCCAAACCGGACAGTCCCTACGTAAAAGAATAAATGGACACAAATCGGACATCAGCAATGGTAACATACAAAAGCCAGTAGGAGAACACTTCAATCTCCCTGGACATTCTATAACAGATTTAAAAGTAGCTATACTTGAACAAAAAAACTTCAGAAACAGACTTCAAAGAGAAACAGCAGAACTAAAATTCATTTGCAAATTTAACACCATTAATTTGGGCTTGAATAGGGACTGGGAGTGGCTGGCTCATTACAAAAGCAGCTTTGCCTCTCCTGGAATTGACACCTCCTCATCAATTATTGGGAGTGGACCACATCCAGCCTGATCGAATTGGCCCTGTCAAAACTGGTTCTCCACTTGTGAGGTAACTCCCTTCTCTTCATGTGTCATTATATAATCCCTGCATCTGTAATCTTCACTCCATGCATCTGAAGAAGTGAGGTTTTTTACCCACAAAAGCTTATGCCCAAATAAATCTGTTAGTCTTTAAGGTGCCACCAAACTCCTTGTTGTCTCAGGACTGTTTGTTACTTTGTGAAGCTCTGTAACTCTCTGGTGTTTTTTACAAGTACAAAGGCCCATGGTTCAGAAATCCCTTTGCTAGGCCAGTGTTCTCGGCTCGGCTGACACATTGTCCCTGAAGGGGTCAGTTGAGAACTCAGCGTGCGCACAGCAAGCTGGAAATCTTCCGGAGCGTGTGTACACGACTTGGAGCTTGGCAGGGCAGCAGCCCTGGTTCTTGGGGTTAAGGCAGCTGGGCTGTGCAGGGCCACTGCAAAAAGCAGGGTGGCAGCCATGGGGTCTGCAGCTGGGAGTGTGTCTGAGAGGCCCAGAAGCACATGGGATCCTGGGGTTAGGCCCACTCACAGCAGACTGGTATCAGTCCAGAAAGGGGGTGACACAGGGCCCTGAAGTGATTTAATTAGCCAGCAAAATACCCCTACCTTGGATCCATGGGCAGCCTTTGCCATGGGAATCACAGCGTGAGAGTGGTGAGCCGGGGATCCTCTGCAATCCTCACAAAGAGCTTTGGCATCCTCCTTACAGAACCATGTGAGCTCTTTGCCATGTTCCCCACAGACATTCCCTTCCGTCCCCCTTTGTCCTGGTTTTAACCCCAGTTGTTTGATGAACTCCGCTATGCTGCCCAGCTGAGTGTTGGACCTGAAAGGTCTTTTCCAGAATGTTTCTCCACACCGAGGACAGGAGAGTCTCTCCGCTCCCGCACAGCGCTGGGTGATGCAGCCCCAGCAGAAGTTGTGTCCACACTGTATAGTCACCGGGTCTGTCAAATAATCCTGACAGATGGTACAAATAGCTCCCTCCAGCCCTTTCCCAGCTGAAGACGTTGGGGCCAGCAGTTCCCGACCCTCAGCCTTACATTTCCCATTTCCTGGTAGAGCAGGTGTCCCCATGACTGCTGGGTTCTCAGTCTGTCTGTCCCTGGCTCTGTGTGTTCTGGTGTCACTGGTGGGAGGTGCCTGCTGTTGGTCTCTGCCCTGCTTGCTGCAGGGTGAGGTGGAGGGAAGGGAGGGGCCTGGAGGGGGAAGAGGAGAAGGGAAAACAGAAGAAAGCGGAGGAGGAACTGCCTGGGAGTGGAGAAGGAATGGCACTTAGAAAGGCTGGGAAAGCAGCTCTGCCAGACAACCCCTCACCAGTGAGCAAAGGCAGGGAGAGGGTTTATTTCTGTGTTTGGCACTGGTGAGATGGACACTGGAACACGGCACCCAGTTCTGATGGCTGCATTTTGAAAAAGACATTCAAAAAAGTGCAGAAAAGAGCCACAAATTAGACTTCAGGGCTGGAGAATATGCCCTACGGAGACAGACTGAAAGGGCTCGATCTGTTTAGTTTATCAAAAAGAAGAGTGAGAGGTGACTTGCTCATGGTGTTTATGAACCTTCATGGGGAGAAAATACTGGGCATTAAAGGGCTCTGTAATCCAGTGCAGAAAGGCTGGACAGGAGCCAATGGCTGGAAGCTGAAGCCAGACAAATTCCAATTAGAAATAAGGCACAATTTTTTAACAATGCCAGTGATTAACAAACTCCCAAGTGGGTGGATTCTCCATCCCTTAATGTCTCCCAGTCCAGACTGGTGCCTTTCTGGAAGGATACTTTAGTCAAACACAAGTTACTGGGCTCAATAACCAGGTGAAATTCACTGGTCGGTGTTACACCAGAGGTCAGACTAAATCTAAGGGTCCCTTCAGGTTTTAAAATCTATGAATTCTGGCAGGGCTGAGATCATCTGTGGCCTCAGTGCTGGAGAAACAGCATGAATAATACTACACTAAGTAGGTTGTGGGTAAAGTGTGCCCCTCCTCAGAAGCTGTCCTGCAGGTCCTTGAAAATGCAGGAGGGAGCTAGGGAAGAAAACCCATGAGTTTGAGGGTCTGAGACTAGCACAGTGCTTCCAAGGGGACAATGAATGTTCCACTGGCCTCAGTTTACACTCACTTTCCCGGTTCTATCAGCTCCTAAAAACAGACAAATGAGTGTGGTCAGCACCCACAGCTGAGTTCGGTTTAGTGTTCCCTCCCCCTCCCTGCCCACACCTGCGCTGGGAGCCTCTGTCACGTCTGTTGTGTAGATTGTGAGCTCTCTTGGCCAGGGAGTCTCTTGTTACACATCTGTGACTGGGGTGCCTAGGCGCTAACACACCATCACTGATACTGATAACCATTAACAGCAAACAGGGGAATAAAGAAATGTGCTGACTGTACTGTGGCCTTCATCGCTCCTTCATCGCTAACCCACCTCAGAGTAATACAGCGCCACCCACCCCTCCTGAACTTCCCAGAGAGGGGCCACCAGCACAGACGTGCACAGGGGAGCTGGGTTGGGCAGAGGGAAGGTATTAGAGGGAATTACTGGGGACAGGCCCGTCCAGCTCAGCATATCGGGGGGACCAGTAAAGGGCAGGGAGCCATTAGCTCAGCTGTAAATAGGGCCAGAGATCTCCTGCTGTTACCACTGGGCCTGCTGCCTCTGCCTAACCCCTCTCTAGCAAGGTTACACAGACAACACACATGGTGACAGCCCAGCCTGGCACCCCCACTCCGGCTGCCCCCCCCCTCCCCCAGGCTCTGCTTGGCCTCGCTCCTATTGAATGTGGCAGCTGTGTTATAGAGACACACGTTACAGCTCAGCAATATCGTCTGTGTGCCCAGCACCACGTGTCCCTGCTGGGCTCCCCACTCAGCCCCTCTCCCTTCCCTCCCGTCATTCTCTGCTGCCCTCGGCTTGCCCAGCATCACCTCGGGTTAGAAGCAAAACGAGGTCTGCATGAAGCATGGTCTGAGGATGCCTCTGCCCCACCCAGAGACCAGGGTGAAGCCTGCCAGTGAGGTTTACTGGACCCTGCCTCAGCGCAGGGGGCTGGACTTGGTGACTTCTCCAGGGCCCTTCCAGCCTGACATTTCTGTCCGTGAGCTCTGCTCTGTTTGAGACTCTCTGGGCATTGGAACCTGATCAATTGCAATCAATGGTGAGATTCCCATTGGCTGCTGGTTTGGCCCTAGGGCACATCTCATCACCCTGTGTATTGCACTGTGCGTTGTTAGGGTCCTAGAGACCCCTGGGTTATTGTTACGGGGGGCCACTGAGCTGAGCTCACAGAGTTCTGTCTCCTCTGTGAAATCTCCTCTGGGTTTTGCTATCCTGCCCCTGAAAATGAAACTGTCAGAAAGTAACAACATAGATCAATGTATTTGACAAACGTATTTAGCAACTATTTTTGATCAGTTCTTGGGAAGCTGACAAACCAGAATGGAGGTTGAGTTCACTGGACACATCACATGCTGCACATTATTCCCCCAGCTCCGCTTTTCAGCCCTTCTGTCCCTCCCCTGCCATTCCCCCCCCACACACACTCTCTGGGTCTTGGTCTCCTGACGTGTATTTACCCCTTAGCTCTGCCTGAGGAATTACTGGGGTTACTCCCATGTTATTTCTGTAGCCCCCTCAGTGCCCTTGGCATGTTCTATGGTCCCTGTCCTGGGAGCTTCCAGGCTGGGCTGGGGTTAGGGGCTCACTAATGGGTGTAAGCAGGGAGGAGGAGGAGAAGTTTGCAGGCCCAAGGCAGTAGGTCAGGGTGGGTGTTCCAGGCATGGAGGAAGGTGCAAAGATAGAAGGACATTGGGCAGGGGCAGGCAAGAGGCTGGGGTGGAGCTAACACATGGGGTGAGGGGCAAAAAGCTTCCTGGGTTCCTTCCTATCAGCAGGTCCCCTTCAACCAGCTGGGGCCCATCACTCACACAGCCCTAGGGCTGGGCTCTCACTCCCCTTCCCCATGCCCAGCTACCAGATCCCCTTCCCCAGCTCTCCCCATTCCCCATCCCCCCTCCATCGTGCTGGGACCAACTCCCCTCACATGGCTGAGTCTGCAGCACAGAGCAGACCATCTATTCGACACTGGTGAGGCCACACCTGGAGTATTGCGTCCAGTTTTGGTCCCTCCACTACAGAAGAGATGTGGACAAATTGGAGAGAGTACAGCGGAGGGCAATGAAAATGATTAGGGGGCTGGGGCACATGACTTACATGGAGAGGCTGAGGGAACTGGACTTGTTTAGTCTGCAGAAGAGAAGAGGGAGGGGGGATGTGATAGTAGCCTTCAACTAGCTGGAGGGGGGTTCCATAGAGAATGGAGCTAGGCTGTTCTCAGTGGTGGCAGATGACAGAACAAGAAGCAATAGTCTCAAGTTGCAGTAGGAGAGGTCTAGGTTGGATATTAGTAAACACTATTTCACTAGGAGGATGGTGAAGCACTGGACTGGGTTATCTAGGGAGATGGTGGAATCTCCATCTGTCAAGGTTCCCTCCCCACTCTGAACTCTAGGGTACAGATGTGGGGACCTGCATGAAAGACCCCCTAAAGTTATTTCTACCAGTTTAGGTTAAAAACTCCCCAAGGCACAAATCCTTCCTTGTACCTTGGATTAGGTAACGCTGCCACCACCAAGTGATTTAAACAAACATTTAGGGAGGTCCACTTGGAGTCCTACCTTCCCCAAATACCCCCCCAAACCCCTACACCCCCTTTCCTGGGGAGGCTTGAGAATATATCCTCACCAATTGGTACAGGTGAACACAGACCCAAACCCTTGGATCTCAAAACAATGAAAAATCAATCAGGTTCTTAAAAGAAGGATTTTAATTAAAGAAAAGGTAAAAGAAGTACCTCTGTAAAATCGGGATGGTAAGTACTTTACAGAATAACAAAAGACTCAAGAACACAGAAGATCTCCCCTCTAAGCAAAACCTTAAAGTTACAAAACCAGGCATAAACCTCCCTCTTACACAAAGGAAAACACAAGCCAAAATAAAAGTAAACTAACGCATTTCCTTGCTAAATACTTACTAACTCTATAGGAGTTGGATTGCTTGCTTCCTTGATCTGACTCCGGCAAGCACACAGAACAGACAGACAAAGCCTTCCCCCTTCCCCAGATTTGAAAGTATTTTGTCCCCTTATTGGTCCTTTTGGTCAGGTGCCAGCTAGGTTACTTGAGCTTCTTAACCCTTTACAGGTAAGAGGATTTTGTGCCTCTGGCCAGGAGGGACCCCATAGCACTGTATACAGAAAGGTGGTCACCCTTCCCTTTATATTCATGACACCATCCTTAGAGGTTTTTAAGGCCCAGCTTGACAAAGCCTTGGCTGGGATGATTTAGTTGGTGTTGGTCCTATTTTGAGAAGGGGGTTGGACTAGATGACCTCCTGAGGTCTCTTCCAACCCTGATATTCTATGATTCTATGATTCATACAGCAAGGCCCTGGTGGTCTCAGTCCTGTCCCCTGTGGCTGTTTCACTCCTCGTCATGAGCAAAGAGTCCCTAGGGCAGTAAATGGCGGGACGTTCCCTATCGCTCACTGGCCACGTCGCACTCACTGGGCCCCTGGGACTGGCTTCCTTTGGGAGTGGCCCTGAGGGAACCTGGGAATCCCCCTGACTTGGAGCTGACGCCACTGGGAGGCTCTTGGAGGCTGTGCGGGAGGTGCTAAAATGAGGGGCCCTAGGCCTGTTCCCCCAGGACATTCTGAAATCCCGCTGCAATTCTCTGAATTTTATATAATTAAAAAAAAAGTTGAGGACAAAAATTGCAAGTGTCCATGTGGGACTCTGTGTGTGTGGGGGGGGGGGGAGGGGGGAGGCACCCATGTTGAGCTGGCCTAGTCGTTCTTGTTCTGAAAGGGCCTCACCACTGTACTGAGTCCCTTACAATGGACAGGGCCATGCCGGTATCAGTGTCAGTGTTATGGAGGCCCTGAGAGACTGTGGCTTGGTCTACAGATAAATGTTGTGTTGGCAAAACTACCTTGCTTAGGAGTGTGAACTCGCCCCCCGCCCCCCCCCCAGCCCACATAGGTATGCCAGAAAAAGCCGCCCTGTGGCCCTTTTGTTGGTACAATTTGTTCCCGTCAGGGAGCTGGTGTCATCTCTCCTGGGGGAAGCATTCTCTGCCACTATCCGCTGAATCTCCACTTGGCAGGAGGGGCTGCTGCTCATCTCGCTGCATAGACGAGGCTGAACCATCTCCTCAGCCCACAGCCTCCCAGCCTACCCAGTGCACCAGCTGCCCCCCACAGGAGCTCCCTTGCATGCAGGTACATGGGGCTCCCTGCCCAGCTCCCATCCCCTAGCACACGATGTTCTCGCGGTGACGTGATTCTGGCCGGTCTGGAACCAGTCCCTCAATAATACAGGAAGCTCCTTCCCTCCACCACGCTGCTCTTCCCACATCCTGGGGCTGAACAGTTGATCAGGGCTGCCACAGGAAGAGCTCCCCCTCCCCTCCCCCAGCATCCCGAAGCGGTTCTCATGGGAGGGGAGCTGCCGCCTCTGACATTACAAGAGGGTGACACGGTGCTGCTGATCTGGGCCAGTGTGTGCTCTAGGGGGGCCCAGAGACACTGGGGTCCCATACAGGAGAGAGATCAGCCCCGCGGCACCAGTACAACCCTTGCCCTCCTCACATGACATACACACACCCCACACACTGTGACATTGTGCAGTCTATATGGTTTTGTAAAAACATGATAATAAGTGAATATAATATAACTGGAATATGCTTCATGCAAAAGGTCTCTTGTAAGGTATCATTACAAAGTTTATAATCTACTGAGAGTGATCATCCTATTTGTATAAATGTACCACTCTTGTATCTGAAACTAGAAATATAAAATATAACTCTGAGGGCCTATTGTAATTATGCAAAGTGTGGGCCATTAATGGTGGTTTGGAATCTTGATGACTCCCATTAATCAGGACCATTGTCTGCAGATGGCTGTGTTTTACCTGTGAGTCTTCCTGTATATGTGTGTGCTGGCAAGTGAGTAATGAAGTCTTGCAGTGACATGTGATCATGTCACCTGAACTGGAATCCATCTTTAACCTGGTGCTTTTCCAGTGAGCAGTGGGGGAACCCAGAGGGACAAAGGATTCCCGCCTTATGCAAAAGATATATAAAGGGGTGGAAGAGAACAGAGGGAAAGGAGCCATCATGAAGAATCCCCTAGCTTCCTCCTAAGCTGGAACAAGAGCTGTACTAGGGGAAAGAATTGTGCCCAGGCCTGGAAGGTGTCCAGTCTGAGAAAAAACTTACTGAAGCATCTCTGAGGGTGAGATTATCTGTATTCAGTTTGATTAGACATAGATTTGCGCATTTTATTTTATTTTATTTTGCTGGGTAACTTACTTTGTTCTGTCTGTTACTACTTGGAATCACTTAAATCCTACTTTCTGTATTTAATAAAATCACTTTCTACTTATTAATTAACTCAGAGTATGTATTAATACCTGGGGGAGCAAACAACTGTGCATATCTCTCTATCAGTGTTATAGAGGGCAAACAATTTATGAGTTTACCCCGTATAAGATTTATACAGGGTAAAATGGATTTATTTGGGTTTAGACCCCATTGGGAGTTGAGCATCTGAGTGCTAAAGACAAGCACACTTCTGTGAGCTGTTTTCAGGTAAACCTGCAGCTTTGGGGCAGGTAATTCAGACCCTGGGTCTGTGTTGGAGAGACGGGTGTGTCTGGCTTCAGCAAGACAGGGTGCTGAAGCCACTGAGCAGGCAGGGAAAACAGGAATAGAAGTAGTCTTTGCACATCGGGCGGCAGCTCCCAAGGGGGTTTCTGTGATCCAACCCGTCACACACACACACTGCATTTGGGGCCAGCAAATGAGTGAGGGCCAACACCTGAATGAGAAGCAGGAAGCAGTGGGATTTCGGGGAGGGGAGAGGTATAATACCTCTGTGCCACATGTGGGTTCTTCAGCCACCCCCTCCCCCGCCTGCAGGCACTGCCCCCTCTCCTCCCCACCCAGAGACAGGGCCATGGGCACCCAGGCCTGGCTGCTTCCCCACAGCAGCAAACCCCAGCCTGGCTGGCCAAACTCAGCAGTACAGCCAGTGTAGACATGCCCCAGAGCCAGGCAGGCCTGGAGTTATTGCCTGGGCAGATTCCTGGCACATGGCTCTGCTGGCTCCTGCCTTCGGCCACCCCCACACCCCCACAGATTCCCAGCAACAGCGGATCCTTCCCAGAGATCTCCTGCTCTAACTACTGGGCCTGATGCCTCTGCCTAATCCATTTCTAGCAAGGTCTCACTGAAAATGCACATGGTGACAGCCCAGCCTGGCACACCCACTCTGGCTGCCCCCCCCCCCACCACACACACACACACACACACACACACACACACCTCGTCCCCTGTGCTCTGCTCGGCCTCGCTCCTATTGGATGTGGCAGCTGCATTATAGACAAACACGTTACAGCTCAGCAATATTGCCTGTGTGCCCAGCACCCCGTGTCCCTGCTGGGCTCCCTGCTGAGTCCCTCTCCCTTCCTTCCTGCTGTTCTCTGCTGCCCTCGGCTCACCCAGCATCGCCTCCTGTGAGCAGCAAAATGAGGTCTGCATGAAGCCTGGTCTGAGGATGCCCCTCCCCCACTTCACCCAGAGACAAGGGTGAAGCCCTGTCAGTCACATTTACTGGACCCTGCCTCAGTGCAGGGGGCTGGACTTGGTGACATCTCCAGGGCCCTTCCAGTCCCACATTTGGAACTAGGGGTCACCAAATGAAATTAATAGGCAGCCGGTTTAAAACTGATATAAAGAAGTATTTCTTCACACAATGCACAGTCAACCCGTGGAACTCTTTGCCAGAGGATATTGTGAAGGCCAAAACTATAACAGGGTTCAAAAAAGAACTAGACACATTCATGGGGAATAGGTCCATCAATGGCTATTAGCCAGGATGGGCAGGGATGGTGTCCCTAGCCTCTGTTTGCCAGAAGCTGTGAATGGGCGACAGGGGATGGATCACTTGATGATTACCTGTTCTGTTCATTCGCTCTGGGACACCTGGCATTGGCCACTGTTGGAAGACAGGATACTGGGCTAGATGGACCATTGGTCTGACCCAGAGTGGCCATTCGTATATTCTTATGACATTTCTATCAGTGGGGTCTGACCTGTCTGAGACTCTCTGGGCCTTGGATCTGGCCCTAGCGCACATCTCATCACCTGTGTATTGCTATGTGCATTGTTAGGGTCCTAGCAACCCCATGGCTATTGTTACAGGAGGACACTGAGCTGAGCTCACAAAGTTCTGTCTCCTCTGTGAAATCTCCTCTGGGTTTCTGCCACCCTGTCCCTGAAAATGAAAATGTCAGAAAGTAACAACAGCCCTTCGGCTGACCCGAGTGATTCTGCAGGGACACAGTGAGTTCTATTGCTCCAGAGTCTGGCGTTCACAGCCCAGCCCAATCCAGGCCCGGATAAAACTCATTTGCAGCTTTCACTTTGAATGTGGCAAACCCCAAGTACCTAAAGAGGAAGGAGCAAAGAGAAACTAACAATGCGATTTTATCAGCTGTTCTTTTATGTGGCCACATTATTGTTTCCAAGAAAAGAGGTGAGAATGGGAGAGAAAAATCGTATTTAAAAATTAAGGGGAAAAGTTATCAAGACACCCTAGTTACTGTCCAGCTCTTCCCGACCATTCCTCAGGGCATTCTCCCCTCCCCCGTCATTCACAATCCAGCTGAGATGATGACCTTGGGTAACAGCAGCAGAAAGGGGCAGGTGATGAGCATCAGGGACAAAGGGTAACAATAAGCATCGGTTGATTGAGCTGCAGAGGGGAGCGATGTCCAGTGGGAGCCTCTGGGGTCAGAGTCTCCTTTTTTACTGCACATCATTGAACTCTTATCTGACAGAGAGGCCCTGAGTTGGGGTCAGCGCCGGCTCCAGGGTTTTTGCTGCCCCAGGCAGCAAAAAAAAAAAAAAAAAAAAGCCGCGATCGCGATCTGCGGTGGCAATTCGGCCGGAGGTCCTTCGCTCCGAGCGGGAGTGAGGGACCCTCCGCCGAATTGCCGCCGAATAGCTGGACGTGCCGCCCCTCTCCCGAGGGGCCGCCCCAAGCACCTGCTTGGTCAGCTGGTGCCTGGAGCCGGCCCTGGTTGGGGTAATAGCAACGCTGAGCCTGTGTGCCCCAGAAAACACTGATAGGAAATGAGAGAATGAGAGAAACCGATGTGACAGTGAGTTTTCCCCTTCCACTGGCTTTTATTAGCTCTGGATTTAAGCTGTGCAGTCAAATGCCTATTGTATTCTGCCCCTGCCTTGGTCTCACATACACACCCTCCCCCGCTCCCAGCAACAAGGAAGTTCCAGTGTCAGGCTGCACAATTCCTTGCCCTGCTACAGACGCCCTGGGTGGCCTTAGGCAAGTCACTTGGGCCCAAAGTTTCAAAGGTGTTTTGATGTCTAAAGATGCAGATAGGCACCTAGTGGGATTTTCAAAGGTGCCTGGGCACTGAGCTTCCAATGGGAGTTAGGCACCTCGGTGCTGTTGAAAATCCCACTAGACACCCAACTGCATCTTTAGGTGCCCACAGACCTTCCAAACTCTGCCCTTAGTCTCTGTCCCAGGTTTGTAAAGCTATTTAGGCACTTAAAGATGCAGACAGAAGCCGAGTGGTATTTTCAAGAGTGCCTGTGTGAGTGAGGTGCCTGACTCCCATGAACTCCCTTCAGCTGTGATTCTGCCCCTTCTCTATTCGTCCCAGGTATAGTCAGTCGAAGGCGCTTGCTGGTAGGAATGGCCATGCGAACCAGGGATTTCTGCTGAATGTTATAAAATATTCATGGGAAGCAATGTTTGAAAATTAAGGCCCTAATCTAACAAGCATGTGCATAACTCTCACAATGCAAGGAACCCCACCAAAGCCTGAATCACAAATATTTGCACCAAAATCCTGTTTATAAGAATTAAATTAATCCATTCAAGACTCAGAAACAATCCCATGTGACCTGTGTGTCCAATCAGAACTAACCCATGCAGATCAATGTATTTGACAAACGTATTTAGCAAATATTTTTGAATAGCAAATAAATCTGAAAAAATCGTGATCAGTTTGTGGGCAGCTGACAAACTGGAACAGAAGCTGACCTCACTGGACACATCACATGCTGTACATTATTCCCCCAGCTCCGCTTTCAGCCCTTCTGTCCCTCCCCCACCCCCACACTCTCTGGGTCTTGGTCTCCAGCCTTTTATTTACCCCTTTGCTCTGTCTGAAGAATTACTGGGGTTACCCCCATGTTATTTCTGTAGCCCCCTCAGTGCCCTGGGCATGTCGTATGGTCCCTGCCCTGGGAGCTTACAGGCTGGGCTGGGGTTAGGGGCTCACTAATGGGTGTAAGCAGGAAGGAGGAGGAGAAGTCTGCAGGCCTGGGGCAGTAGGTCAGGGTGGGCGTTCCAGGCATGGAGGAAGGTGCAAAGATAGAAGGGGTAGGCAAGAGGCTGGGGTGGAGCTAACACATGAGGAGAGGGGCGAAAAGCTGCATGGCTCCTGTGACGGTACCTCCCATAAGGCTTTGTGGGAATATGACATAACTGGAATATGTTTTGTGCTGCCTGTGCCAGGTACATATCTATGTAAAGGTTATGATCTACTAGTTATGTTCACCCTAGTTGTATGCAGGCACCATTTGTGTGTTCAAGGTTATGAACATTGGCTGTGTAATTGCTTGATTCCTAAGGGGCCTCAGTTAGAACATTTGATGACGCCTTGGGAAAGGAATGTGCAAATTAGGTGTTCAGTCAGGGGGCACTTAACAGACAAAAGAGCTTGGAAGATTCCAATCCACATCAGAAGTCTACCTGAGGACGTTCAAGGCAGCATGTGGGTAATGGCTGCTACCTGCAGTCCTGAGTCATGCATGGGCATGTGACCTGCCCATGTGATTTTCGAATCTCCATTCTGTGACAGGATTCTACAGAGGGAGAGGAGGGGGTCTCCACCCACAAGAGACAGTCTATTTAAACCTGTGGGAGACCCCTCCATTTTGTCTTCAGCTGGCTAAAGAAGGAGCCTCTCCACCCCCACAGGACACTTGAAGGAAACTGAAAACTACAGGGGGTGTGAGTGATTGCTGGACCCAGGCTAAAAGAAGATTAGCCTGTAAAAGGGAACATTTTGGAACTGGTGAGGATCTTATCTGTATTTAGTGCAATTAGACATAGATTTGCGTATTTTATTTTATTTTGCTTGGTAACTTCTTTTGTTCTGTCTGTTACTACTTGAAATCACTTAAATCCTACTATCTGTATTTAATAAAATCACTTTCTACTTATTAATTAACTCAGAGTATGTATTAATACCTGGGGGAGCAAACAGCTGTGCATATCTCTCTATCAGTGTTATAGAGGGCGAACAATTTATGAGTTTACTCTGTATAAAGCTTATACAGGGTAAAACGGATTTATCTGGGTTTAGACCCCATTGGGAATTGGGCATCTGAGTGTTAAAGGCAAGCAGACTTCTGTGAGCTGTTCTCAGGTAACCCTGCAGCTTTGGGATAGGTGGTTCAGACTCTGGTCTGTGTCTGGAGCAGATAGGTGTGTCTGGCTATCAGCAAGGCCATAGTGCTGGAACTACCTGTAGCTGGCAGGGGAGAATAGAAACAGAGGTAGCCTTTGCACATCAGCTGGCAGCTCCCAAGGGGGTTTCTGTGAACCAACCCGTCACAGTGGCGTAGTCGAACAGGATCTGTGCACAGCTGATTGCTTTGAGATACTGGTAGTGATTTTAAGTGAGTTTTAAGTGTGGTGGCTGGAGAACAGACAAAGTGGTTACTGGTTTGTTATTTTCTGTTTGCTTATTTCGGGAAAGGGAAGTAGGGACAGAAAAGGAAGCAAAATAAGTAAGAAGGAAGATCAGAAGACTGTGAGAGTCTCTGTTAACTAAGAATCCCCTGAGCTGAGTCTATCCCAGTTTCAGTGAACTGCAGAGGGGTGTGGCCCAGCAGAAGAAAGCAGGAAAATGCCTACTAGTGAGACAGCCACCAAGCTCGAATTGGCTAGGTTGGAAGCAACAGAGAGAGAGAATGAACATAAGAGACGGGTAGAGCTAAGACAATTAGAAATTGATGCTGTGGAGGCAGAAAAAGTGAGGGAAGAGGCTGCCCACAAGAGAGCTATGGAGATGGAGGCAGCAAGGGAAGAGGCTGCCCACAAGAGAGCTATGGAGATGGAAGAAGCTGCCCACAAGAGGGTTATGGAGGCCCAGAAACATGAACTGGCTGTTCTGGAGTTGAAGAGACAAAATCCTTCACCTGCTGGCTCCACTTCCCCAAAAATCCACAAATGGGAGCGACTGTGCCCACAGTATGATGAGTCCAGCGATATTGCCGAGTATTTCATCACCTTTGAGAGACTGTGCACCCTCCATGCCATCCCTGAAGATCAGAAACTGACCACATTAATAGCAAAATTGACTGGCAGAGCTCTGGACATATTCAATAAGATGCCTATTGATGATGCTTCAGACTATGGTAAATTTAAGGAACTGGTTTTGAAACAGTTTCAGGTTACACCTGAAACCTATAGGGTTAAATTCAGGAGTCTTAAGAGGGGATCTGGATTAAGTAATCTGGCTTATGCCAATGAAATGAGAGATTTGGTAGATAAGTGGGTGCGGGGGAAAGGTGTTACAAGCTTCGAAGGGATGTGTGATCTGGTTACTCAGGAACAATTCCTGAATATGTGCAGTGATGATGTGAAACAGTATGTGTGGGACAAAAAGGTAAATGCACTGGGTGAATTAGCTGGGTATGCAGACTCTTATGAGCAAGCACAAGCTGCAATCAAACATAAACCACAGGCAGAGGGGTATAAGGGTGGGGGAAAGCAGAATCACCGTTTTATCCCTGGGTCTGGGAAAAAAGAGGCTGGGCGGTCACCTCCCCATTCCCCTGGTACTCGTCCCAAATTTCCTGTGCAAGCAGAGGAGCCCAGGAGGTGCTATCATTGTAAGTCCACTGAGCACCTGAGGAATAAGTGTCCCTTGCTGAGTGAAAACAGGCAGCAAGTTACACAGGAAGCTGCAGCTTCTCAGAGCCAGGCTGTGGCCTCTTTCCACACAGGATTTGTAAAGCTTGCTTCCACACAACCAAGCAATAAGCATATGCATGCTGTCGAAATTAATGGAGAGGTGGTTATGGGATTAAGGGACACGGGTGCAGAGATTTCTGTGATCAGGAGGGACCTGATCCAGGAGAAGGATTTGTTGCCAGGTAAAATGGCAGAATTAGAGCTGGTTGGGGGTTACAAAGTCCTTGCACCTTTAGCTAAAGTTCACATGCAAACTCGGGATTTGCAGGCTGAACTGACAGTTGCAACGGTGGCACACAATTTTGCACCGTTTCTACTGGGAAATGATTTCTTTAATGTGGCAGAATCTGTCCCAGGGTTGGTTAGCAGGGAGAAGGAATCTTGTGCTAAAAGCCCCGGAGGGGAGGGTGAAGTCACATGGACTGCTGGGGGAATAGGAGAGTGTCTCTTAGATTCCTCTGCAGCAGTACAGGGAGCAGCTGCGGGGGCAGGGATGGTTGTAGCCAGTTCCTGTGGCCCCAGGGCTCAAGGGAAGTTCCAGAGGGAGGGGCTGGACGAAGCCAGCTCCTGTCCCGTAATCATCTCCCTGGGGGAGGGGGATGTACCACCTGGTAACAGGGGGGTCACCCCAGCTGCTGACTGCCAGGAAGTTGCAGGTCAACAGGGGGCAGGGCCCGCCCTGGGGTGCACAGAGACGTGTGTCCCGAAGGTGGAAGTTGGGGTCTTGGTAACTG
Source organism: Platysternon megacephalum (assembly GCA_003942145.1). Lineage (NCBI taxonomy): Eukaryota > Metazoa > Chordata > Testudines > Platysternidae > Platysternon > Platysternon megacephalum. Next base: position 82,884 of record QXTE01000403.1, read on the forward strand.
CTGCGGTGGGAACAGACCCCAAAGACTCTGTAGCTGGGTGCCAGCCCAACCCGAGTGAAAGGGGGGGGATTTTGCTGGCCAGTGAAAGGTCTGTCATGGCTGGTAGCTGTGAGCCCACAGCTGGAGCAGGGTCACCTTCCCTTTTGGGGGACACAGGAGTGTCTGACCCAGAGGGGAGCCCAGAGAGGGAAGCCCAGATGGAAGGTGAGGGGGGGCCAGAGAGTCTGCCCACCTTTTGTAGGGAGGGACTTTCCCAAGAGGAGGGTGAAAAGCCTGCATTTAAAATGCCAGCTCCCTCTCTTGTAGATCAGGTTTTAAGGGAAACCTGGGGGTCAAGTCTCCCGGAGGGGGGGGCCCATCCAGCTGACCTGTTGGAAACAGAAAGTGAGGTGCCCAAAGGGGTACAGAGCACCCCATTGAAAAAGGCTGTTCTTACCCCACTTGTAAGAGATGAAACTCTCTCTCCTAGACAGGGGGGGGGAAATCTCTGCATGAGTGAAACTCTACCAGGGGGCGGGGACCAGCCCAGAGAAATTCCGGAGGGAGGGGCCGAGGGCAGGCAGGGTTGTAGTACACCCTTTCCTGGCCAAAGACCCAAACACATGCCTGAATTAGCAGCTTTCCCCACAGAGGCTGAAGATTCTGAATCAGAGTGTCTTCCAGAAGGCACAGAGAACTGGGAAAATGCAATAGATGCTAAACAGGTCAAATTGAGTGAACAAAACCTGTCCACCGTAGATTTGCTGTTAACCTTGTGTCTTTTGCTGATTCACCTCTGGGATAAAACAAAAGAATTCATACTAGTGGTAAACCCTCTAAAAACATGGAACATACCTGATTTATGGAGAAAACTGTTGTACATGCTAGGGATGGTAACAAGACAGCCCCACAAGCATGTTGCTTTGCAGCCTATACCTGTAAATAGACTGGAAGCTTGGCACAGCAGCAAAAGCATAACAGGCCCATGCTGCTGTGTAGAAGGGGAAACTGAGGCACACCGCCTCATGGCCTTGGTGGTTAAAGGTCAAGACACCTCCACTTTAACAGGTATTGCTGTCTGCATTCTGTTAATGCTACACCCCAACCTGTTTTCAGGCATCTGGGGATCAGGAACCTCAAAATGGGCTAAAACCCCTAGAACTGACATATGGTTTCAAGGTACTGAAAAGAAGTGTGATCAAAGACAAACAGGAATTTTACGGGTACTGCCTCCGCCATGGACAGTGTCCAAGTCTCTGGCAGTAAGTTCAGGGGGAGGGTGTGACGGTACCTCCCATAAGGCTTTGTGGGAATATGACATAACTGGAATATGTTTTGTGCTGCCTGTGCCAGGTACATATCTATGTAAAGGTTATGATCTACTAGTTATGTTCACCCTAGTTGTATGCAGGCACCATTTGTGTGTTCAAAGTTATGAACATGGGCTGTGTAATTGCTTGATTCCTAAGGGGCCTCAGTTAGAACATTTGGTGACTTCTGGGGAAAGGAATGTGCAAATTAGGTGTTCAGTCAGGGGGCACTTAACAGACAAAAGAGCTTGGAAGATTCCAATCCACATCAGAAGTCTACCTGAGGACGTTCAAGGCAGCATGTGGGTAATGGCTGCTACCTGCAGTCCTGAGTCATGCATGGGCATGTGACCTGCCCATGTGATTTTCGAATCTCCATTCTGTGACAGGATTCTACAGAGGGAGAGGAGGGGGTCTCCACCCACAAGAGACAGTCTATTTAAACCTGTGGGAGACCCCTCCATTTTGTCTTCAGCTGGCTAAAGAAGGAGCCTCTCCACCCCCACAGGACACTTGAAGGAAACTGAAAACTACAGGGGGTGTGAGTGATTGCTGGACCCAGGCTAAAAGAAGATTAGCCTGTAAAAGGGAACATTTTGGAACTGGTGAGGATCTTATCTGTATTTAGTGCAATTAGACATAGATTTGCGTATTTTATTTTATTTTGCTTGGTAACTTCTTTTGTTCTGTCTGTTACTACTTGAAATCACTTAAATCCTACTATCTGTATTTAATAAAATCACTTTCTACTTATTAATTAACTCAGAGTATGTATTAATACCTGGGGGAGCAAACAGCTGTGCATATCTCTCTATCAGTGTTATAGAGGGCGAACAATTTATGAGTTTACTCTGTATAAAGCTTATACAGGGTAAAACGGATTTATCTGGGTTTAGACCCCATTGGGAATTGGGCATCTGAGTGTTAAAGGCAAGCAGACTTCTGTGAGCTGTTCTCAGGTAACCCTGCAGCTTTGGGATAGGTGGTTCAGACTCTGGTCTGTGTCTGAAGCAGATAGGTGTGTCTGGCTATCAGCAAGGCCATTGTGCTGGAACTACCTGTAGCTGGCAGGGGAGAATAGAAACAGAGGGGGCCTTTGCACATCAGCTGGCAGCTCCCAAGGGGGTTTCTGTGAACCAACCCGTCACAGCTCCTTCCTGTGAGCGGGTTCCCTTCACCCAGCCAGGGCCCATCGCTCACATAGTCCTGGGGCTGGGCTCTCACTCCCCTTCCCCTGGCCCGGCTACCAGATCCCCTTCCCCAGCTCTCCCCATTCCCCATCCTGAGACCAGCTCCTCTCACAAGGCTGAGTCTGCAGCACAGAGCAGCCCTTGCAGCAGAGCCTGCCTCCTGTGGCCGTTTCACTCCTTGCCATGGGCACAGAGTCCCTAGGACAAGCAGCAAAGAATCCTGTGGCACCTTATAGACTAACAGAGGTTTTGCAGCATGAGCTTTCGTGGGTGAATACCCACTTCTTCGGACAGTAAATCCTGGGGCATTGGGACTGGCTTCTTTTGGGAGTCAGATCAGGCAGTTACTGGCCCTGAGGAATCCCCCCAAACCTGGCTTACAGCTGACCCTGCTGGGAGGCTCTGGGAGGCTGTGGGGGAGGCACTAAAATGAGGGCACCTAGGTTTGCTCCACTAGGACAGTCTGAAATTCTGCTGACATTTTATACAATTAAAAAAAAAGTTTAATCCATAAATTGTACGTGCTCATGCGGGACGCTGTGTGGGGCAAGCAGCCTGCGGTGAGCTGGTCTAGTCATTCTAGCTATTGTAATGAAATGGCCTCACTGCCATACTGCGCCCCTTGCAATCACTAATGGATTTTTATTCTCACACACCCATGTGAGGTAGGGCAGCTGGTATCAGTGTCAGTGTTTTGGAGGCCCAGAGAGACTGTGGCTTGGACTACAGTTAAATGTTTTGTTGGCAGAGCTACGTTGGTGAGGAGTATGAAAAAAACCTGCCCCAGCCCACGTAGCTATACCAGCAAAAGCCTCCCTGTAGACCTTGTGTTGGTACAACTTGTTCCCTTCAGGGAGGTGGTGTCCTCTCTCCTGGGAAAAGCATTCTCTGCCACTATCTGCTGCATCTCTGCTTGGCAAGAGGGGCTGTTTCTCATCTAGCTACATAGACGAGGCCAAACCGTCTAACCCTCCCAGCAGAAGGAGCTCCTGGGATTGAGCTCAGTTCTGCAAAACCAACAGCCCACCAGCTGCCCTCCCTTGCACACAGCGCTCTCTGCCCAGCTCCCATCCACAGCCAGGCCGTGTCAACAACTAGCACATGATGTTCTCACAGTGACTTGATTCTGGCCAGGCCGGAACCAGTCTTGTGATGAAACAGGAAGCTCCATCCTGTTGCTCTTGTTGCATCATAGAATATCAGGGTTGGAAGGGACCTCAGGAGGTCATGTAGTCCAATCCCCTGCTCAGAGCAGGACCAATCCCCAGGCAGATTTTTGCCCCAGATCCCTAAATGGCCCCCTCAAGGATTGAACTCACAACCCTGGGTTTAGCAGGCCAATGCTCAAACCACTGAGCTACACCCCCCCATGGGCCTGAACAGCTGATCAGGGTTGACATAGGAAGAGCTCCTCCTCCCCTCCCCCAGCATCCCGAAGCCGTTCTCACAGGAGGGGAGCTGCACAGGAACAGAACAGGAAATTGTAGGGAATCTGCAAAAAAGAGAAGCGCCATCCCCTGTTATAAATCTTGGTTGGCAACAGCAGGCTTCAGATACCTATCCTGTGCCTGAAGTATGGGACAGAAATGGAAAAAGGAGGCCTTAGCAAAATTAGATGGTGAAACTTGGGATGATTGGAATGGGGACATGTGGAATGACCCAGACTAACAGTCACCAGGTAGTTCATGGGCAGGAGCCACCACACTGCCACCGCCACCTTGTGAGGAGAGCCGGGTTTCAGCAAAACCGAAACATAGAATCGTACCTGTTCGAATGGGAGAAGTAAGTGTACAGGAGGAGGAAGGATTACAGTGGTCCTTCAATAGACTGGTAAATTAAATGGAGGAAGAAACAGAACAGTTAACAGAGCATATTAGACTATGGAGCTGCAAACTGATCACAGGAGAAGGAACAATAAAGAATCTCAAAATAACAAACCTAGAGTCATGGGTTAATACCTAGGATTGATGCATTAAAAATAATGAATTAATTGCTCTGGTGGGTGCCATGGTCCCCCTCCCCACCAGGAAATGTTAAAGGGTTTTTGGCATGGATACACAAATGTTCACAATTGTTTCAAGCACTGGGTATTACCATAGCAGAGGAGCAATTGTTATTCCGGATGTTATTAGGCTCTATAAGCACCCACACTGTTGGATTTGATTATAGCAGGCCCAAATGATTCAACAGGTGACTCGAAAGCATTTTACATTTTCTTCAGGTAAGGCTGCATTAAAGCAGTGGTTCTCAACCAGAGGTCCGGGGCCCACTGCAGGGGGCTGTGAGAAGGTTTCAGGGAGGCCACCAAGCAGGGCTGCATTAGACTTGCTGGGGCCCAGGGCAGAAAACTGAAGCCCCACCGCATGGGGCTGAAGCCTGGGGCCCTGAGCCCCACCACCAGGGGCTGAACTGAAGCCTGAGCAACTTAGTTTCATGGGGGTCCCTGTGGCATGGGGTCATGGGCAATTGCACTGCTTGCTACTTCCTAATGCTGGTCCCGGCTTTTATATGTAGAAAACCAGTTGTTGTGGCACAAGTCAGCCATAGAGTTTTTATAGCATGTTGGGGTTGGGGGGGCTCAGAAAGAAAAAAGCCTGAGAACCCCTGCAATAAAGGGAATTGCAAGAATGCCTGGGGAGGCCCCCCACGCACTTAGCAGAGAGAATCCAAAGATATTATACGTTGGCAGAGGGGGAACAGGATCAAGAAACACTAATGGATAGTGTGTCTCAGGCATTACTGTTGGGTGAAGTGGAATAGATGAAAGCATGGTGTGAGGATGAAGGCAGATACATGCCTCTGTCTGAATGGCTGGGAAAAATGGAAGCCGCTGTGAGGCAGCAAGAGGGAACTCCTGTAAACGAGATGAGAATACAGCTAGGACAATGGAAAACAGAGGGACTCAAATACTCTCCTCAAGGCTGAGGCTGAGGCTGGAGAGGTTGTGGAATGAAAAGAGGCAGAGGAGGTAGAAAAGATGGTGAATGGATGCTGGCAGGGTGGTTAACACGGGACGGAAGAGATCTGAAAGGCAAGAGTAATAAGTTGTAGGCACAGCTGCAAGCATTCATGATTAGTGGGGAGACTGGAAATAAAAATAAGAAAAAGGAGCCTAAGACCGTCGTAGCTGCTTTCACCTCTGGATTAAATGACCCCATCACTGGCAAAGGGCATAGGACAGTCTGCCTCGGGACTCAAAATGCCTTTTCCAGCAACCCAGGACTGTAGACATTTGGGGATGCCCCCATATTAGCATCTGAGTTGGGGATGGGCTTGTAAATTTTTTGATTAGATATGGGGGTAGGGATCCCCATAATTGAAAATATGTTTAATGCATACATAATGACAGAGTCAGTACAGATACAGGGAATAAACAAGAATATAATGTTAAAATATAACCTCTCCAGTTTGGTGCGCATACAATTCACGAAAAAATGTGCCATTACTGGACAAAATAATTTAATTGGAAAGGAACAATAAAATGACTGGGGATAATCATAGTCTTCCCAGATATGTGCATTAGGCAAGCCCTTATGGTAAAAGAGGGGCATGAAAATGATTTAATTCCCATGGGACTGGCTACACAAACGGTGAAGACAATAAAGCCAAAAAAATCACCCCCCACACCAGAGGGCTGGGGAGCTTGGTGAAATGAAATGAGGGTGGGGAAGATTCATTAGATGCAGGAAGAATACAAACTGTAGTTACCCTGGAAGGACACACACTCCACCCCCCCCCCCCCCCCCCCCCCCCCCCCCCCCCCCCCCCCCCCCCCCCCCCCNATTGGAATTGATTCAGATTACATATATAAAGGTGCCACCATTTACCTTCCATGATGGGGTACTATGCATTTTACAGGAACACATTGTGACAGCATACCCTATAAGGCTTTATGTTGGAGGGGCTCATAAATGTATGTATAATATAACTGGAATAGGGTTTTGCTACATAGGCCATGTAACATATCTATGTAAAGGTTATGATCTACTGGTTATGTTCATCATAGTTGTATGCAGGCACCATTTGTGTGTTCAAAGTTATGAACATTGGCTATATAATTGCTTGATTTCTAAGTGGCCTCAGTTAGAACATTTGATCACTTCTTGGGAAAGGAATGTGCAAATTAAGTGTTCAATCAAAGAGCACTTAACAGACAAAAGAGCTTGGAAGACTCCAATCCACATTAGAAGTCTACCTGAGGACGTTCAAGGCAGCATGTGGGTAATGGCTGCTACCTGCAAGTCCTGAGTCATGCATGGGCATGTGACCTGCCCATGTGATTCCGAATCTCCATTTTGTGACTGGATTCTACAGAGGGTGAGGAGGGGGTCTCCACCCACAAGAGACAGTCTATTTAAACCCGTGGGAGACCCCTCCATTTTGTCTTCAGCTGGCTAAAGAAGAAGCCTCTCCACCCCCCCAGGATACNCATGAGCTGTTTTCAGGTAAACTTGCAGCTTTGGGGCAGGTAATTCAGACCCTGAGTCTGTGCTGGAGCAGACGGGTGTGTCTGGCTTCAGCAAGGCAGGGAGCTGCAGCCACTGAGCTGGCAGGGAAAACAGGAACAGAGGTAGCCTTTACACATCGGGCGGCAGCTCCCAAGGGGGTTTCTATGATCCACCACGTCACACACATGGGTCTGACTTTAAACACAAAGCCCTCTGGCAAAGGGTGGAAAGCCTGGGAGTGAATTATAAAAAGGTGAGGATGGTTAAAATAAAGGCAGACAGGAGAAAGGGCCCACTGCAATGGGGAAATGAACAGGCTGACAAACTTTTCAAGACTGTTGGTATGCTGTGGAAGGTTATACACCGGTGGCAGTAACCACCCAAGTGCAAACAAGGGAAGAACAAAAAATAAGTAAAGAAAATCAGGAAGGAATGCAGGTATTACAGCACATGCAAGGAAAATATGAACTAATGCAGTAATGGATCATAGACTGCCCTTCAAAATGGCAGGGGGTCCCAATAAAAAAGGAAGAAAACATTATTTATGGCAAAGCCAGATAGTGAATGGGTTCTAGTAATTCCCCAGTAAGATACATGGTTCGGTAGGAGGAGAACACCCCAAATTAGAAGAGGCAGTAGAAAAACATTAAAAAGTGGGCTGCTGGACTCAAATAAAAGAAGATCTAAACATATATAGAATCATAGGGTTAGAAGGGACTGCAAGGGTCATCTAGTCTAAGGGTCATATTGATATCTGCATAACATGCACACAACAAGACCCTTCCAGAAGGAAAAGACGAGGTGAACTAATGTATCAGACTTTCAAGGGACCTTTACAATGCTTGCAGGTAGATTGTGTAGGGCCACTGCCTATCACATCTAGGAAAAGCAGATTTTTGTCTGTAGTGTAAGTAGAGTCAGAACGGGCTGTACCCTGACATCTGGTGGTGAGCTATGGAAAAGGACTTCAGGGGCTGATCTCATTTGCATGGGCACATCCACCCTGCCTAGCATGATGGGACTGCTGGCCCAAATGCTCACTTTGGCTGCTGTGGGATCCCCAGTCTCTTCGTTATTGGGGCAGGTGTAGTAAAGTGTTGTTATCCTGGTTATGTGAATCAAGGCCAGTAGAACTGTACTTGGCATTTTATGATGGAGGGACTCGCCCTCAACTAAGTAGCACTCGCTAGCCAAGGGACATGGGTTCCAAAACCCAGTGAATTAAGAGAGGCTGGGGACAGGCATGTGTACCTGGTAGTGTGGGCCTGGAACACCATTGTTACCCCTCTGTGCGCCACTGTGTAATAACAGCTGAAATCACTGATTCCTGGGTCTAAGCATCAGACCTACTTTGGGCAAGTGGTTCTGAGTGTGCTAGCATTGGGGCCCCCTGCTAGCAGCTGAAATCACTGAGAGCTGTGTTAAGTGGGGGGGGGGGCCTGGAGACATTGGTGAGCTGCTAGCAGGATGGCTGGCGGTGAAGACTGTAGCAGAACCCTGCGGAGAGCTGTGGCAATTGGCCGTCAACCCGAGCAGCGGAGCATGTAAGTTGCCCCCCATGCCTTCCCCCACTTCTACCCAGGCTGGGAGGTAAACTCTGCACATGAACTTCTGAACTCTGGGGGCTGCACTGATCAAGGACAGAAACTGTGGGTGGGGGTGACTATTGGGTTACTGGACTTAAGACCCTGAGGGGAAAAGGACACTGCCAAACTTACTTGGGGCTGGGTCTTTTGCTCATGGTTTGTGTTATGAATCCTGTCTGTGGTGTTTCCCCAACATAATGCCGCAATGTTTCCCTTCTTTATTAAAAGGCTTTTGCTACACTCAGACTCTGTGCTTGCGGGGGGGGAAGTATTGCCTCTTAGAGGCGCCCAGGGGGGCGGTATGGAATTGTCCCAGGTCACTGGGTGGGGGCTCGAGCCGGTTTTGCACTGTGTTATTGAAACGGAACCCCTAGATACTGAACCCGGCCCTTGTTGCTGCAGTAGATTACAGTAGGGTTACAGTAGATAGCTTTAGTAAATAGGTGGAGGCATTTCCCACAAGAAAGGAAGATAGCCAAACACCTGCCAAAATAATGAGTATTCTGGCTGTGGATAGTCAGAATAAATATTCTCCAAAAAACCATAAAAAACAACCTGCAGCTCAAGCCTTAAACGACACGTCTCTACTGAGGTTGGTACTCCAACTCTACCAAATACAGCGAAGGTCCCACCGTATCTCTGATTGGCTGGGGGTCCTGCCATTCCACTTTGGGGGATTTTTTCTTGGGTGCTCAGGCAATTTTAACCATGACTTTGTCCCCTATTTGCCACGGCCGAATATCGCTAGCTTCATCAAATGCTTGATTCACTTTTTGCTGTTTCATGGCTTCTTGTGCTTTTACAGTAACTCCTCACTTAACATTGTAGTTATATTCCTGAAAAATGCGACTTTAAGCGAAACGATGTTAAGCGAATCCAATTTCCCCATAAGAATGAATGTAAATGGGGGGGGTTAGGTTCCAGGGAATTTTTTTTGCCATACAGTACAGTACAGTACTATAGTTGGGAGGTGCCCTCGCCTTACCCCACACAGGCACAGCCCACTGGCACTGCAGACAATGAGGCAGGCAAGGAGGCTGAAGGTGCCGTAGGCTAGGAGAAGCCCGTTGCACAGCAGCAGCTGCAGCTTCCCCTACTCTGCAAGCACCAGAGGTGGGGGGCTCAACCCTCGGCCTGCCCACACCACCCCTTCCCCCAAGCCCCCACCCGTAACCCGCCTCTTCTTCCCCCCCCCTTTACTCCACACACCACGTCCTCGCTCCTCCCCCCTCCTTCCCCTGCCTCCTGCCCGCGGCAAACAGCTGGCTTGCAGCGTTCAGGAGGCAGGAGGAGCGAGGACACGGTGCTTTCGTATGACATGTCCAAACTGTCTTCATTCCATACAACCTGCCTCAGAAAAATCCTTCATATCTTTTGTCCCAGAACAATCTCAGACCAGGATCTATTCACACAGTGCAGCTAAGAAGATATGAGCACCATCATTGCCAGGAGGCACTGGAGATGGATTGGCCATGTGCTTCAGAGGGAAACTGATTCCATCACCAGAGTGGCAATAAGATGGACACCTGAAGGCTAGCAAAAACGAGGCTGCCCAAAATAACATGGCGAAGAGCTGTGGAAGCCAAGCTGAAAAACCTGGGGCACAGCTGGGGAACCATTGAAAGACTTGTCAGAAACAGACAGAACTGGAGGAGCTTCGTCACTGCTCTAAATGCCAGAGGCGTAATGGGAACATGATGATGATGACGACAGCACTACCCTAGTGTTAGCCTTATAACTGAGACAGGCTTTGAAATCAATTAAGCCTGCTGTTCCAAAAGCCATGGATGGTGGCTCTGTGAGTGTTATGTCACTGTCCCAGTCAGCAGTGGAGAAAAAGGCTGGGCTCAACTGGTACAAAAGGGACTTGTGAATTAGGTACCGCAGCTCAAGGACAAAGCCTGTGCCTTGGGATATCCCATTTCACGGTGCAGGGAAATACCTGTCTGGGAAACTTAGAAGGATTTTGCCTAAATATAACCAGTACCGTCCAGATTGGAACTCACACTTTCTGGCTGTCATGTGATGGCAGCACGCTCACTGAGGTCTTTACTCCTGACAATATGAGAACCTTATTAACTAGTCTGTTTCCACCCATTACACAATTACACCTAGATATACATGATTCAGTGGCACACAGAAAGGATGTTTTGGTTCCCAAGCCAATTGTATTTGCCAACAAATGCAGGATATAAAAAAGATCCAAAGCAGAGGACCACACCTGGGTGGGCAGTTCCAGAGGATGTCATTTTACATCCTCTAGTTAGAACACTCAGCCTAATTCTTCTGATTGTGCAGCTGGCAACAGTGATTCCTCTGACTGGACTGTGCTGTTGTACACGTTATCAAGTGAAAAGAGCAAAATTACAACAGCAGAGTGGAAAAGGACTAGCTTTGGCTCTAAATAAAGCTGCAGTAATGGATGATATTTAGGAAGTTGTTATACCCAGCATTTATTACTTTGGTGCCAATGTATTTTAGCTATTTTTATGTTATCCTTACATTATGTAATTATAATAATAGTTAATTATATACAACTATATTTACATATTGCAGCTTTGGGGTCAATGATAACACTACACACACCCCAACAAAATTCCTGGACCTACCATTCCCAGGCCCAGTATATGGGTCTAAGAACAAGTGAAAGAAGAAAACTGTCTCATAGACTCATAGACTTTAAGGTCAGAAGGGACCATTATGATCATCTAGTCCGACCTCCCGCTTGATGCAGGCCACAAAAGCTGACCCACCAACCATGTCTATAGATTGTATGAGGGAATGTGCAGACCACTGAGCACATGAGGCATGCATGGATGGGTAAAGCAAAATGGCCAAGAAAAGATGTTTAGCCCTCTGGGTCATTTTCAGTTCATACATTATGCTTTTCTGGGATGATGGGTAAACATCCTCCAAATAAAAAGACAAAAAGGAGAGGAATGTAGGCCTTGCTGAAGCCCTAAGCATAATTAACAGTGTGTATCAAAGGCTGTGAACCACAGCAGGCCTGGCCATTGCAGAATACAACACACTAGTTATTAGCTGACACTAAGTAAGCACACTCCTGATCTGAGAGGCTGATGCAGGAACACCTAGAGTTCTCAAGTAAGGGTGTAAACACATTCCTTGGAGATGGTACAGGAACACACCACCCTGAATAATGGATAAGGATGGGGTGACAGGATGATGGATAAGGATGTTTTGTTTGAACTAGCAGGTACAAGATACAGGACAGTAACAAAAAACATATGGAATATAATAGACAAGTTACGCATCAGTGTATAAAAGGAGAAGTCATAGGAAGGACATCTTTGTCCAGCTGAGGGGACAGCATCCAGGTGTGCTAACTGAGCAGGTACCATTGTTGCAGGCATACATGTGTTAGTGCACCTGTAGCTCCAATGGGCCACTAGTACCATGCTTTGTCAACAATAAACCTGGCCGAGTGTCTTCATCATTGAATCGAGCCTGTGATCTTTCTTTAAAAGTAACATCAAGGTCTGCTGAATCAGCAGGCTGCACGCTCTGCCTGTGCTGATAACATTGGAGCTCCTAGAACAGTGGCCACAACATCTTAGCAGCCTTGACAGTGTTGCCACAGCACAACAATCCACAGCACTTAACAACATGGGTGTCACACAGCTGTCCCTGTAGAGAAGGCTGCCAGGCATACAAAGTTGGAAACACCACTTATCTCAGTTAATTAAAACTTTTATGGATGAACCTGGGCTTTCTCCTCAGAAGCAGCTAGTGGTGATGAGCCCTGGGGCACCTTCTCCTCCAAGCAGTGTAAGCAGGGATTGGTTCATGGGCACACAGCCCTGGCAGACGAGGGAATCAGCTACCTCCCCTACACCCCTCCCAGCCAGGGAGTGGAGAATGGAGCCAGGTGCCTCCACCTGCCCCTGTCAGAGTGAGGGAGACCACAGCCATTGTCAGTGCCCTGACAGTGTGGGCATGTGCCTTCTGCTGTTCTGCTCCTTCATGTGGCAGGCAGATGGCCAGCCTGCCAGGGGTTGGGGCGGAGGTCTATGTTTGTCATTCTTGTTTCCTACCTTAGAAATAACAGAAAGGGCAGGGGACTCCTTTGGAGGATCCTGGCATGTGGATTGGGAGTTCTCCCAGCCCCAAACTGGAGGAGTAGGGAGGGCTGTTCTCAGGATATTTGAGTTACAAGGGTGTTGCCAAACCCACAGTGGCTCTGTCTTCTCCCAGGAGGGGCTCTGCACGAGAGGAGCTCTCTGGCCTTGGAAACAGGTGTCAACAATCAGGTTAGATTATTATTTATTTGTATTTTGGTAGCACCTTAAAACAATCCCCAACCCCATTGTGCTGGGTGCTGCACAAACAGAGACTAGAAGATGGTCATTCCCTGAAAAACTTATAATCTAACAAGACAGACAGGCAGAAATCAGCAATTTCTCAAAAGGACAATTTCCCTCTGCTTTGCACTCACAGAACAGTCTCCTCCCCTCCCCTTCCCCCTCCCCTCTGTCCAGCTGACAGCCCCAAATCCTCCTACCACCCTACCTACCCCCATAGGAAGATACTCAGCAGCACTCTGGTTGTAGAAGAGGGATACCAGTATAGACAACCACAAGCATAGGAGCACAGAAAATCATGAGCCTGGCCCCCAAAAGATGAAAAAGAAATCATGCCTTCTGGTCTGCTTGGGGATTTTTGAACTCCTACTCCCCCACTCTGCCCCCTATCCAGCCCCTGATGGTATGTTCCCAGTCACATCCATCCCCTGAGGAGACCCCTTGCATTTGCCCCCTGGCAGGAGAAACCAGGCAAGCCAGCTGGTGAATAGATGATATGGTGGACTGGCTATTGTGGACCAGGATCAGTTATGGTTGGCATCATGTTACCAGGATTGCTGATCCCAAATGTTAGAAAGTCATGAACCTGGCCCCCAAAACACCATGAAATTTATTTTTAAAAAACGAAAACAAAACACATTTTCTCCCAAGACTTCCAGCCGCACTCAGGTCACACTTTCAAGCTTCTGTCTGCAACCAGGAGAGCTTAAAAACTGACTTTTTTTGTTGAAATAAAAACTGACTCCAGGAGCTGGGGTTCTCTGTCAAACACCAAGTATCACGAGACTCACAATAAAATTGCAGGAGCCGGTGACATTGTGTTAGCTCGCTCTGTTGTTCACCACAGAGTTCAAACACTTTGTGGCACAGAGCAGGTCTGTGTGGGCCCCTCCCAGAGCTTTCCCCACGTCATCGCATGGGGGGAGCGGACAGGGTTGACCCTTTGTGAAAAGGCTGCAGGACCTATCCACAAACCAGTGAAAGCCTCAGGCACCTGCACTGATCCTAGGAGACCACGTGCGCCGCAAGCCGTCTGTGCAGAGCCCCTGGGCTTGATCGCTTGATCATTGCCTGTTAGGTTCACTCCCTCTGGGGTACCCAGCATTGGCCACTGTCAGCAGACAGGACACTGGGCTGGATGGACCCTTGGTCTGACCCAGTCTGGCCATTCTTATGTTCTACACTGACTCTGCTCCCTGGTGCCCATCCTAGCTCCATAGCAGCATCAGTCCATTGGAGCCATGCTGCTAGGGCTCCCTTGCCCATGGCTGCCCTGGCTCACTTGCTGAGGGGCAGGAGCTGGACTCTGAAGGAAAAATGATGCAGCACAGGTTGAAAAATACCTCCCAGGATCGGTCTCTTCCTGGGCCATTCATTCCTCCCCTCCCTTTGCCTGAGCCCTGCCAGGCAGCAGTGCCCACCCACCCCCAGAGGAAGGGAAGGGTGAGAAAAAAGGAACAGAGATCAACTAATTACTGGGGAGAACACAAGAAGGCCAGGGCTGAGCCAGAGAGTGCCAGTGGGGTCACCAGGCAGAGAACCATGGATTATGCCTGCTGCTCTGAGGAGATGTCTGGGGAGTGAGTGGATGCTGCCCGGGGAGCTCTGCCTGGACGTGTGAGGTAATGAGGAAAAGGAGAGAGCTGCAGAGCCTCCCCAGGGCTGAGCTGGGCCAATGCCAGGCCAAGCTTATGAAGAGGTCCCTGGGCTTCCTGAGGCTTGGGCAGGGTGACCATAAATAACCAGGGGAGGGGAGAAGAGAAGCCAGACCTGAAGGGGATGGAAGAGGTGCTGAACCCCAGCGGCAGAAGGGACAGGGATGTGTGAGAGGCAGGCCACTGCTGTCTGTGAACACCTCAGGGCTCCATGAAGGAGCCTCCAGCGCATGTTGCCAGTGGGCTGTGGAACCCAGGTGCAGTGTGGTCTCTCCCAGTGCTTAATTTGTGCCAGGGCTTGCCAGGGCTGAGCCCCAGCACCTCTAGGCTTGCCGCATCAATTATGCAATTAAAAAAATTGCTTGAGCCCAAGCACCTTTTCGTTACAAATTACTAGTCTTCCAACAATTATTAAAAATAAACATCAACCATAACACAATGCTTACTGGGTGTACTAAAGTGCAAAGGAGGAACAGAAAATCAGGAATTGATACTGTTTATCCAAAAAAAATGCTTTTTATATGAAAAAAGAATATTTGCTTCCCTCTTTAATTTGATAATGTGGTGAGTCCTCCATCCCATTTATTTAAAATGTATAAAATTGTATTTTCATTTACAAATGTTTGCATGAAATATGTAAAACAAAATCTGAATGCCGAACACTGACATTTTATAGCAAAGATACTATTCATTCACCAGTATAGCTCATGACCCCTATTAATCACTGAAGTATTGGTTATTCAATGATTAATTAGTAAGCAGGAATTGCTGCACATTGATGGTAACATGCTACTTCAGACACTATTTTGTCTATTTTGCTATGTTTTCATAGTACACAGGCAAAAAACCCTCTATGTTGAGGGCAAAGGTGCGAATAAATATAACTAATTTCAAGGTAAAAATCCTGACAAGATCGTTATAGTTAGGGGGAAAAAATCTGTCAAATGTTAAGAATTTCATGATCATGGTGGTCTTGAATATATTTATCAATGACTTAGACTTGTTATTTAACAGTTCTATTTCTGTAAGGAATTGTAGCAAAGTGCTGATGCAAAAGCACCTAATTAGCTCCTGCCTGGTCAGCTCCAAGGGCAGCAGATTGGGGCTGATGGAAAAGGCCTGATGCCGGCCTGAAGATTGGCAACACCTGCTGGCCTGACAAGCCAGGGGCTATAAAGGCTGGGTGGGGGGGAGGCAGAGGCAGGGAACAGCCAGGGAGGGGTCAGTCAGGGAGGGAGCTGGAGGCCTCCTAGCTAAAGGCTGGCTCTGCCTGTAGCGCTTGTATATAGATGGACACTGGTGGTGGGACAAACGTAAGTAAATAAAGACCCGGGTGTTGCACAACCCTGAAGCCTCCCTGAGCCTTACTGGGGAGAGCAAGCGGGCCCCAGGACGAGGGGCGGGTCGTGAACCCTGCTACAGAATATTCCATATATCTGTGGAGAGATTAAGCTCTCTGTAGTTAAGGTTGTAAACAGTCCACTCAGATTAGGCAATTGTCAACCTTCCCTACTATGACGTTCCCTCTGAAGTTATCTGGACCGGTGATCTGCTAGGTCACTCCAATCCTCGACTCTGGGAGCCAGCCTTACCCTGCTCTGCTGTGAGAA
Organism: Platysternon megacephalum; assembly: GCA_003942145.1. Lineage (NCBI taxonomy): Eukaryota > Metazoa > Chordata > Testudines > Platysternidae > Platysternon > Platysternon megacephalum. The sequence goes on from QXTE01000403.1 coordinate 98,984, forward strand.
CCCCACTCCTGAGCTGTTCACACACAGCCTCTGGCATGTCAGCTGCTCCCAGCTACTTGCAATCGAATGACACTAGCCAATATCTCCGGTCCCAGACACAACCCTAAGAACCTCTGTCTTGCAGTGTCCAGTTCTGCCCGCTGGATGCTGCAAGCTTATATGAGTTCATCAATTTAACAAAGAAATTGATATGTACCAGGCTTGTTCTCCCAAGAGGAGTCTCTGACATGCTTCAAATCAAACGTACTGCTTCAGGTAGAATAAATAAACAAATGTATTAACTACAAAAGATAGATTTTAAGGGTATGTCTACACTACGGGATTACTCCGAATTTACAGAATTCGATTTTTGGCAACCGATTGTATAAAGTCGAGTGCATGCGGCCACACTAAGCACATTAATTCGGCGGTGTGCGTCCATGTACCGAGGCTAGCGTCGACTTCCGGAGCATTGCACTGTGGGTAGCTATCCCATAGTTCCCGCAGTCTCCCCCGCCCATTGGAATTCTGGGTTGAGATCCCAATGCCTGATGGGGCAAAAAACATTGTCGCAGGTGGTTCTGGGTACATCCTCCCCCTCCCTCTGTGAAAGCAACGGCAGACAACCATTTCGCACCTTTTTTCCTGGGTGAACTGTGCAGACGCCATACCACGGAAAGCATGGATCCCGCTCAGCTCAAGACAGCAGTCATGAACATTGTAAACACCTCGCGCATTATCGTGCAGTTTATGCTGAACCAGGACCTGAAAAACCAGGCGAGGAGGAGGCGGCGACGGCAGCGCGGCAACGAGAGTGATGAGGACATGGACACGGACACAGAATTCTCTCAAACTGCGGGCCCCGGCGCTTTGGAGATCATGTTGTTAATGGGGCAGGTTCTAGCCGTGGAACGCCGATTCTGGGCCCGGGAAACAAGCACTGACTGGTGGGACTGCATAGTGTTGCAGGTGTGGGACGATTCCCAGTGGCTGCGAAACTTTCATATGCGTAAGGGCACTTTCATGGAACTTTGTGACTTGCTTTCCCCTGCCCTGAAGTGCCAGAATACCAAGATGAGAGCAGCCCTCACAGTTGAGAAGCGAGTGGCGATAGCCCTGCGGAAGCTTGCAACGCCAGACAGCTACCGGTCAGTCGGTAATCAATTTGGAGTGGGCAAATGTACTGTGGGGGCTGCTGTGATGCAAGTAGCCAAAGCAATCGCTGAGCTGCTGCTACCAAAGGTAGTGACTCTGGGAAATGTGCAGGTCATAGTAGATGGCTTTGCTGCAATGGGATTCCCTAACTGTGGTGGGGCGATAGATGGAACCCATATCCCTGTCTTGGCACCGGAGCACCAGGGCAGCCAGTACATAAACCGCAAGGGGTACTTTTCAATGGTGCTGCAAGCACTGGTGGATCACAAGGGACGTTTCACCAACATCAACGTGGGATGGCCGGGAAGAGTTCATGACGCTCGCGCCTTCAGGAACATTAGTCTGTTTAAACGGCTGCAGCAAGGGATTTACTTCCCAGACCAGAAAATAACTGTTGGGGATGTTGAGTGGATGGGCCATTACACAAGGTAAAACTATTTCTCCATGCTTATCTTCCCCCGCCCCCTACAGTTCCTTATATCTCCTTGTCAAGTGCTGGAAATGGGCCATTTTCATTACCACCACAAAGACTTATTTTTCTCTCCTGCTGACAACTGATCACTCTCCTTATAATGTGTATGGTAAGATCCATTGTTTCATGTGTGTATATATATATATCTTCCTTCTGTATTTTCCACTACATGCATCCGATGAAGTGAGCTGTAGCCCACGAAAGCTTATGCTACAATAAATTTGTTAGTCTCTAAGGTGCCACAAGTACTCCTATTGCTTGTTGAGATGCCTATAGTTATCCTTGGGGACCCAGCCTACCCCTTAATGCCATGGCTCATGAAGCCATACACAGGCAGCCTGGACAGTAGTCAGGAGCTGTTCAACTACAGGCTGAGCAAGTGCAGAATGGTGGTAGAATGTGCCTTTGGACGTTTAAAGGGTCGCTGGCGCACGTTACTGACTTGCTCAGATCTCAGCCAAACCAACATTCCCATTGTTATTGCTGCTTGCTGTGTGCTCCACAATCTCTGTGAGAGTAAGGGGGAGACCTTTATGGCAGGGTGGGAGGCTGAGGCAAATCGCCTGACCGCTGATTACGCGCAGCCAGACACCAGGGCGATTAGAAGAGCACACCAAGAAGTGGTGCGCATCAGAGAAGCTTTGAAAACCAGTTTCATGACTGGCCAGGCTACGGTGTGAAAGTTCTGTTTGTTTCTCCTTGATGAAAACCCGCCCCCTTGATTGACTCATTCCCTGTAAGCAACCCCCCCTCCCCCCTTTGATCACAGCTTGCTTTCAAAGGAAATAAAGTCACTATCATTTAAAAATCATGTATTCTTTATTAACTGATTATAAACATCGGGAGAGAACTGACAAGGTAGCCCGGGTCGGGGTTGGGAGGAGGATAGGAGGGAAGGAAAAGGCCACTAAAGAAGTTCAAAATAAGGGCAGCCTTTTCCTTGGGCTGTCCACAGGGGGGGAGTGGCAGGGTGCACGGAGCCCCCCCCCCCCCCGCATTCTTACACGTCTGGGTGAGGAGGCTATGGAACTTGGGGAGGTGAGAGGGTGGTTATAGAGGGGCTGCAGCGGCACTCTGTGATCCTGCTGCTGCCGTTCCTGAAGCTCCACCAGATGCCGGAGCATGTCCGAGTGATCACACAGCAGCCCCAGCATTGCAGCCTGCCATCTCTCATCTCGAGCGTCCCTCCTCTCCTCACGTTGGTCCCTCCTGTCCTCATGTTCACTGGCATCTTTCCTGTACTGTGACACCATGTCCTTCCACTCATTCAGATGAGCTCTTTCATCATGGGTCGATTTCATGATTTCCGAGAACATCTCGTCTCGTGTGCGTTTTTTTCACCGCCTTATCTGAGATAGCCTTTGGGACGGAGGAGGGAGGCTTGAAAAATTTGCAGCTGTGGGAGGGAGGGGAAAAAAGGGAGAGAAGTATTTAAAAAGATAAATTTTACAGAACAATGTTTATACTCTTTCACGGTGAACAACACTATTCACATTACATAGCACATGTGATTTCGGTACAAGGTCGCATTTTGCATTATATTGAGTGCCTGCGGCTTTGGTGTTAGAGATCACAGACGCAGGGCCGGGCAACAGAATTCGGCTTGCATGCAGCCATGGTAAGCCACTGTCTTTCGGCTTCTGCAACCTTAAGAAAAAGCAGTGCCCTCCTTTCCCATACCAAGCAAAGGCCGTTGAGTGCTGCGGTTTTCCTGTTAACGTGCAGCAGCAGAAACCAAACTTAACCCCCCCCCCACCCCTCCAATTCTCTGGGATGATCGCTTTACCCCTCCCCCCAATGCGTGGCTGGTATCAGGGAAGATCCAAACGTGAAAAGCTCAGCGCCATGCCTCCCCCCCCCCCCCCCAACTGCTTGGCTAACTGCAGGGAAGGATTTCTTTTCAGCCACAGGCAAACAGCCCAGTAGGAACGGCCACCTCTGTCCCCTTAATTAAATTCCCGTATTTCAACCAGGTTACCATGAACGATATCACTCTCCTGAGGATAACACAGCGAGATAAAGAACGGATGTTGCTTGAATGCCAGCAAACACCGGGACCATACGCTGCCAGGCTTTGTCATGCAATGATACCAGATTACTTGCTACTAGCATGGCGTGGTCAAGTGTCCTACCATGGAGGGCAGAATAAGGCTGCACTGCCCAGAAACCTTCTGCAAAGGCTTTTGGAGTACCTCCAGGAGAACTTCATGGAGATGTCCCTGGAGGATTTCCGCTCCATCCCCAGACATGTTAACAGATTTTTCCAGTAGCTGTACTGGCCGCGAATGCATCCCAAGTCCTCAGGGCAAATTAATCATTAAAAAACGCTTGCTTTTAAACCAGGTTTGATATTTACAAAGGTACACTCACCAGAGGTCCCTTCCAGGGGGTTTGGGCTTTGCCACTTTGCCCATTCTTTGCCTAGCTCATCAAGCATTTGTCCATGAACAAGAAGGGCTAATTCTCCATGGTTTTGTAGGCCTCATTGGATCACTGGAGCAAATTCACTGACATTAATGCTGGATGGCTGGGGAAAGCACTGTGTTTCCATAATTATTGTGTGGTAATTGAATTGTGTGATTTCTATACTTGTGATAAAAATATATCAGTCTATGAGCTATTCATAGATGTTAAGGCCCCAACGGACCATTAGATCATCTATTCTGAACTCCCTTCTATCAATCTCATACCATTAAATCTCACCCAGTTAGCTCTCTATGGAGCGGCTGGTTATATAGGACTCATGCTCTTTTTCGGCTCCCCACGGTCCGTGGGAGGAACCCCTTCAGTGCAACAGGCCTTCTTTGGGGTCTTTGGGGTTAAGCCGTAGGCCCCTCTGCCTCCTGGAACCGCACCTCTCTGAGCCCTCAGCACTCCTGTCTCTCGCCGTGGGCCCCCTCAGGGAGTCCACTCACTCTGGACCCCCAGGGCCTCCATTCCCAGCGGGAATAATGCAACCCTGATCTCTAGACTGGAGTGACTCTCAGCCAGCGTAAAACAAGAGGGTTTATTGAGCATCTGAACCCAGCACAGAAAGGTCTCAGGGCCCTCAGGCCTAGCATCCCTCAACACAGTACATCTAGGTCCCTCCAGCCTCCAGGTGGGCTCTGGCTGCTCTCTCCTCCCAGCCCAGAGGCCCCCTCCTTCCAGCCGAGGCATCCTGTATCACCGGCCCCAACAGCTCCTCCCCTGTCCTTTGTCTTCCGTCCCAGGTAAACAGCTCGCTGGGGCCCTCTCTCCTCCATCCTTTGTTCCCCTCTGGCTGGAACTGGTTGGTCAGGTCACCGGGGTCCTCTCTCCTCAGCCCTTTGTCCTCCCACTGGCCAGAACCGGCTGGCTGCCAAGCTGGGGTGAGCCTCTTAGTCACCAGGTCACCAGTTGTTAGGGTTCCCCATCTCCAGGCTGTTGTCCAGGGGTCCCGCCTGCCAGGAGAGGTCACACCTGGTCCTCTGCAACAACAAATCCTCTCCCACCACCTTGTTAAACATACATCACACAGGGAAACTGAGGTGCACACACTATTCATGTAAAACACTACAAAAATCCCCAACTTTGTCAGAGTGGTCACAGCACCGGGGTGGGGGTGGGGGCTGGGAACCAGGACTCCTGGGTTCTCTCCCAGCTTTCGGAGGGGCGTGGATGTGACGTTCCCCTGGTGTTATCTGGACCGGTGATCTGCTAGGTCACGCCAATCCTCGACTCTGGGAGCCAGCCTTACCCTGCTCTGCTGTGAGAACCCCACTCCCGGGTTGTTCCCACACAGCCTCCATCATGTAAGCTGCTCCCAGCTATGTAAGTAAGCCCTTTCTGTGTCTCACCATTGTGGGGGAAAACACCCTCTTCTCTGCCAGTTGGGTCATTTGTGTTCTCACAAACACATGGCAATTTCCTGGTCTCAACTCCTCTGCTGTCACATGCGTTGGAACTGCATCTTGATGTAAAGAGACACAGTTACTTTCCAAAAACTTATCAGAAATAGCATCCTGAAAAACTGGGACCTGGATTGGTGCACCCTCCATCACCTCTTTCTCTGTCCCTGAGAAGTCAGCTGTGTGACTGCTGCCCTCCAGGAGGTCAGTTACACAGTTCCTTCTCAAAACCTGGGTCACAGGCTGAGTGCCTGGGTACACAGATGCTGACCCAGCCACACTCCTAGTGTCCAGGACAGTGAAATCCGGAAGTTCCTAGTCACAGACTGAATAGGGGCTGGGAGTGGCTGGCTCATTACAAAAGCAGCTTTGCCTCTCCTGGAATTGACACCTCCTCATCTATTATTGGGAGTGGACTACATCCACCCTGATCGAATTGGCCTTGTCAACACTGGTTCTCCACTTGTGAGGTAACTCCCTTCTCTTCATGTGTCATTATATAATGCCTGCATTTGTAACTTTCACTCCATGCACCTGAAGAAGTGAGGTTTTTTACCCACAAAAGCTTATGCCCAAATAAATCTGTTAGTTTTTAAGGTGCCACTGGACTCCTTGTTGTTTTTGTGGATACAGACTAACACGGCTACCCCCTGATACTTGAGACTGACACACAGGCGGTGTGTGTGTGATACAGTCATCTTGCTCGAGGATTGAGGTGGGTCGAGCATCTCGACAGCTGCACCCACGACTGAGCAGTCCTTTTAGGATCCACTCTGCTCACCCCACATGGGGAGGGGGGTTAGAAAAGGTACCCTAAAAATAGTCTTGCCTCTGTTTCTCCTGGCTGGATAGCCACATCCAGCAGGATCACCACCTCAGTGGTCGAAAATGTAAGAAACTTTTCAACTTTGGAACTTGGAACGTATGTACCCTGATGGACAACTCAAGCAGCAACCGACCAGAGCGACGTACAGCCATTATTGCTTGTGAATTGAGTCGGCTATAATATATATTCTGCTTACTGTATTTTTCACTCCATGCATCTGATGAAGTGGGTTATAGCCCACGAAAGCTTATGCCCAAATAAATTTGTTAGTCTCTAAGATGCCACAAGGACTCCTTGTTGTTATAACAACAATGTTCAGTGCATCATGAGCCTTCCGAAAACACCCGACATGACAAACTTTGCATTGGATACCACACAATCATATTATAAGGATGAACATGGGGGTGCTGGGTGTTCCCCCAAGGTACAGAGTGCCCGAGGCCTCGCACCTCCCCTTCTGCCCCCTCTTCACCGCAGGAGCCCAGAGCCCTGGTGTGCGTGTGTCCCTGCCGCCCCCTGCTGGAGGAGCTGAGCGCTGCTCTGTATGTGTGTGTGTCCTTGCCCACCCCCCGCGGCCGCTGCCCCCCCGTGTGCCCCTAGTCCCAGATCACCCCCAACCCCAGCGCCGGGTGGCATGACCCCAGCCCCAGCGCCCCCAGCCCCGGGCCACGCGAGCACCATCCCCAGCCTGCCTGCCCCAGCCTCTCAGCCACAGAAGAGCAGGAAGGGAACTGGAAGCAGGCAGGAGGAGGTCTGGGGGTGGCGCATGGGTGGGGCCACGCCTGGCTGTTTGGGGAGGCACAGCCTTCCCCGTCCTATGATACCTGCCGCCCATAGGGCAATTGTTGAAAGTTATAATCAATTAAAATTAAAGTTAAATAATCTTTTAAACAGAAAATGGTGTGGGGGAGGGGCGGGGGGGGGTTGGTAAACAAAACTGTTTAGTTTTGGGGAAACAGACAATTATGATAGCTGAACAAAACCATATTTGATCAAAATGCAGCTAAAACAATGGATGAAAATTTGGAGGAACCATTTGCTCAAAGTCAGATTCAATCTTTGATGAAAGGGTAGATTCAAACTTTAGCAAAAGTTTCAAATACCAAATTCCCAAAACTTTTTTTGGGGAAAAGGAGGGAAACGGATCACCTCGTAGCAGTTTAGGGGGAGCCGTACCCTCAGACAGGCTTGCTGGTTTTGTCCCGGCCTAGTGCTGGCTCCCGAACCGCCACAAGGTGGCACTGTTGCAGCCCAGAAGCCTCTGGCCACAGGTGGAGGAGCCCGAGAGCTGACAGGGAAAGCAGGGCTGGGTGCCAGTCAATGCTGGGCTTCCCCAACCTCTGCCCTCCGCAGGGGCTGCTCCCGTTGAGGATCACCAACCTCAGAGCTCCCCGCACGGCCCCCGCAGCTCATATGGGGGGAAGGATCGGGTGACAAGGGCAGTTCTGGGACTGCTGCCCAGAGGTGCTGGAACTAGGGGGCTGCTGCAGTCCCTGCCGTGAAGCAGTTTCCATCCTATCCAGGCTTGGTAGGTTGGTTCAGTGGCTCTCAGTCCCTGCTCCCAGCACTCCTGCCGCTACCCCACTTCCAAAGGGGGCCGCCCCCCTTGCACCGCCACCTCCCAGAGCTGCCCAAGGGTAGGCCCGTCTCAGTCCCGCTGGAGTGCCAGGAATTAGGACGGGACGTCGAACACCCCGTTGGCTCATCAACCGCACGGGGTGGGACGGGTGTTCCTGAGCTGTCGCTGGGGATGCACTGAAGCCTCCTGCCCGCTGGTGTGATAAATGAAGGGAGAGGGGTAGCTCCCTTTTATGGACACCCAGTCAGCCAGTAGCTATAAAATCCCTCTGAGTAGCTTTTCTCTAATTGCTGTACCTGTAAAGGGTTAAAAAGTCTCACTGCTCTGCGCAGGTAAAAGGAAGTGAGTGGGCACCTGGCCAAAAGAGCCAATGGGAAGGCTAGAACTTTTAAAATTCGAAACAAGACTCCCCTTTTGTCTGTCTGTGGTTGTTCTCCCGGGGAGACGCAGACAGGGCAGAGCTATGCTGTAAGAAGCTTGGGCCAGGTATGAAAAAATCATCAGTATCATACCTAGAAATTACTCATCTAAAACCCCAGATACGTAAGTAGATCAGGAAATGTCTAGGAAGACGTGATTAGGTTTGTCCCTTTTATTTCATTATGGCTTGTGGATTCCTCTGTGCTAACCCCAGGTGTTTTTGTTTTGCTTGTAACCTTTCATCTGGACCTCAAGGAAGCTATTCTTGGTGCTTAATCCTTGTAGTTGCTCTTTTAAAATCTAGCAATAGCCTGAGTTCCCGGATGTTCCCATTCAACCACTGGAATGGGTTACCTAGGGAGGTGGTGGAATCTCCTTCCTTAGAGGTTTTTAAGGTCAGGCTTGACAAAGCCGTGGCTGGGATGATTTAGTTGGGAATTGGTCCTGCTTTGAGCAGGGGGTTGGACTAGATACCTCCTGAGGTCCCTTCCAACCCTGAGATTCTATGATTCTATGTACATTCTTTTTTTTATTAATAAAATTTACCTTTTTTAAGAACAGGGTTGGATTTTTGTGTCTTAAGAAGTTTGTGCACATGTTGTTTAATTAGCTGGTGGCAACAGCTGATTTCCTTTTTTTTCCTTTCTCAGCTCTTCCCTGGAGGGGAGGATGAAAGGGCTTGAGGGTACCCCCCAGGAAGGAATTCCCAAGTGCACCTTCCTGAGCTCTTAAAGGGGTTCTACACTTGAGTGGTGGCAGCATCTACCCATCCAAGGTCAGAGAGAAGCTGTAACCTTGGGAGTTTAATACCAGCCTGGAGTGGCCAGTATTAATTTTTAGAATCCTCGCAGGCCCCCACCTTCTGCACTCGAAGTGCCAGAGTGGGGAATTAGCCTTGACAGCCGGCAAGGAAGAGGAAGGTGCCCCGATGGCCTCAGCTGCAGAGAGGAAGCCTGGGAAGGTGGAGAGCCTGGTAGAGGAGGGGGAGGGGGAGGGGGAGGGGATGGGGGTGGAAGTTAGAGTGGGGAGGGGGAGATGGGGGGAGGTAGCTACTGAGGGAAGCAGAGTGAGTCAAGGAAGGGGAGGTGGGGTGTATTAGGTGCTGGAGGGACAGGGTGGAGTGGGGCAGAGGGCAGGGTGGGGGACAATGAGGTAGAGGGAGAAGGGAGGGGTGAGACAGATGGAGGAGGTGGTGTGGGGCAGAGGGAGAGGTGGGGCAGGGATGTCCTTAACTGACACTGCCCCTCATGCTGTCTCCCCAGCTCCCAGACCATCCCCCTGGATGGCCCCCTCCGCTGCCTGGTCCCCCATGCCCAGAGCCATCCAATGCCCCCACCACCAAATCCTGCCCCTCCCCACCCCCCATTCCCTCTTCTACCCCCTTTCCCTCCAGCACCTGTTCCCCACTCCAACTTCTTCAGCCCCCCACAGGGGAGATCCCCCTCCTTGCTTCAAGCACCCCATTTGGGGGTTCACTTGTGCCTCCCACATTTACTGTCTCTTTCCCCACTGTCCCCCTCATCCAGTCCCCAGCCCTCCAATCCCACAGGGAGGGGGGTAAACCCCACCCAGTCGCTGACTCTCAGGGATCCTCCTTCACGCAGCCCAAGCTGTGCTGGGGACCCTGGCATCCTGGGACTGGAGCCACAGCCCCCCTATCCCGTGCCGCTGCCCAGACCCACACCCTGGAGCACTGCTCCCAATGCCAAACAGGGGGCGAGGCGGAGCCTGGAAGGGACCCAGGCATCCGGGCAGCAGGCTGCGGTATCAGGAGAGGAGGGTTCCACACCTCTAACTGTGGGAGGATGAATGGGGAGAGGGGAGGCAGCAGGGGGATTTGGGGAGGGGGTCATGGCCCCCATCAGTGGGGGGGTCCAGTTTCCTCCCGAGGTTCGCACCCGCATCATTCACAGCCCTGACCTGCCTCCCAATGGAGCTGCTTCAGGAGCCGCATGCTGCTCCCTCTCCGACAGGCCCAGCTCCGCATCTGGCTCTGTGACCCCCACCCCGCCCAAAGAGAGACACCCCACACACAGTCTCCCCCCCCCCCAGTCCCCAATGCAGCTAGCTCTGTCACCCCCCTGATGCTGACTCCCCCTTTGTCTTCCCCTGCAGGCGGGGCGGTGCTCGGCCCAGCCAAAGAACAGGCCCCGTCTTGATCCTACTACCCCACGGGCACCACCACAACTACCCCTTTGCCCACCGGGTCCCACACTGCGCCCAGAGGGCAGCCAGCACATAGGACCCCCCTCAGTGGCCGGAGTTCAGGGACCTCCATCAGCCAGCATGGGGCAGCAGGAGCCCTGGTATTCATATCCTCCCAGCCCTCAAACAGCTGCAGGTACTCCAGGCAGCCCATCAGCTCCCAGGGGATGGGCAGAGCTCTGGCACCCCCTGGCACCGCCCCCTAATCAGCCAGCAGGCAGGAGGTGGCCGGCTCTGGGACTCTCCCAGCGCCCAGGCTGAGGGAGCCAGAGGGACCAGCCCGAGAGAGGCCCCCGCCCCCCAGCGATAGTTGCTTTCTACCCCCACTTTCTAGCTGGGGGGCCCCCAAGCAAAGCTTCCCCCACTTCATTTCCAGCAGGGGGCGGGGGGTGAGGCTGGGAGCCAGGACTCCTGGATTCTGTCCCCAGCTCGGGGAGAGGAGGGGAGGGGGTCTAGTGGTTAGAGCAAGGGCGGGGCTAGTAGCCAGCACCCCTGGGATTGGGTCACTCACCTCTCCCTGTTCCATGCCTCAGTTTCTCCATGGAAGAGGGACAAGGACATATTCCCTCCCCCCACCCCGATGGCTTGAGAGATGGCTCTGCCCAGCAGGGGATGGCCTCAGCCAGGGCAGTGAGCTCAGAGGAGGGAACCCTGCCTGCCCCAAGGGGGGCTGCTCCAGGCAGGGCAGGCTAGGAAGATGCAGCTGGAACTGTCGCTACCTCAGCATAGGAATAAACCCCTGGGCTCAGGCGCCTGGGCCGGGGCTGTGTTTATTGGCCCCTTGGGCAGGGCACGAGGGAGGCCGGGATGGTCCAGGCAGAACCATAGGCCCAGCCGGCCTGGAGCAGCCATATAGAGCCGGTGCCCCCTAGTCGAGAAAGGCCCCATGTCCCATTCCCTGTCCAACTGAGCCAGCCAGTCCCTGTCCTGGGGCAGATCAGAGCAGGGGCCCCCCAGAGGGGAAAGGCCCCATGTCCCAATCACTGCCATGGGCCTGAATGTGAATTTAGTCAGAAGTAGAGAAAGCCACAAAACTCATCTTGATCCACCCCAAACCTGAAACCAGCTCCCCCCCTCTGTTCAGCTCCCTCAAACCCTCCCACTGCCAGCACCTGGTCACCCCCTTAACACTGATCCCCACCCTGCGCAAGAGGGGACAGCTGGACTGGGCTAGGCCCCCAATAACTCCACCTCATATTGGTGTGTCCCACCCACACGCCTTCCCTAACATGGGTGTGACTATCTACAACTCCACCCTTTTGGGGGTGGGGCTCCCCTAGCCGCTCCGGCCGTCAGGCTCATCTGTGCTGCTGCTGCTGGAGGGTCTTGAGGGCCAGGGTCCAGTGCTCCAGCCACTGCTGCAGGGTGAGGCCCCGGCTGCTCCCACCTGCAGACGGGGAGGGGGTGAGATGGCTCCTTCCGGCCCTGCCCCCTCTGGCTCCCCCCCCCCACCGACCCCCCCCCTCCCCCCCCCCCCCCCCCCCCCCCCCCCCGCCCCCCGCCCCCCCCCCCCCCCCCCCCCCACCCCCACCCACCACCCCCCCCCCCCCCCCCCCCCCCCCGCCCCCCGCCCCCCCCCCCCCCCCCCCCCCCCACCCCCCACCCCCCCCCCCCCCCCCCCCCCACCCCCCCCCCCCCCCCGACATCCACCCTCATAGCACATGCCCCCCGGCCTCTCCCTAGGTACGCCCATTCTCCAGAGGCACCAGGGCACCCCCTTCCTTCCCACCCCAGCCCCCAACACCCCCGATCAGTTCCTCCCTCCTGTGTCCACCCCACTTGGGCAAGCCCCTTTACCTCCTCACAGCCCCCACCCCAGGCAGGGGAGAACCAACCCTGGATCACCCCCAGCACAGGGTGGGTGCGGTTCCCAGCCAATGGGAGCTGCGGAGCAAGAGCTTGGGGTGGGGGCAGCGCGTGGAGGCCCTGTGACCACCCCTACTTCCAGGAGACAGAGGGACATGCTGGCTGCCACTCGGTAGCCAGGGAGCCTGCCTTAGCCCTGCTGTGCCGCCAACCGGACTCTTAAGGGCCAGGTCAGCGGTGCTGACCGGAGCGGCCAGGGTCCCTTTTCGATCGGTCGTTCCGGTCGAAAACCAGACACCTGACAACCCTACCTATAGGTCAGTCTACTAGTGCTCTCAACTTATGATCAGAGACATCAGTTTGTTGCCATGGCTTTCTTGTGGTAAGACATCTGCCAATGGTCCCGTCCAAACATATCCCGAAGCTGGTGTTAGGCCATGATCCTGGGGTCGCTATGGACAAAGCTCCCCCTTAAACGCTCTGTTCCCAGGTCCCCAAAACATAGGGGTCATTGTTAGGCCATTTATCTGTGCCAAAGTTCATAGGCCCCAAGCCTTATGCTAACTGCTGCAGCCAGCATCGCACAGGAGACAGGCCTGTGGGTTCTTTGCATTAATGCCCCATAAAATAAATGCTAACGCTAGCTCTATGGGCTACACAACACTGCCATGGGGCCACATGTGACCACGAACTAGCCACTCCACTCCGTGCCTTAGTTTCCCCATCTGTATAATGAGGATAAAAATCTTACATTTTCTTTTTAGACTGCAAATGCTTTGGGGCAGTCTCTCGCTGTGTGTCTGGGCAGCGCCTGGCACAATGGTGCCCTGATCCCAGCTGGGGCAGCGACTGTCTCTCGCTGTGTGTCTGGGCAGCGCCTGGCACAACGGTGCCCTGATCCCAGCTGGGGCAGCGACTGTCTCTCGCTGTGTCTGGGCAGCACTGGGCACAACGGTGCCCTGATCCCAGCTGGGGCAGCGACTGTCTCTCGCTGTGTGTCTGGGCAGCGCCTGGCACAATGGTGCCCTGATCCCAGCTGGGGCAGCGACTGTCTCTCGCTGTGTCTGGGCAGCACCTGGCACGACAGATCCCTGATCTCACCTGTGGCAGGGACTGTCTCTTGCTGTGTGTCTGGGCCACTGTCACAGAGTGTGGGGGAGTCAGGGCCCTGCACCCTCAGTTCCTGCGATTCACCGTGACTCTCAGCCAGCCAGTACAACAGAAGGTTTATTAGACGACAGGAACACAGTCCCAAGCAGAGCTTGTACGTACAACCAGGACCCCTCAGCCAGGTCCTTCTGGGGCAAGGAGCTTAGACCCCAGACTTGGGGTTCCTGCCTCTTCCCAGCCAGCCCAAAACTGGAAGAAAAAAAAACAACCTCCAGCCGACTCACTCCCCTTCCCCCGGCTCCTCCTCTCCCTTTGTCCAGTTTCCCGGGCAAAGGTGTCACCTGGCCCCACCCCCCTCCTGGCTCAGGTTACAGCAGGGGTCTCAAACTCAAATGACCATGAGGGCCACATGAGGACTAGTTCATTGGCCCGAGGGCTGCATCATTGACACCCCACCCCTGCTGTCCCCGGCCCGGCCCCCACTCCACCCCTTCCATGAGGCCCCGCCCCACCTCTTCCCACCCCTTCCCTGCCCCCATTCCAACCCCTTCCCTGAAGTCCCCACCCCAACTCCGCCCCCTCCCTTCCTCCAGAGGGGGCATGAGGGGTATGGCGGGGGGCTCAGGGCAGGGAGTTGGGGTGCGGGGTGCAGGAGGGGTGAGGGGTGTGGCAGGGGGCTCAGGGCAGGGGGTTGGGGTGTGGGTGCAGGAGGGATGAGGGGTGCGGTGGGGGTCGGGGTGCAGAGGTCAGCGGGGGCTCAGGGCAGGGAGTTGGGGTGTGGGGTGCAGGAGGGAGTGCGGGGTGTGGCAGAGTGTTGAGGTTCAGGCAGGGGGCTCAGGGCAGGGAGTTGGGGTGCAGCAGGTGGTTGGGGGGGCAGCAGGTTGGGGGGCAGAAGGGGTGTAGGATGCAGCAGGGGGCTCAGGGCAGGGGGTTGGGGTGTGGGGTGCAGCAGGGGGCTCAGGGCAGGGAGTTGGGGTGCAGGAGGGGTGTGAGATGTGGCAGGTGGCTTAGGGCAGGGGGTTGGGGTGCAGGCAGGGGGCTCAGGGCAGGGAGTTGGGGGCGGGGGCGGCAGGGGGTTGGGGTGCAGGGGGCAGCAGGGGGCTCAGGGCAGGGAGTTGGGGTGCAGGAGGGGTGTGGGATGCAGGCGGGGGGCCAGGGCAGGGGGGTGGGGGGCGGGGGGGGGGGGGGGGGGGGGCGGGGGGCGGGGGGTGGGGGGGGGGGGGGCAGGAGGGCTTTGGGCTTTGGGCTGGCCCGGAGCCGCTTACCTAGAGCAGCTCCGGGGTGGCAGCAGCGCACACTGCCCCGGCCCCGTGCCGCTTCACTCCGGGAAGCAGCTGGAACCATGTCCCTGCGGCCCCTGGGGGAGGAGGGCAGAGGGCTCCGCGCGCTGCTTGCTGCTCCTCCAGGTACCTCCCACGAAGCTCCCATTGGCTGCGGTTCCCCATTCCCGGCCAATGGGAACTGCACGGGGGGGGCAGTGCCTGGAAGCCAGGGCAACACACGGAGACCTCTGCATTCCCCTCCCCCCCTTCGGCTGCAGGGACGTGATGCCAGCCGCTTCAGGGAGCAGCGTGGGGCTCGAGGGGGGCAATCCCGCAGGCTGTAGTTTGCCCACCCCTGGCCTGGAGTTAGGCGCGGGCCGCTTGGTGGGCTGCAGGAAATAGCCCCGCGGGCCGCATGTTTGAGACCCCTGGGTTACAGGCTCAGGTATCATCCCTCAAATAAAGTCATCCCCTGCTATCCATCCCCAATGCAGACAGTCCCAGTAAAACTAGACGACATTCCCAGGTCAATCCAACCCGCTCCCTACTGCGTCACATCTCTCCCCCCTTTGAGACTGAACTGAGCAGGGTCACTCTGACCAGTGACCTGGGAAAGTTCAGGGCCCCCTCTCGGGGACAACGCATCCGCTATCATGTTGGCACTTCCCTTCACATGCACCACGTCCATGTCATAATCTTGCAGGAGCAGGCTCCACCTCAGGAGCTTGGCGTTGGCTCCTTTCATCTGGTGTAGCCAGGTCAGGGGAGAGTGGTCGGTGTGCACAGTGAAGTGTCGCCCAAATAGATATGGCTCTAGTTTCTTAAGGGCCCACACCATAGCCAGGCATTCCTTCTCGATGGCCGCGTAGTTTTGCTCTCGGGGTAGCAACTTCTTCCTCAAGTACACGATGGGATGTCTCTCTCCCTTTTCATCATCCTGCATTAACACTGCCCCCAGTCCCGTGTCTGAGGCGTCGGTGAACACCATAAAGGGCTTGTCAAAGTCTGGGTTTGCCAGAACTGGGCCACTGACCAGAGCCTCCTTCAGCGCCCGGAGAGCCTTCTGGCACTCCTCGGTCCAGACCACCTTGTCTGGCTTCCCCTTCTTGCATAGCCCAGTGATGGGGGTTGGTATGGCGCTAAAGTGTGGCACGAATCTTCAATAGTACCCCACCATCCCAATAAAGGCCTGGACCTGCTTTTTGGTTTGGGGAGTGGGCCAGTCTCTGATCACCTCCACTTTGGCTGGTTCCGGCTTTAGGTAGCCGCTCCCCACCCGATGGCCCAGGTAAGGTACTTCAGCCATCCCCACCTTGCACTTCTCAGCCTTTATGGTCAGCCCAGCCTCCTGGAGTCGGTCCAGCACTTGTCTAACCTGGGACATGTGACCCTCCTAGGTCTGGCTAAAGACACAGATGTCGTCAATATACGCCACGGCAAAACTCTCCATCCCCTCAGTAGCTGATCCACCAGGCGCTGGAAGGTGGCCGGCGCTCCCTTGAGGCCGAAAGACAGGGTCAGGAACTCATAGAGCCCCAGAGGAGTGATAAAGGCCGATTTCAGCCTGGCATCTGCATCCAGTGGCACTTGCCAGTAGCCCTTTGTAAGAGCCATAGTGGTGAGGTACCGAGCTCCCCCCAGCTTGGCTAGGAGCGCGTCAGGCCTGGGGATGGGGTAGGCATCGGATACTGTGATGGCATTGAGCTTCCGATAGTCCACACAGAACCGGATAGGTCCGTCCTTTTTGGGGACTAGCACCACCGGCGAGGCCCAAGGGCTGGAAGATGGCTGGATCACCCCCAAAGCCAGCATGTCCCTGACCTCTCTTTCCAGGTCCTGAGCAGTTTTCCCTGTGACTCGGAAGGGGGAGCATCTTATAGGCGGGTGCGATCCTGTCTTCACCCGGTGGACAGTCAGATTAGTGCGTCCAGGCTGGTTGGAAAATAGCTGTTAGTACAAATGCAGCACCCCCCTGATCTCAGCTTGCTGTGCAGGAGTTAGCTGATCAGAGAAGGGAATTGTTTCCAGGAGGGAACCAGCTCTTGTCCCAAGGAATAGATCTACTAAAGGGTTATCTCCCTGCTCCTCCCAATGTCCACACACAGCTAACACTACATTCCCCCGTCATAATATGGCTTCATCATATTCACATGGTACATCCAGCGGTGATGTGCCCGGTTCGACAGCTGCACCACATAGTTTACCTCATTTAGCTGCTTGACCATCTTGAAGGGACCTTCCCAGGCAGCCTGTATTTTGTTTTTCCTCACGGGGATGAGAACCATCACCTGATCCCCGGTGACGAAGGCGCAGGCCCACACCGTGCGGTCATACCAGACCTTCTGCTTCCTCTGGGCTCTGGCCAGATTCTCCCTGGCCAGGCCCATGAGGTCAGCAAGTCTTTCCCGGAAGGTCAGGACATACTCCTCCACTGACTCTCCATCGGGAGTGGCCTTCCCCTCCCATTCGCCTCTCATCAGGTCTAGGGGCCCCCTTACCCGCCTTCCGTATAAAAGTTTGAAAGGCGAAAACCCAGTAGACTCCTGGGGTACCTCCCTGTACGCGAACAGCAGGTGAGGTAAGTACTTGTCCCAGTCCTGCGGGTGCTGGTTCATAAAGGTTTTCAGCATCATCTTTAGCGTTCCATTGAACCTCTCCACCAGCCCGTTGGACTGGGGGTGATATGCTGAGGCCCAGTTGTGCTGGACCCCACATTTCTCCCACAAGCACTGGAGCAAGGCCGACATGAAGTTGGACCCTTGGTCTGTCAAGACTTCCTTGGGGAACCCCACTCAGCTGAAAATGGTCAGCAGCACATCTGCCACAGTGTCTGCTTCGATGGACGATAAGGGCACTGCCTCGGGGTAGCAGGTAGCGAAATCTATCACCACCAGAATGTATTTCGTTCCCGACTGGGTCGTCTTACTGAGAGGGCCCACTATGTCCATGGCCACCTTCTGGAAAGGCTCCTCTATGATGCGCAAGGGTCTCAAAGCCACTTTCCCCTTGTCCCAGGCCTTCCCCACCCTCTGGCAGGGGTCACAGGATCAGCAATACTGCTGTACAGTAGTAAAGTCTCCAGGCCAGTAAAAGTTCTGTAGCAGCCTCTGCCTGGTGCACCGGATTCCCTGGTGCCCTGCGAGAGGGATGTCATGGGCCAGGTACAGTAGCTTGCGGCGAAACTTCTGGGGGACCACCAGCTGCCTCCTGATCCCCCATGACTCCATTTCCCCTGGGGGAGCCCATTCTTGGTACAGGAACCCCTTCTCTCACAGGAACCTCTCCTTGCAACCTCTCCCCATGGTCTGTACCGCACTGAGGTCGGCCAGGGCCCTTAGCTTCCTCAAGGAGGGATCTTTCTGCAACTCGGCCTGGAACTCAGCGGCTGGGGAAGGGATGGGGACCGGCTCCCTCTTGCCGGCTGGGTCTGAGGCTGCAGCCTCTCTGAGCCATGTCTCTCTGCGCCCCCTCCCCTCGGGGGTAGGGTCCTGCGCCTCGGGCAAGGTACCCTCCCCGAGGTTAGGGTGCAATGCCCCTCGCCAGCTCTGGCTACGGGTCACGACTAGGGCACCCTGGGGGTTGCTTGGCCAGTCCTCCAGGTCCCCCCCCCATTAACACCTCAGTGGGCAAATGGTGGTGCACCCCCACTTCCTTGGGGCCCTCCTTGGCCCCCCATTTCAGGTGTACCCTCACCACAGGCACCTTGAATGAGGTCCCGCCCACCCCCGTCAGGGTCAGGTAGGTGTTGGGCATCACCTGATCTGGGGCTACCACCTCGGGCCGGGCCAGCATCACATCCACGCCCGTATCCCAGTATCCATTGACCCTCCTCCCATCCACCTCCAGGGGAACAAGGCACTCGCTCCACAGGGACAGCCCCGCGCCCACCCTGTAAACTGAGAACTTTGTGTCCGGAGCATCCAGCCCGCCAGAGGAGCTGGCCTGGGGCCCTCCCCCCTCCTGAGCAGTTGATAAGCTGCCAGCCCCTCTTGCCTGGGAAGCCGGCCCCTCCTCCGGCTGGGTCCCTACCCAGTTAACCCTGGGTGGGTTCGGTCTGCTCAGTCTGTCCCTGAGCTTGGGGCACTGGGCCCATATGTGGCCTCTCTGGCCACAGTAATAGCAGCCCATGTCCTGTTGGTCCCCTCAAGCCGGTCGGTTGGCCCTGACGCCGTATGTTCTCCTTGGGAGGGGGTTCTCCATGGTTCCCCTATGGGAGGTCCCAGGGTGACTCTCTCTCTGCATCGTGGCAGGCCTGCTCCTTTGGGACTCCTCCCTGCCACCCCCTGACCGGCTCTTCACAAACTCATCGGCCAGCCACCCTGCGTATCGCAGGTTCTCTGGCTTTTTGTCCACCAACCACAGCCTCAGGTCGGATGGGCACTGCTCATACAGTTGTTCTAGTACAATCAGTTTAACCAGGTCCTCCTTCGTCTGGGCCCTATCTGCCTACTTGTTGACATATCCCTCCATGCGGATGGCTAGTTGCAGATATGAGACCTCAGGGGTTTTATACTGACTCCGGAACCTTTCCTGGTACATCTCGGGAGTCAGCCCAAACTCGCGTAGCAGGGCCTTTTTGAATAGTTCGTAGTCCCCTCTCTCCGCCCCTTCCAGTCAGCGGTACAATGCCACTGCTTTTGGGTCCAGTAAGGGGGTGAGAACCCGGAGCCTGTCTGCAGGATCAACCTGGTGCAGCTCACAGGCCATCTCGAAGGCATCCAGGAAGTCATCCATGTCCTCCCCCTCCTTACGCTGGGCCAGGATGCACGTATCAAAGCTCTGTGCAGTCCTGGGTCCCCCCTCACTCACTGCAGACGGAGGCTCACTGCTCCTCAGCTTGGCCAACTCCAGCTCATGCTGCCTCTGTCTCTCTCGTTCTTCCCGCTCCTCCTTTAGTTCCTGCTCCCTCAACTCAAGCTCTTTTAGTTTTATCTCCTTCTCCCATTCCAGCCACCTTATCTCCAGCGATGGGGAGCTCCGCCGGGAAGATCCCCTGCTGGCTGCAGGGGTCACAGTGCCCTCAGTATTCACTGGGCTCCTCCCAGCCCTTCCCCTAGGCATAGATAGGAGGGGTCTCGGGAAGCCCTCAGCAGCCGTCTGTTCACTCCCTGCTGGGACAGACACCGGTGCCTGCGCTGCATCTGCCAGGCTGCTTCCCTCAGAGACAGGGATCAGTTCATTCGAGCGATCTCCCTCCTCCAGCTGGGCAATGAGCTTTTCTTTGGTGATCCTCCCAATGCGCAGCCCCCTTTGCCTGCACAGCTCAACCAGGTCACTCTTAAGGCGCTTGCTATACATCTCCTTGCTGGCCACTTGCAGGCCTGTGTGCTCGCTGCTCCCCACAGTTTCCAGGGAGACCCCTAGTGTGCCAGCCCTTCTCGAGGTCACCAACTGTTTGCCAGGGTCAAGCTGCAGACTCCTCCGCCCCGGGACCACTCGCCGCAATCCCCAGGGGGACCCTGTTACTGCAAAAGTCCTTCTCTCTGGTCACACACTCCCAGGGGTTAATCGCCCCCTGAAACCATATCTCTCTGAATCTTCAGCACGCCTGGTCCCCGTCAATCCCCCTTCGTTTTACTGCTCCCCAGTCACTTACTGTAGGAAGCGCCGTCCACGGGGTGCAGTAGATCCCACCGCTAACACCAGTTGTCACGGAGTGTGGGGGAGTCAGGGCCCTGCACCCTCACTTCCTGCGATTCACCATGACTCTCAGCCAGCCAGTAAAACAGAAGGTTTATTAGATGACAGGAACACAGTGCCAAGCAGAGCTTGTAGGTACAACCAGGACCCCTCAGCTAGGTCCCTCTGGGGGCAAGGAGCTTAGACCCCAGACTTGGGATTCCCTGCCTCTTCCCAGCCAGCCCAAAACTGAAAAAAAAAACCTCCAGGCGACTCACTCCCCTCCCCCCGGCTCCTCCTCTCCTTTTGTCCAGTTTCCCGGGCAAAGGTGTCACCTGGCCCCACCACCCTCCTGGCTCAGGTTACAGGCTCAGGTATCCTCCCTCAAATAAAGTCATCCCCTGCTATCCCATCCCCAATGCACAGTCCCAGTAAAACTAGACAACATTCCCAGGTCGGTCCGCCCCGCTCCCTACTGCGTCACAGCCGCGCCTGGCACAACAGATCCCTGATCCCAGCTGGGAGAGGGACTGTCCCTCGCTGTGTGTCTGGGCAGCGCCTGGGACAATGGAGCCCTGATCTCAGCTGGGACAGGAACTGTGTCTCGCTGGGTGCCTGGGTAGCGCCTGAAAGAACGGAGCCCTGATCCCAGCTGGGGCAGCGACTGTGTCTCGCTGTGTGTTTGGGCAGAGCCTGGCACAAGGGGGCCCCGGTCCCAGCTGGGGCAGAGACTGTGTCTCACTGTGTGTCTGGGCAGCGCCTGTGTCACGGAGTCCCCGGGCGATGCTCTGGAACTGCTCCCTACAAAGCCAGTCAGGACTCTGGTGAAGTCTCCTCTCTGTGAGCAGACTGTCTTCAGGGCAAGAAGCTCACACGGCTTCACCTTCCTGGGTCTGACCTTGGAGCATTCAGCATATGCCCCTCCGTGCACTTCCCACAGCGAGTCCACCCAGGCGGGGTCCTGGGGAAACCAGAGGGTCCTGCACCCCCACTTTGCAGTCAGACGTGACTCTCAGCCAGCCAGTAAAACAGAGGTTTATTAGATGACAGGAACATGGTCTAAAACAGAGCTTGTAGGTACAGAGAACAGGACCCCTCAGCCGGGTCCATTTTGGGGGCTAGTGAGCCAGACACACACGTCTGCACTCACTCCACGACCCCAGCCAGCTCCAAACTGAGAAACCTCCAGCCCCTCCTCTCTGGCCTTTGTCTCTTTCCCCGGCCAGGAGGTCACCTGATCTCTTTGTTCTCCAACACCTTTATCTATCTCCTTGCAGGGGGGAAGGGCCCCGGCCATTAGTTGCCAGGAGATATAGTGTCAGCCATTTATGTGCACTGGCCCTTTGCTCTGCAACAATCTCACCCCCTAGAGACTTAAGAAATGCATAGGGGAAACTGAGGTACCCACACAGTATTCAGAGGAAACATTAAGAACAGCCCCACTTTGTCACAGGGAGCATCTGGCACAACGGGGCCCTGATCCCAGCTGGGGCAGCGACTGTCTCTCGCTGTGTGTCTGGGCAGCACCTGGCACAGCAGAGCCCTGATCTCAGCTGGGGCAGCGACTGTCTCTCGCTGTGTGTCTGGGCAGCACCTGGCACAACGGGGCTCTGATCCCAGCTGGGACAGGGATTGTCCCTCGCTGTGTGTCTGGGCAGCACCTGGCACAACCGGGCCCTGATCTCAGCTGGGGCAGCGACTGTCTCTCGCTGTGTCTGGGCAGCGCCTGGGACAACGGGGCTCTGATCCCAGCTGGGACAGGGATTGTCTCTTGCTGTGTGTCTGGGCAGTGCCTGGCACAATGGGACCCTGACGTCCTGCTGCACAAAGATGAGTGATGAAAGCAGGCCTCCTGGGTTCTTTATCCAGCTCTGGGAGGAGAGCAGAGTCTACAGGTTAGAGCAGGGGGTGGGGCACTGGGAACCAGGACCCCTGGGTTCTCTCCCTGGCTCTGGGAGGGGAGTGGGGTCTCGTGGTTAGAGCAGGGGGACTGGCAGTGAGGACTTTTGAGTTCTATATCTGGCTTTGGGATGAGAGTGGGGGCCCAATGCGTTAGAGCAGTGGGGACTGGGAGTCAGGACTCCTGGGTTCTATCCTTGGCTTGGGGAGGGGAGTGGTGTCGAATGGTTAGATCAGGGGAGGAAGCAGGGGCTTTTCCCTGGTAGGCGGCTGGGTGGAGTGAGCTGTGAGCATCTCAGACCTGTTTCTAACAAACGTGTCTGAAGCACAAAATAGACCCCCCCGGAGGGTGTTAACCAGTCCCTCACTGGGTGAACAGGCCATGGGGACTGAGCTCTCCTCTACCCCCTAGAGGGGAGGGGGCATTAGTGGGGGCATGAGTATGGAGTACAGAATGGCTCAGCAAAGACCCCAGGGGGGATTCAGTCTCCATGGCACATGAGCTGTGCCTTTTCTTTGTTCTGCCTGAAGCCTCCAGGTGGCGCTGTTACAAACAGCTTTGCCTGTTCATGCCCTTAGCGTGCAATCAACTGTTCAGGCTTTTCATTCATTTTTGCACGTTAGTTCTCGCTCAGGTGCTCGCTGCCTCAGTCCATCAGTCTGTGGGGAGTCATTTTCTCCCTGGGAACCTGGCATCGGTGGTTTCTGCTGAAAGTACCCACAGAGGGAGTTCCGTGGATGCTGTTTACAACAACCTCTGTACAGGACTGGTGCATGTACAGCAAATAAACAAGTTGCACTGAGAATATACCCAGCTTCCATGGCACTAATTTCTCCTCCTTCGGGTAACTGACCTGCAAGGCCGTGGATTCTGCTCCCACTCCCCAGAGGGGCAGCGGTATTCCTGTGTTTCTGCAGCGCCTAGCACATTGGGGTCCTTGTCTGTGCTTGGGGCTCAGCACTACTACAGAGCAAATACTAATAATACATCTACAAGATATTTACTCCTTCATCCAAACACCATATAACACAGTTACCAGCTGCACACTGACACTGCATGGGGACGGCTTGCCTGGAACTGAGATGCAGCCACCTCTGGGGTGGGGCAGCTGGGTAAGAGCTGCACATAACACCATGCAGAGATGGTTCACTGGGCAGCCAGGTAACAGCTGTCCCACAGGGATGGCTTGCCCGGCGCTAAGATGCAGCACCTCTGGCATACGCAGCATATGCAGCTGTGTAGGGTACCCAAAAATTTGGGGCACCCGTGGGTCTTAGTGTCCCGTCCGTCCCCCGCGTCTTCCTATCATTGTTCTGACCCTTCCTGCAGGCTCCCACAGCTGGCTGCTGCAGCCTGGTGACTCTTACTCCAGAGGGGATCTAGTAACTTAAAAGTGAAAAAGCCTCCAGCCTGGCAGACCTATTAGCACAACATTGAAACTGTTCAATGCCATTCAAGTGTTAATGAAGCCATTTAACAGGCATTTGCCAAACCCCAGGTATATACTGTCAGTTTCTGAATTTACTGACAAAAACAGTTGTGCATTACTGTAATAGTTACTGAGAACATGTTAGTCTACAGGAACTTAGTTTAAAATTTGCTTTAAAAATATTTCATTAGTGTTTAATTTTAATTACTATAGTACAAAAAACTTGCTTCCAAAGTCTTCCTGTCCTTTCTGTCCATCCCTTTACCCGCCTCCCTCCTCCCCAGTTGAAGAGAGCCCTTAAAGGGACGATACCCCTTTCCTTCCAGATAGCTGGACAAATGAGTTTCCCTTTCTTTACTTCTGACGATTTGATGAACTAGTTTTAAGAGAACCCTTCAGCAAAATCAGCACCTTAGTAAGATATAAAATCCTTTGTTATGCCTAAAATCTTTGGAAACATATTTTTTAAAGTTGGTGAAATTTCATAAACATGTCTATTGTTATGGAGCTCACACAAAGTAAATTCTAAAAGCAATGAACATTGTTGTGAACACACTAAACCTCTGTGACTGATTAATTTAAAAGAATGTCTTTGTTTCAGTGAGTTGAATATGTAGTAATCTGGAATGATTACTTTATGAAGGCTTAAGAGTACATTTAAAATATAAAATCATCTTAGAAATACTGATTAAGAAAATGTAAAACAGAGACGAGCTGCATCATGTATTCCATAATATTTAATGTTGTATTCAGCAAGACAGCTAATTTGCCCTTACTACAAAGTTTTTGCAAATAAATCTCTGACAAACTTCAAGGTATATCAAAAAACCTGTGACTGACATTTTTTATCCCCAAATTTAGTGCTTCTGCATGTCCAGTCTTCACCATCTAGCATGCAGTGGAAAACATGCTCCATTTTCTTTAGAAAGAAATTACAGAAGAGTGTTTTTTTCAAATGTAATTTGCATCATTTGGGTTCAGGGATTTGGCTGGAAGGGGGATGAGCAGGGTGGGGGAGGGAAGAGAGGAGGGAGACAGTGGGGAGAGGGCGGGGCCTGGGCAGAGTGGGGGTGGGACCTGGGGCAGATCAGGGGTGGAGTATGGGCAGGGCCACAGGTGGGCTGAGGAGCTAGCGTCCCCAAGTGGCAGCTTCACCCACTGCTCATGACAGCAGGTAAGAGCGGGTCGGCTCCCGCACACCCAGCACGCACTGCAGTGTCCTTAGGCAGGGGCTGTATTCACAGAGCTGAATGCACCGGCGTGCGGGAGAGGGTACGGGGGTCTCTGCCGGGAACTGTGACTCTCCGCCGCCATGAGGCGGGCTGGGCAGCTCGGTATCCTTTGCTGCCTCCCCCCTTCCCCCCCGGGCTGCGAGCCTGGGCTACCGTCGGGCACCAGTTTAATAATACTGCGTAGGGCCCCATAAATCCTAAGGACAGCCCTGGCTGGAGGCAGGGGGTGGTGCAGCCAGGATGCTCGTAATGGTCCCTTCTGGCTTTAGAACCTGTAAATCTCTGAGTCCTGCCTTCCAGCCAGCCCCTTCCCCCACTCCACTGCTTCTAACCACTGGGCTTTATCGTCTCCTAAACAGCAAGTCTCTCGCCGCTGGGAGGTAGGAAGTTTCTCTCGGCTCCTTTCCCTCAACTCTCCAGGGGGAGAGGCTGCAGAAACACACGAGGAGGGATTCTTTTTATCGGCCTTGACCCCACTGCCTCCATGATGAGTTTCAGTGGTGGAATCAGCCCAGACAACCAGTTGCTCTCCCAGCTCTGGGGGTAGGTGAGAGCTGCTCTGAGATCTCACCTCCCAGCAGTTTTCCCTAGTCTGGGCCTAGAAATGTCACATTTAGGGGACACCAGGGGCTCTTGGCGTCTGCAAGGCTGATCAGAACAGCTTCAATGGTTTCAAAGTATCAGAGAATGCTTTTCGGAGCCGGCAGCCGGCTCACGCATCCCACCTCAGCAGCGGCTGAATTTCAGAGCTGACTGAATGCACCCTGTGGGGCATATCTGTGAGGCTGTGAATAACTGCTGCGCCTCACCCCAGAGACTGCTGCATTTCAGTGGTGCGGGAATGGGTCACCATGTTCACACACTGTGAAGTGTTTTGTAGAGACACCAGATTAAGCTATAATTGTAGCGTGTGAATAGCAAATTCATTAGATCGGGGGGAGGTGGGGGGGAGCCAGGATTCCTGTGTCTCCATCTCACTGTCTGGTCCGCGCCCGGCACAACAGGGCCCTAATCTCATCTGGGGCAGGGACTGTCTCTCTGTGTGCGTCTGAGCAGCGCCCGGCACAACGGGGCCCTGATCTCAGCTGGGACAGACTCACTGTGTCTGGGCAGACTCGCCATGCCGAAGTTTCCATGCTCACAACTGTCACCCAAAGCATTAGAGGAATTCTCAACGAACAAGCAGCCGAGGCCCCTGCACCGGCCCCATCTCGACAGGGAGTGTGTGTGTGTGGGGGGGGGGGGGGCGTTGGAGAGGGGCGCTCTCCCGGGGCAGCTGTGTGGTCAATGAGCTGGTTGATCAGAAAAGATCAGGGAGTCGGGGGCAATGGTTTTGGGACGAACATTTGTGTTTTCAGGAATTTTTCCATTTTAACCAATTATCCAACCCCATCCACCCCCATTACCCATCCCCATTCACCACCACCGCCTATCTGTCCATCCCCACCCTCCCCCATTATCCATCCCCGGCCACCCCCTTTACCCATCACCATTCACCCCCACCGCCTCTCTGTCCATCCCCATCCTCCCCCATTATCCAGCCCCATCAACCACCACTGCCTATCTATCCATCCCCCTTCACCCCCCCCGCCCCTCTTTCCCTCCCCCCCCCCCCCACCCATCCACCCCCACCCCCTCTCTGTCCCCCCCCCCCCACCCCCAATTCCCATTCCCCCCCCCCCCCCCACACTCCATCCCCCCCCCCCCCCATCTGTCCCTCCCCCTCCACTCCCCCTTATCCACCCCCATCCCCCCCCATTCTCCAGCCCCATCCGCCCCCATTACCCATCCCCCTTCACCCCCCCCCCCTCTCTTTCCCTCCCCCTCCCCCCCCCATTCTCCCTCCCCATCCCCTCCCCATTATTCCTTCCCCACCCCCCCCCCCTTTTTTTCCACCCCCACAACCCCCCTTTAACCCGCCCCTCACCCCCCCCCCATTCCCCCCCCACCCCCCCACAACCCTCCCCCCCCCCCCCCTCCCACCCCACCCCCCCCCCCCATCTATCCCTCCTCCACCCCCCCCCACTCCCCATTATCCATCCCCATCCACCCCCATTATCCATTCCCATCCACTCCCCATTATTCTTTCCCATCCACCCCCCATTATCCAGCCCCATCCACCCCGCATTATCCATCCCCATTCACCCCCACCGCCTATCTGTCCATCCCCATCCACCGCCATTATCTATTCCCATCCACCCCCCATTATCCAGCCCCATCCACCCCCCATTATCCAGCCCCTTTCACCCCTCATTATCCAGCCCCATCCACCACCACCACCTATCTATCCATCCTCATCCACCCCCATTATCCAGCCCCATCCACTCCTAATTATTCTTTCCCAT
The DNA here is from genome assembly GCA_003942145.1 of Platysternon megacephalum. Lineage (NCBI taxonomy): Eukaryota > Metazoa > Chordata > Testudines > Platysternidae > Platysternon > Platysternon megacephalum. The sequence goes on from QXTE01000403.1 coordinate 126,192, forward strand.
CCACTCCCCATTATTCTTTCCCATTGACCCCCCATTATCCATCCCCATCCACCCCCACCGCCTATCTGTCCATCCCCATCCACCCCCATTATCCATCCCCATCCACCCCCCATTATCCAGCCCCATCCACCACCACCACCTATCTATCCATCCTTATCCACCCTCCGTTATCCAGCCCCATCAACCACCACTGCCTATCTATCCATCCCCATTCACCCGCACCGCCTATCTATCCATCCCCATCCACCCCCCATTATCCATCCCCATCCACCCCCACCACCTATCTATTCAACCCCATCCACCCCCATTATCCAGCCCCATCCAACCCCCATTATCCAGCCCCATCCACCACCACCACCTATCTGTCCATCCCCATCCACACCCCCATTATCCAGCCCCATCCAACCCCCATTATCCAACCCCATCCACCACCACCACCTATCTGTCCATCCCCATCCACACCCCCATTATCCATCCCCATCCACCCCCCATTATCCATCCCCATCCACCCCACCACCTATCTATCCAACCCCATCCACCCCCATTAACCAGCCCCATCCAACCCCCATTATCCAACCCCATCCACCCCCCATTATCCATCCCCATCCACCCCCCATTATCCAGCCGCATCCACCACCACCACCTATCTATCCATCCTCATCCACCCCCATTATCCAGCCCCATCAACCACCACTGCCTATCTATCCATCCCCATTCACCCCCACCGCCTATCTATCCATCCCCATCCACCCCCCATTATCCATCCCCATCCACCCCCACCACCTATCTATCCAACCCCATCCACCCCCCATTATCTATCCCCATCCACACCCCATTATCCATCCCCATCCACACCCCAATATCCATCTACCCCCACCACCTGTCTATCCATTGCCATCCACACCCCATTATCCATCCCCATCCACACCCCATTATCCATCCCCATCCACCCCCACCGCCTATCTATCCATCCCCATCCACACCCCATTATCCATCCCCCATTATCTATCCCCAGACACCCCCACCACCTATCTATCCAGCCCCATTATCCAGTCCCCATTATCTATCACCATCCACCCCAACACCTATCTATCCAGCCCCATTATCCAGCCCCATCCACCCCCACCACCTACCTATCCATCCCCATCCACACCCCATTATCCATCCTCATACACACCCCACTGTTGGAATGGTGCCTAATTGGTGTGGCCATACTGAATGAATGGTGTGGGAACATGGCTTGACATGACTGAACTACGAAAGAGGATTCTGGGAGCAGAATCCTTCTCTTAGCATCAGGCAGATGGCAGAGGTGAAACTGACTGGCTCCATGCTGCGTGTCTCATCAATATTGATCTTTGGGTCAGCAAATATGTCCACTTGAAAGCAAACGACACATGTAGATATCCTGAGTGGAGCATGGGTTGACTGGGGCATCTCGAACCTGTTGAAGGACATCACACAGGGGGCTGAAGTGAATGATTGATAAGGGAGTGAATGTGGGGTAATGCTCAGTTGGCACCACTCTGCAATCTCCTCCTGAAGTATTAATTAGGTAAAAATCAGTAGCCACATGCCCACTGGGCATGCTTTTAAGACATGTGACTCCTTTGAGGAAAAAGAGTATAAAAATCAAGCAAATTAAATTACTGTTGGGGAGGATTCCTTAATTAACGCTTAAAGAAGCAACGCTGCTGGACAGAGTAGTCAAAACTCTGCTCTGTGGACTCGAGGGGTTTCCAGGCAGCCAAGGCCTTGCCTTGAGGGAATCCGAGACAGACCAGAGGGCTGAGAAGAACAGTCCTGGAAGGAAGAAGTCGTCTATAAAACTGGTAACCACCTTCTCTGTTTGCCAAGCAGGAACTATGTGAGGCTAGCACAGGGCCTGTTTGTGTACGTTTGCTTAAGTGCCTTTTGTGAAGGACCTTGTCAAAGGCTTTTTGAAAATCTAAGTACACTATATCCACTGGATCCCCTTTGTCCACATGCTTGTTGACCCCCTCAAAGAATTGGATCAGTGAGACATGATTTCCTTTTACAAAAAACACATCGACTCTTCCACAACAAATCATGTTCATCTACGTGTCTGGTAATTTTATAGTTTCAACCAATTTGCCCAGTACTGAAGTTAGGCTTACCGGCCTACAATTGCCGGGATCACCTCTCGTGCCTTTCTTAAAAATTGGTGTCACATTAGCTATCTTCCAGTCATCTGGTACAGAAGCTGATTTAAATTATAGGTTACATCCCACACTTAGTAGTTACCCAATTTCATATTTGAGTTCTTTCAGAACTCTTGGGTGATACCATCTGGTCCTGGTGACTTATTACTGTTTAGTTTATAAATTTGTTCCAATACCTCCTCTATTGACACCTCAATCTGGGACAGTTCCTCAGATTTGTCACCTAAAAAGAATGGCTCAGGTTTGGGAATGTCCCTCACATCCTCTGCCATGAAGACCGATGCAAAGAATTCATTTAGTTTCTCTGCAATGGCCTTATCTTCCTGGAGTGCTCCTTTAGCATCTTGATTGTCCAGTGGCCCCACTGGTTGGTTAGCAGGTTTCCTGCCTCTGATATACTTAAAAAAAAATTGCTGTTACTTTTTGAGTCTTTGGCTAGTTGTTCCTCAAATTCTTTTTTGACCTTCCTAATTATATTTTTACACTTCACTTGCCAGAGTTTATGCTCCTTTCTATTTTCCTCAATAGGATTTAAATTCCACTTTTTAAAGGATGCCTTTTTGCCTCTAGCTGCTTCTTTTACTTTGTTATTTAGCCACAGTGGCACTTTTTTTGTTCTCTTACTATGTTTTTTAAAAGCAGAATGGGGGCTTGCCTACACTTACAGCACTGCACTCGTGCAGTTGCTCCAATGTAACGCTTAGGGCTTGTCTACACTGGCACTTTACAGCACTGCAACTGTCTCGTTCATGGAGGTGGTTTTTTTAGAGTGCTGAGAGAGTGCGATGCTTTAACGTTGCCATTGTAGATGTGCCCTTAGTGAAGATGCTACCTATGGCAATAGGAGAACTTCTCCCAGCACAGGTACTCCACCTCCCCAAGAGGTAGTAGCTATGTTGACAGGAAAAGCCATGTTGGTTGCTTGTAGTGTAGACCAGGGCATAGTCAAACAACAAAACAAAAGGCAGGAGCAATAAACAGCCACTTGATGCTAAAAGTGATTTTAAAACCCTGAGGCAAGGAGAGAGAACTCCCAGGCTAAAAGGGACAAATTCCAGCCTACGTGCACAAGGTATGGAAAAAGTCATATCCCAAGAGATGATGCATGTCCAGCCAGAGGCGTATGGTGTAATACAAACATGATATGTAGATATTTTGCAGCTGTTTAGTGCATCAAACAGATAGTTGTGACGTTCCCCTCTGGTGTTATCTGGACCGGTGATCTGCTAGGTCACTCCAATCCTTCACTCTGGAAGCCACCCTTACCCTGCTCTGCTGTGAGAACCCCCACTCCTGGGCTGTTCACACACAGCCTCTGGCATTTAAGCTGCTCCTAGAATTGTGCAACCGAATGACACTAGCCAATATCTCTGGTCCCAGACACAACCCTAGGAACCTCCATCTTGCATTGTCCAGTTATGCCTGCTGGACGCTGCAAGCTTATATGAGTTCGTCAATTTAACAAAGAAATTGATATGGACCAGGCTTGTTACCCCAAGGGGAGTCTCTAACACGCTTCAAACCAAATGCACTGCTTCATGTAGAATAAACAAACAAATGTATTAACTATAAAGATAGATTTTAAGTGATTATAAGTCAAAGCACAACAAGTCGGATTTGGTCAAATGAAATAAAAGCAAAACGCATTCTAAGCTGATCTTAACACTTTCAGTGCCCTTACAAACTTAGATACTTCTCACCACAGGCTGGCTGGTTGCTCTTCAGCCAGGCTCTCCCCTTTGATCAGCACTTCAGTCCTTTTATCATGTCCTTTCTTCCCTCTTGGCTTTGCTCCCCTCCTTCAGAGTCAGGTGAGCATTACATCATTGTAGTCCCTGACTGACCAAGGGAAAGGGGGGTGACTCACTCGAGAGTCCAACAGATCCTTTGTTGCTGCCTAGGCCCCTGTCCTTTGTTCCTGTGAGGCTCTGCTGGATTTGTCTCATACATGCCCTAATGAGGTGTGAACTGCCTCTGCTCTTGGAGAGTTTTTGCCTGGGCTTATTTTAAGCCATGAAGACACATTTTCAGCCTCATAACTATATACATGAAATTATAACCTATAGCATTACTATAACATTACTGTAACAACAATGCTCAATGCGAGTCATGAGACTTCCAAAGACACCTGACATGACAAACTTTGCATTGGCTACCACTCAATCATTTTACAAGGATGAACATGGGGGTGCTGGGTGTCCCCCATGGTACAGAGAGTCACAGTAGTTGACTCATATTACAGACAATCAAGAGCCATAGTTTCTGGGATCTATCACTTGTGATGACAAATAACCTGTCTAAAGAGTCAACTTTAATATTTGTGGCAAGACAATTAACTTTAAAATTGACTGAGGAGCTGACATCACAGCCATCTCAGAAGGTACTTACCTTCAACCCCTCCTGGAGCTGAAGTCACCAGATGCAGCTCAGACTAGCCCTGGAGGTATTCTGAACTGCATGGGCCAGTTCACTACAAAAAAAACCTTACAAAGATAAAAGTTGCATTCAGAGTGTATATGATCAAAGGACCACAGATCAACAGCCTTCTCAGCCTCCACGTGCCAGCCATGATGGGCCTAGTGAAAAAGGAGGGAGAACTCAACAGAGGATTTGATGACATTGGAGTTTTGAAAGGAGATCCAGTACAAATCCACTTAAGAGACTATGCTGAACAAGAGAGTGTACAAAAACCCCTATGTAATGACTGGGGAGTGGGTGGTCAAGCCTACGGGATAGAGTCAAGTGCCAAGCAAGGGGTTAGAGGTGGAGTCAGTATCAGGGATAGAGCGTAGGAGCAGGGACCTGAAGTGAGGTAGGAACCAGGAACAGACAGGGAGTGTGGGATAAGGAGAACATGAAACATTGGAGCTCAGAAGTCAGGTAAGCAGGCAGGGTTCAGAGACTCATCAAGCTCTCGGATCGCTACCCCTTCCTGCTTCTCCACGTGGGCACCAATGATACTGCCAAGAATGACCTTGAGCGGATCACTGCAGACTACGTGGCTCTGGGAAGAAGGATAAAGGAGTTTGAGGCGCAAGTGGTGTTCTCGTCCATCCTCCCTGTGCAGGGAAAAGGCCTGGGTAGAGACCGGCGAATTGTGGAAGTCAACGAATGGCTACGCAGGTGGTGTCGGAGAGAAGGCTTTGGATTCTTCGACCATGGGATGGTGTTCCAAGAAGGAGGAGTGCTAGGCAGAGACGGGCTCCACCTAACGAAGAGAGGGAAGAACATCTTCGCAAGCAGGCTGGCTAACCTAGTGAGGAGGGCTTTAAACTAGGTTCACCGGGGGAAGGAGACCAAAGCCCTGAGGTAAGTGGGGAAATGGGATACCGGGAGGAAGCACGAGCAGGAGAGTGCAAGAGGGGAGGACTCCTGTCTCAGACTGAGAAAGCGGGACAATCAGCGAGTTATCTTAAGTGCCTATACACAAATGCAAGAAGCCTGGGAAACAAGCAGGGAGAACTGGAAGTCCTGGCACAGTCAAGGAACTATGATGTCATTGGAATAACAGAGACTTGGTGGGATAACTCACATGACTGGAGTACTGTCATGGATGGATATAAACTGTTCAGGAAGGACAGGCAGGGCAGAAAAGGTGGGGGAGTTGCATTGTATGTAAGAGAGGAGTATGACTGCTCAGAGCTCCGGTATGAAACTGCAGAAAAACCTGAGAGTCTCTGGATTAAGTTTAGAAGTGTGAACAACAAGGGTGATGTCGTGGTGGGAGTCTGCTATAGACCACCAGACCAGGGGGATGAGGTGGACGAGGCTTTCTTCCGGCAACTAGCACAAGTTACTAGATCGCAGGCCCTGGTTCTCATGGGAGACTTTAATCACCCTGATATCTGCTGGGAGAGCAATACAGCGGTGCACAGACAATCCAGGAAGTTTTTGGAAAGTGTAGGGGACAATTTCCTGGTGCAAGTGCTGGAGGAACCAACTAGGGGCAGAGCTCTTCTAGACCTGCTGCTCACAAACCGGGAAGAATTAGTAGGGGAAGCAAAAGTGGATGGGAACCTGGGAGGCAGTGACCATGAGATGGTCGAGTTCAGGATCCTGACACAAGGAAGAAAGGAAAGCAGCAGAATACGGACCCTGGACTTCAGAAAAGCAGACTTTGACTCCCTCAGGGAACTGATGGGCAGGATCCCCTGGGAGAATAACATGAGGGGGAAAGGAGTCCAGGAGAGCTGGCTGTATTTTAAAGAATCCTTATTGAGGTTGCAGGAAAAAACCATCCCGATGTGTAGAAAGAATAGTAAATATGGCAGGCGACCAGCTTGGCTAAACAGTGAAATCCTTGCTGATCTTAAACGCAAAAAAGAAGCTTACAAGAAGTGGAAGATTGGACAAATGACCAGGGAGGAGTATAAAAATATTGCTCAGGCATGCAGGAGTGAAATCAGGAAGGCCAAATCACACTTGGAGTTGCAGCTAGCAAGAGATGTTAAGAGTAACAAGAAGGGTTTCTTCAGGTATGTTAGCAACAAGAAGAAAGTCAAGGAAAGTGTGGGCCCCTTACTGAATGAGGGAGGCAACCTAGTGACCGAGGATGTGGAAAAAGCTAATGTACTCAATGCTTTTTTTGCCTCTGTCTTCACGAACAAGGTCAGCTCCCAGACTGCTGCACTGGGCAGCACAGTATGGGGAGAAGGTGACCAGCCCTCTGTGGAGAAAGAAGTGGTTCGGGACTATTTAGAAAAACTGGACGAGCACAAGTCCATGGGGCCGGATGCGCTGCATCCGAGGGTGCTAAAGGAGTTGGCGGATGTGATTGCAGAGCCATTGGCCATTATCTTTGAAAACTCATGGCGATCGGGGGAGGTCCCGGATGACTGGAAAAAGGCTAATGTAGTGCCCATCTTTAAAAAAGGGAAGAAGGAGGATCCGGGGAACTACAGGCCAGTCAGCCTCACCTCAGTCCCTGGAAAAATCATGGAGCAGGTCCTCAAGGAATCAATTCTGAAGCACTTAGAGGAGAGGAAAGTGATCAGGAACAGTCAGCATGGATTCACCAAGGGCAAGTCATGCCTGACTAACCTAATTGCCTTCTATGAGGAGATAACTGGGTCTGTGGATGAGGGGAAAGCAGTGGATGTGTTATTCCTTGACTTTAGCAAAGCTTTTGATACGGTCTCCCACAGTATTCTTGCCGGCAAGTTAAAGAAGTATGGGCTGGATGAATGGACTATAAGGTGGATAGAAAGCTGGCTAGATCGTCGGGCTCAACGGGTAGTGATCAACGGCTCCATGTCTAGTTGGCAGCCGGTTTCAAGTGGAGTGCCCCAAGGGTCGGTCCTGGGGCCGGTTTTGTTCAATATCTTCATTAATGATCTGGAGGATGGCGTGGACTGCACTCTCAGCAAATTTGCAGATGACACTAAACTGGGAGGAGTGGTAGATACGCTGGAGGGTAGGGATAGGATACAGAGGGACCTAGACAAATTAGAGGATTGGGCCAAAAGAAACCTGATGAGGTTCAACAAGGACAAGTGCAGAGTCCTGCACTTAGGACGGAAGAATCCCATGCACTGTTACAGACTAGGGACCGAGTGGCTAGGCAGCAGTTCTGCAGAAAAGGACCTAGGGGTTACGGTGGACGAGAAGCTGGATATGAGTCAACAGTGTGCCCTTGTTGCCAAGAAGGCTAACGGCATTTTGGGCTGTATAAGTAGGGGCATTGCCAGCAGATCGAGGGACGTGATCGTTCCCCTCTATTCGACATTGGTGAGGCCTCACCTGGAGTACTGTGTCCAGTTTTGGGCCCCACACTACAAGAAGGATGTGGAAAAATTGGAAAGAGTCCAGCGGAGGGCAACAAAAATGATTAGGGGGCTGGAGCACATGAGTTATGAGGAGAGGCTGAGGGAACTGGGATTGTTTAGTCTGCAGAAGAGAAGAATGAGGGGGGATTTGATAGCTGCTTTCAACTACCTGAAAGGGGGTTCCAAAGAGGATGGATCTAGACTGTTCACAGTGGTACCAGATGACAGAACAAGGAGTAATGGTCTCAAGTTGCAGTGGGGGAGGTTTAGATTGGATATTAGGAAAAACTTTTTCACTAGGAGGGTGGTGAAGCACTGGAATGGGTTACCTAGGGAGGTGGTGGAATCTCCTTCCTTAGAGGTTTTTAAGGTCAGGCTTGACAAAGCCCTGGCTGTGATGATTTAGTTGGGATTAGGTCCTGCTTTGAGCAGGGGGTTGGACTAGATGACCTCCTGAGGTCCCTTCCAACCCTGATAATCAGTGCTTGGTCCTGCTAGTGAAGGCAGGGGGCTGGACTTGATGACCTTTCGGGGTCCCTTCCAGTTCTATGAGATAGGTATATCTCCATACATTATTAACTAATGGACAGCCAGATGATCAAGTTGTTATGCGTTTGGGTCATGTAATTGGAAAATCAGTATGATTCAGAGACAATTAACAGACTAATATGTACTGAAGATAGCACAAGAGAGTAAATATTGTAAATGGTAAGAACTTAAAGGGGGAGATGGAATGGAATGGAATGCTACACTGCATTATACTGTTTTGCCACTGGGTGATGTTGCGTGTAAAATACCTTATTTAAATAAACCTCAGACATACCTTGTATGCAGTGTTATAGCTGTGCTGGTCCCGGAATAGGAGAGAGACAGAGTGGATGAGGGAATATCTTTTATTGGACCAACTTATGCTGGTGAGAGAGCTACACAGAGAGAGCTACTCAGAGCTCTTCCTCAGGTCTGGGGAAAGTACGCAGAGTGTCACAGCTAAAAATACACGATCAAACAGTCTACCATAACCATAACAGCTATACCTCACTGTGGGACTCTGTACCTCAAAGCAGCACCTTGGAACTCCCATATTCACCACTGTCAGATAATTATGATATATTTCATACAAGGCATGCAACATAAGATACCATAGGAAAGGTCAAAATCTGCTGAAACCCATTTTCAGTCAAAATATGTATATCATTACTGTGTATGAAGTTATGAGATTTTGCTGGATAGTTGTTATTGAAATATGATGTAAGTTTAAGAGTTGTCCACTGCTAGTTCTCCAGAGACAACAAAGGAGGTGATGCATTCCCAGGAGGGTGTTAAACTACCATTAATCAGCAGGGGAGTTGTAAACAAGGGATTTACAATGCTGTAAGAGATCTGCACAAGCATCACACAATGGGGGATTGCTCAACTCTGTGGCTCAGCAAAGCCCATCCAGACATGTCTAGGGAAGTGTTTTCCAGGCACATGGACTGCGAATATAAAACAGGGGACAAGGGCATCATGCTCTTACTTTTCTCTTCCCCTGTCACCCCAGATTTGAGGGGGGGGGTGTACCCCAGATTTTGATCAAGCTAATTGCAACCATATTGTATGCATTTAGCAACCATTAATTTATAACTCCACGTAGTTAAGGGTTAATCTGAACAAGCAGGGCTTCTGGAGATAAGGTCAAATGCATTCTGCTAATCGGAATGGAAGTAGGGGAGAAAAGAGTCAACAAATTGAGACTGAAAGAAAATAAGTGGATGAAGACCTTGAATTTGGGTGCCTTTGATATAGAAGCTTATTATGACTAAGATTGTTAGAAATGTTTGTTGATAAGTAGTTGATTGAAGTTAGGAGAGGTGATGACCCATTGGGGTCACTATGAGCTGTGTGTTTTGTAAAAATTAGTTATAAAAAGACTATATAATAGAGTGTACTTTGGAGCAGTTCTCTGAAGCTATCCTAAGATATTTTTTTCCTGACACCATACTCCCCAGTGGGGAAGCAACTGGCCATTGCTGACCTGCTGCAAAGTACTCAAAACCACCTCAGATTCTAGGTAACTATTTGGGATGCTCTAAACCTATTACTTCTGTCTGTTTGTGCTTAAATCTAATAAATAGTAGTTTTAAATAAGAACACGCTTACTTCTATTAATCTTTCATCAGACAGAATTGCTGTGTTCCCATTGATTTATTCCTGACACCTCCTGGTGTGAAATAGTTAAGTTACCATTACTTTAGGTTCTGAAAACCCTGGGTAACCCCCCCGCCTACGCTAGAAGCAATAAGAACACTGGGAAGACAAAGACTTGAACTGAAGAGACTGGTCCCAGGCTTAAAGGGAAAGCTTGTGTATTAAGAACCGTAACCTACCTGCAACATCCAGTGGGGTGAGAAAAACTGCTTGATACAAATATTCCTGTTTAATAAAGTTAAGGTTTAGACTGCGCGCTTCCCTTTTATTTTCTTTGGGAACTCTCTCTGATCAGCTTGGCTTAACAGTGAAATCCTTGCTCGTCTTAAACACAAAAAAACAGCTTACAAGAAGTGGAAGATTGAACAAATAACCAGGGAGGAGTATAAAAGTATTGCTCAGGCATGCAGGTGTGAAATTAGGAAGGCCAAATCACACTTGGAGTTGCAGCTAGCCGGAGATGTTAGGAGTAACAAGAAGGGTTTCTTTAGGTATGTTAGCAACAAGAAGAAAGTCAAGGAAAGTGTGGGCCCCTTGCTGAATGAGGGAGGGAACCTAGTGACAGAGGATGTGGAGAAAGCTAGTGTACTAAATGCTTTTTTTGCCTCTGTCTTCACAGACAAGGTCAGCTCCCAGACAGCTGCACTCTGCAGCACGGTATGGGGAGGAGGTGACCAGCTCTCTGTGGAGAAAGTAGTAGTTCGGGACTATTTAGGAAAGCTGGACGAGCACAAGTCCATGGGGCCGGATGCGCTGCATCCGAGGGTGCTAAAGGAGTTGGCCGATGAGATTGCGGAGCCATTGGCCATTATCTTTGAAAAATCATGGCGATCGGGGGAGGTCCCGGACGACTGGAAAAAAGCTAATGTAGTGCCCATCTTTAAGAAAGGGAAGAAGGAAGATCCAGGGAACTACAGGCCAGTTAGTCTCACCTCAGTCCCTGGAAAAATCATGGAACAGGTCCTCAAGGAATCAATCCTGAACCACTTAAAGGAGGGGAAAGTGATCAGGAACAGTCAGCATGGATTCACCAAGGGCAAGTCATGCCTGACTAACCTAATTGCCTTCTATGATAAGATAACCGGCTCTGTGGATGAGGGGAAAGCAGTGGATGTGCTATTTCTGGACTTTAGCAAAGCTTTTGATACAGTCTCCCACAGTATTCTTGCCAGCAAGTTAAAGAAGTATGGGCTGGATGAATGGACGGTAAGGTGGATAGAAAACTGGCTAGATGGTCGGGCTCAACGGGTAGTGATCAATGGTTCCTTGTCTAGTTGGCAGCCGGTATCAAGTGGAGTGCCCCAAGGGTCGGTGCTGGGGCCGGTTTTATTCAATATCTTCATTAACGATCTGGAAGATGGTGTGGACTGCACCCTTAGCAAGTTTGCAGATGACACTAAACTGGGAGGAGTGGTTGATACGCTGGAGGGTAGGGATAGGATACAGAGGGACCTAGACAAATTAGAGGATTGGGCCAAAAGAAATATGATGAGGTTCAACAAGGACAAGTGCAGAGTCCTGCATTTAGGACGAAAGAATCCCATGCACTGCTATAGACTAGGGACCGAATGGCTGGGCAGCAGTTCTGCAGAAAAGGACCTAGGGGTTACGGTGGACGAAAAGCTGAATATGAGTCAACAGTGTGCCCTTGTTGCCAAGAAGGCTAATGGCATTTTGGGTTGTATAAGTAGGGGCATTTCCAGCAGATCGAGGGATGTGATCATTCCCCTCTACTCAGCACTGGTGAGGCCTCATTTGGAGTACTGTGTCCAGTTTTGGGCCCCACACTACAAGAAGGATGTGGATAAATTGGAGAGAGTCCAGCGGAGGGCAACAAAAATGATTAGGGGGCTGGAGCACATGACTTACGAGGAGAGGCTGAGGGAACTGGGATTGTTTAGTCTGCAGAAGAGAAGAATGAGGGGCGATTTGATAGCTGCTTTCAACTACCTGAAAGGGGGTTCCAAAGAGGATGGATCTAGACTGTTCTCAGTGATAGAAGATGACAGAACAAGGAGTAATGGTCTCAAGTTGCAGAGGGGGAGGTTTAGGTTGGACATTAGGAAAAACTTTTTCACTAGTAGGGTGGTGAAGAACTGGAATGGGTTACCTAGGGAGGTAGTGGAATCTCCTTCCTTAGAGGTTTTTAAGGTCAGGCTTGACAAAGCCCTGGCTGGGCTGATTTAGTTGGGTTTGGTCCTGCTTTGAGCAGGGGGTTGGACTAGATGACCTCCTGAGGTCCCTTCCAACCCTGAGATTCTATGATTCTATGATTCTATGATCTTTAGTGCCTACCACTTATAATCACTTAAAACCTATCTTTCTGTAGTTAATAAATCTGTTTTATATTTTACCTAAAACAGTGTGTTTCAGTTGAAGTGCTTGGGAAATCTCAGCTCAGTTTACAAAGCCTAGTATGTGTTCTCTCCACATTGACGGGGGTTGGACTGGGTAATGAACTTATACTGGTCAGACTTCTGACCAGGGCAAGATGGTACAGTTCTGGGGTGCAAGGCTGGGAGCTTGGAATATTTGTTGGTGCCTTTCTCTGTGTGATTTGTGAGTGGCTCTGGGAGCATTCATGCAATTTAGCTGGGTGTGGGGCTCCACATGCTGTTGTACTGAGTGATAACAGCGCCCAGAGGGATTTGCTGCTTGTCACTAACAAAGCATTGTGAGAGACAGCGCAGGCTGAAGAGTTAAGGGGGCACAGCAGTACCCCAGTTCCAGGTTGTACCCTGGGGAATCCCATCACACTCACTTACTTTGTCTCAGCCATACCTAGCAGAGAATCAAAGGCTCTTATGAGGAACACAGCTGGTGTGGATTAGCAAGCACTATAGCCAGTCCAGATCTGGTACAGGAACATGATACTTGGTGAGGCTGGGTGTTACAGCCATTGGATCCCTGAGGCAGGAGGGCAGATGGGACAGCTGGATGTTGCTGCCACTGCATCCCTAAGGCCAGGCTGGGGACGTGGGGACCATCAGGTGCTGTTGCTACTGGATCCCTGAGGCCATTTTGGGAGTGGAGGCAGTTGGGTGCCATGGCCACTGGAGACCAGTTGTGGGAAGTGGTCAGGTGCCACTGGATCTCTGAGGCTGATAACTCTGGATTGCTAAGGCTGGCAAGGTGGGGGGGGGGGGGGGGGGGGCCCCGGGGNCATACCCACTGGATCCCTGAGGCTACCATTGGATCCATTAGGCCAGCAGGAGCATGGCCAGATGCCATGGCCACCAGATCCCTAAGGCTGGTGTGGATAGGCAGCCAGGTGCCTCCACCATTGGATCCCTGAGGCCGCAACTGGATCCTGAGGGGGTAGGGTGGGAGGCACCTGTGCATCACCACTATTGGATCACTGAGGGTGACATGGCGTTCGGGGAGATTTTGGCAAACCAGTGAAGTGTCTAAACCACTATCGCTTGCTTCTAACAGTAGTCAAGGTAGCAGGCCACACTGAACCCTTCTTGCTTATTGCTAATAGAATAGCCAAGTCAGCAGGTCGTAAATTGGTCATGCAGCGGCCTCCCAGACAGGAGGGGAGGGGTTTCGGGTGCCACAGACAGGGCAGCTTGACCCCGCTGCTTGACTTCCTGCTAAGAGTGTTAAAATTGCTGATGCATGTATTCTAGAAAAACAAGAAGTCTGTTTATATGTGTCCCCGGGAATGTTTGTAAGGGCCCAAAGGCACAGACTCTCTGAAAAAAAAACTTCTGGTTAATTGGCAATCATAAGGTATCTGATCTTTTAACCCTGCTTGAGTAGCAAGTTTTCTTTAAGGGATATGTCATTGTATTACTAATGTATAAATAAGGGGGAAAAGTTTGAGATAATTGGACTTCTCAGGAGGGGCTCTTCAGGGACGCTTCCTCTGGACGCATCTTCGGGTCCCCACCGGCAGACAGAAGCCTGACCAGCTGAAGCCTGTCACGGTGCCACTCGAAAGCCACGCTCAGCTTCGGTAATTATTGAGGGTTGGGGGTGTTTCACTAACCTGTTGCGGACGTGTGTAAGTGCTTGAGACTAAGTAAAGTTTAGCTTTAAGTGAAAGCACTCTTGTGTTGTCCTGTTTGTGCCAGCCATCTATCGGTCGGACGGCCGTGTCTCCCTTGATTTATTTCCTGATACCACCTTGCACAGAGTAAAAGTTACCGAGAGCTTTGGGTTAAAAGAACCCCGGGTAACAATGGGGCCAGGTGAGGGCTGCAGGGTTCTGCCAACACTGGATATCTGAGATCAGCCACAGTGGTGGGGGCAGCTGGATACTACCATCACTGGATCCCTGTGATCCACAAGGATCCGGTCGCAGTGGCACCTGGCTATCTCCACCCCCCAACACACCCTCTCCTCAGGCCTCGAATGGCAATGGCATCCATCTGCCCACACCCACCTCTACCAGCCTCGGGGATCCAACGGTTGCAGAACACGGCCACCTGCATCCCATCCCATGTGCCTCAGGGGTTCAGATGTGTGGCAAGCAGCTACCCTTGCCAGCCTCAAGGATCCAGTGGTAGCAACTTCCATATGCCTTGTGACACTAAGCACTCCTCTATTCACTCCGTTTACACCATTGTAATAATGTTTGTAATAAAAATATGCCTTGTGAGGCATCATGAAATGTGTATTAAGAGTAAAAGACATACACTAGAATTATGACTAAAGTGTGTTTAAAACAGGCATGTCAGGGGAAGCTAGTAAACAGGTTTGCACAGGTCTTGATTACAAATGAAGCAGGGTCAACCAGAGACAATGGAATTGCAATTTACATGTGTACTAAACAGAACCATCAAACCTCACAAGGTTATTGGGGGATTAGCATGTGTGGACCACTTTGGTCAGCAGGCAAAGACAACGAAGGCACCTTGGCATGCCAGATAAACAAAGCTATCAAGCTAACAAGTGGGGGAAGAGACAGCATGACTACACCCAGCGGAAGAGAGAAGCTAGGTCTGGGTTTTAATTTTCAGTAGACTCCATTTCAAAGGTTTACCAGTCTATAGAGGGTCATAGAACTTAAGATCAGAAGGGACCATTATGATCATCTAGTCTGACCTCCCGCATGATGCAGGCCACAAAAGCTGACCCACCCATTGGGAACTCCCACTCAAACTCCCCTGTTAGCAGCCCTGTTCACCGGCTCCTGTGCCGCTGCCTGGCTGGGCGGCCACTCTTATAGGCCCCCTCCTCAGCCAAGCTCCGCCCCCTAATCAGGGCTCGGCTGCCCTCTCGGCCGGCAGTCAGCAGTCTGCCCCTACAGGCCTAGAGACAGGGAGTCTGAACAGTAAGTGATCAGCAACTGATTGTATACAACAGTATTGTATGATAAAAGTGTATTTTTTGCAATAAAATGGAAAAATTGATCTTTCCACTTTAAAAACTTGAGAAAAATGGAAAAAATAGATTCTTCAACTAAGTCAAAATATTTGACAAAAAAATCAAATTTTCATGTAAAATCAAATGACATTTAAAAAAATGGAAAAAATAATTTTCAACTATAAATTAGAAAAAAAAATCTCTCCATCCAGTAAGTGTGGCTAACATTTTTTTTATAGATGTATACATTTATATTAAGCCATATTAAAATGCATATTATTTGCTTGCACCCAATTTACCAAACAATCCAGATCACTTTGAATCAGTGACCTGTCGTCTTCATTATTTACCACTCCCCAATTATTGTGTCATCTGCAAATTTTATCAGTGATGATTTTGTTTTCTTCCAGGTCATTAATAAAAATGTTAAATTACATTTTGAGACCTATCATTTAGGCAGCTTTTAATCCACTTACTGTGTCTGTGTTAATTTTATAAGTTTCTATTTTTTAATCAAAACGTCATATGGTATCAAGTCAAAAGCCTTACAGTAGTCTATCCTATCACATGAACACTATTACCATTATCCACCAAACTTGTAATCTCTTCAATAAAAGATATCAAGACAGGATCTATTTTCAAAAATAAGTATTGATTGGCATAAATTATCTTATCCTGAATTCTTGATTAATCTAGTCCCATATCAACCACTCCATTATCTTGCAGGGATTGATGTCAGATGGATAGGCATATAATTACCCAGGTCATCCCAGTTACCCTTTTTAAAAATTGGCACAATAGCCTTCTTCTAGTCTTCTGGAACCTCTCCAGTGCTCCAAGACTTATTGAAGGTCAAAATTAAGGGTCCGGCAAGCTTCTCAGTCAGCTTTTAAAACTCTTGGAATACAAGTTATCTGGACCTGCTGATTTTAAAATGTCTAACTTTAGTCACTGCTGTTTAATATGTTCCTGAGATACTAGTGGAATGGAGTGTTGTCATATGAAATGACTACATCATCTGTTTTTTCCCACATACCGAACAGATATATTTATTGAACACGTCTGTCTTAGAATGATAGGATTAGAAGGGACTGCAAGAGTCATCTAGTCTAGCCCCCTGCCAAGACATAGGATTTGTTGTGTCTAAACCATCCAAGACAGATGGCTCCAGCCTCCTTTTGAAAACCTCCAGTGAAGGAGTTTCCAACCAGCACCAAATAGAACAGTACTATTGTGACATTGCACTTTATATGATTTTATGAAAATATGCTAATGAGTGTGAATATAATGTAACTGGAATATGCTTCATGCAAAAGGTCTCCTGTAAGGTATCATTACAAAGCTTATAATCTACTGAGTGTGGTCATCCTATTTGTATAAATGTATCACTCTTGTATATGAAACTAGAAATATGAAATATAACTCTGAGGGCCTATTGTAATTATGCAAAGTGTGGGCCATTAATGGTGGTTTGGAATCTTGATGTCTCCCATCAGCCAGGACAATTGACTGCGGATGGCTTTGTTTGCAGGCAAGCCTTCCTATGAGTCATGCTGGGAGGAATTAAGGCTTGGAGTCTCACAGGAAATATGACCATGTCACCTGGTAGTGAAATCCATCTTAAACCTGGTGCTTTTCCACTTAGAAGTGGGGGGTGGGGACCCAGAGAGACAAAAGATTCCCGCCTTGTGTCAAAGTCATATAAGGGGGTGGAACAGAACAAAAGGGGCGGCAGTCATGAGAAATCCCCTAGCTACCACCTGAGCTGGAACAAGGGCTGTACCAGGGGAAAGGATTGTGCCCAGACTAGGAAGGCGTTCGGTCTGTGAAAGAAACTTATTGAAACATCTCTGAGGGTGAGATTTTATCTGTATTCAGTTTTATTACTGTATTAGGCTTAGACTTGCGTGTTTTATTTTATTTTACTTGGTAATTCACTTTGTTCTGTCTGCTATTACTTGGAACCACTTAAATCCTACTTTCTGTATTTAATACAATCACTTTTTACTTATTAATTAACCCAGAGTATGTATTAATACCTGGGGGGGGGGGGGGAGCAAACAGCTGTGCATATCTCTCTATCAGTGTTTATGAGTTTACCCTATATAAGCTTTATACAGGGTAAAACGGATTTATTTGGGGTTTGGATCCCATTGGGAGTTGGGCATCTGAGTGTTAAAGACAGGAACACTTCTTAAGCTGCTTTCAGTTAAGTCTGCAGCTTTGAGGCACATGGTTCAGACCCTGGGTCTGTGTCGGAGCAGACTGGTGTGTCTGGCTCAACAAGACAGGGTGCTGGACTCCCAAGCTGGCAGGGAAAGCAGGGGCAGAAATAGTCTTGGCACATCAATTGGCAGGGGTTTCTGTGATCCAACCCGTCGCAACTATCACCTCCTGTGACTTGCATGCTATGCCTCTGTTAATGTAACCTAAAATTGCATTTGCTTTTTTTTTTTTTGCAACAGCATCACACTGTTGACTCAATGTTGAGGTTGTGATCCACCACAATTCACAGATCTTTCCTAGCAGTGCTGCTGCCAAGCCAATTATCCCCCATTCAGTATTTGTGCATTTGGTTTTTCTTCCCTAAGTGTAGCACCTTACATTTGTCTTTCTTGACAGATGTCAGTCTTGTGAGTTTCAGGCTTATCTGTTGAGTGTAATGGCTTTGGTGCTGGCTATGCCACTGTGTTGACAGTCCTATTTGGTGTTCTTGCAGAATGTGTTTTTTCCACATGGCTCCAAGCTGTTTGGCTAAGGTTGCAAACTCTCCACCTCTTTGGTAGTTGTAACATATAAGACCAGGTCTATACTCAAAAATTAAGTTGATCAACTACATCACTCTGGGGTGTGAAAAGTCCACAATGCTGAGTGATATAGTTAAACCAACACAGCACTAGGTCAATGGAGAAATTCTTCCACCAACATAGCTACCACCTCTCGGGGAGATGGATTAACTACACCGATGGGAGAACCCACCCGTCACTGTAGTGAGAGACTACACCGAAACACTACAGTGGCCAGCTGCAACCCTGTAGCTGTGCTGCTGTAGCGTTTCAAGTGTAGCCTAGCCCTAATAGACAACTCCCCACAAAGGGATTTCCACTAGCCCTTGTACATGGCATTAGAGAGAAAAGCAATAAGAGAGCAGGGTCTATTTCTGTGAAGAATTCCTCCTCTCCTGCAGGCTGATCCAGCACGTGGCAGAGGTGACTAGAAAGATCCATGACTCTAAAAACAAGAACATGAATGAGTCCCCAGGGTTTCCTTCCCATGGCACAGTCCCCATCATGCTCTCACATGGCTGTGGGTGAGACAAGCCTGGGTCTGTAGTGTTCAGGGCCCTGCATGTGACCACATATTGAGAGCACCCCAAATCCAGAGGGCAAGGGGCTCATTGGTATCAGGTACTGAGTTTCAGCTGGCCTGACCAGTTGAATGTACCCCAATTCTCTTATGTCATAGTCTGTATCTAATAGGTGTCATGTGAGGTATCATTGGAAAACTAATACCACAGTGATCATTGGCTTGCACGGTGTACTTAGGGCAAATACCCAAAGGACTGTACAAATGTGAAGAAAATATGGGAATAAAATGTGTTTCAACTGGACAAATCTGCGCAGTTAGTAAACAGGTTTCTTTCAGACAAAGGAAAGGCCAATGCCTCCATCCAGGTGCAACTGCCAATCACAGTCAAGTGGCCATTCCTTGCAAATTGGAGGCCTCAGTGACAGATCAATTTGCATTGTAGAAAGCACCAGCAAGGAAGAAAACAGCATGGAACCTTCTCCATTAGACTCCATGGCACCTGTCCTCATAACAGGGGCACTGAATTTGAATAAGGATACTTTTCAAACGTTCACTGACCTACAAAAGAGAGGGGCAAAGAACCCAACCTGACCTTTCAACTGAACTGACTCTGTGGGAGATCCTGACTCTGGGGATGGTCAGCGATCCTGCTGGAAGGGGGTATGGTAAGAACCTCACCTTGAACGAACACCATCGTTTTGCTAAGTCTCACT
Organism: Platysternon megacephalum; assembly: GCA_003942145.1. Lineage (NCBI taxonomy): Eukaryota > Metazoa > Chordata > Testudines > Platysternidae > Platysternon > Platysternon megacephalum. The sequence goes on from QXTE01000403.1 coordinate 145,662, forward strand.
CACTAGAAAGTGTTTTTCACTTTAACTTGCTGATAAACTTTTTTTTACTTTGAATCTAAACCAACCCAGTGCTATGTTTGAAGTGTTTGTTAACTCCAGTGTGTCATTGTTAGAAGTCTCAGTAAATGGCCCCTGAACTCTCTAATTCAAATAAGATATGCCCACTTCAAGTCACGTGAAAGCCAGATACTGTGAAAAATGAAAGTTCTGGTCTAGACTGCAAGATTTTGTACTTTCCCTGAAATTAGCACCTATAATGCATTTTGTACATTGTATAATGCATTTTGTAATGCCTATAGTACATTGGCTTTTGTAGATGTGACAAAACACATTACAGGCTGTGTTACATCTGGTACATCCATGCACCTTCTACTGGAATCAATGGAGCTGTCAATTCATTATTTCTCTTCTTCAGACAAGGAGAGGAATCTTCCAAAGTCAAACATACTTTCACTCTATTCTCCCTCTCAATCTCTTTTTGCAATAATACAGAGGTATGCAGACAAAGTGACTTGCTTACGGTCACGCAGCACATCAGCAGCACATCCTAGAAGAGAACACAGGAGTCCCAAATCCTAGTTCCTTGCTCTAACTACTAGATCTTCTTGCATCTCAGTTACTATTTAATTTATAAAACTATGTTCCTTGAGTATCATTCAACTTCAAAGTCAATGAGAGACACCCTGAGTCAGCAGTATCTGTGTTATTCCAGGATAATTTATTACACAGGACATTTGAAAAACATTTCCGAGACAGGAGCCAGCCTACATTTAGAGTCTGGGAGGTCCTGTTATCTTCCAGCCTTCTCGCTTGCCTATCTTTGTAAAAGCAGCCAGAAGTCCTAGCGCCACACATGCTGAAGAACCAGTGGCATAGCTGTGAGCTGGGAAGAGAGTGAAAGAAAGATATGTTAAGTTAACAATATAAAGTATGAGTACATCTTAACACATTTGGATTTTTCTTTTGATATTGATACTTGACTGCAGGCAGCCCAAAGGGCTGATGGGAGTAGAAATTTAGGATTTCTGTTCTTAAAGATACGTGGTTTTCCATTGTTTCTAGCCCATGCAGTTTTTGAGGTATCAAGCCCTCTTATCCCATAGACCTGTCTCTTATATGAATCTAGTCCAAATTGCTTACTTTAGGAACTAAAATGCTCCCTGGTTTTTACTCCCATTACCTCGGAAGCCAACACAGCTAAGAAAAGTAGAGCCAGATTCAATTTCTTCCTGATCAACATCTTTTAAATTCAAATAATCTATACTTGAAGAAAACCCACTGAAGACAATAGGACTCCATAAGTGTCCCTGAGGGCCTGTTAGTGATGCACAAGAGGCAAGAAATCAGCTTGACTCTCAGAGTACATGGAGAATTTGCAGAGCTAGCAGCTAAATTAAGTATCAGAGGGGTAGCCATGTTAGTCTGGATCTGTAAAAGCAGCAAAGAATCCTGTGGCACCTTATAGACTAACAGACGTTTTGCAGCAAAACGTCTGTTAGTCTATAAGGTGCCACAGGATTCTTTGCTGCTTTTACAGCTAAATTAAGAACACCTCCTTACATGTAAAATGAGTCACATTTGTTAAACAGTAAGCACGGAGCCCCATAGTTAATTGGTTACATCATCGCATTTGAGATTAGAACTACAATTGTAACAGACATATTGCCCCATTAACCAGGCTGCAGGTGCATTCAGCATAAAAACAAGTGCAGCCTTCTTTCCCCAATCTCTGTAAACCTTTCTTGGTTTGCTGAAGATATTCCAGGATGGTTGCATCATGGACTGCAACAGGATTTCTGGTATCCAATGTCACAGTGATATATTCTGGGACATCTTCTATGAATTGAGGTGTCAAGAGAATTTCAGAGAAAAATAATTTCTGAGAGTAGTTAAACTCCGTTCTGTACACACAAGCTGGCTCATGGGGTTAACTCCATTTTTACTTTGCAGTTCATCTTTGAAGCTAGCTTTGGCCCCCCAATCTATCAGTGTTTATTTTGGTACCAGCCCAGACCAGCTTAATTTTCTGGACTTTGACCAGACTGGATTGGTCCAATGGAGCCCTTCTGAATTTGGCATGGTCTCCGCTCCTCTTCTGGGACATGCCTTTTCCTGAAAGGACTAAATCTATGAGGGCATGTTGCAATTTTCCTTCGTGAGCAATTTGTTAATTGAGGTGGGGTTCATTTCAGTGGCCCACTACAGGCTCTTAGAGACTGCTGTTTGAGAGGTGTGCATAGCACCATGGTAACTAAGCAGATGCAATTTTAATATATCATATCCATGGACTAGATTCTTATGCATCATACAATACACTTCCATTGGGAAGGAGGTAACTTCCTGTGGACAGGGGTTTAAGAATTAGACAATTTTATAGAATTTATATAAATGCATTAAAAATACTTCATGCTGTTGATTTAAACCTCTATGCTGACCACAACTTACTTCTTGCACCCAAGACAAGGCCTGATGCACAACCGCCTATGAAATAATTCAGGGCATCCTCCGGGTCCTCCCGGATGTGAGCACTGAGGCAAGTGGTCAATCCAAATACTGCTCCCAAAGTAGCTGTAAGGAAAAGGTAAGGAGTAAGGGGTACAGCAAGCAAGGAACTGAGATCTACAGTGCAGAAAACATACTACCCAGAGGCCTGGTGCACCAAGAACAGCCAGAGTTAAGGTTTGAACCTTCTTGGGAAGCAGAGGAATAAATATTTATTGCCATGAACAATTATCAGTAAGTCACAGAAAAATGGCATTTTCTAGTCAGGTGAAGCAGACAGTCCGACCAGCTGGATTCAGCATCCACACTCCCACGTTTTGTGTAAGCAAAAAGCTGCCGGAAAACAAATCAAACCATTTTTGTGACACAACATCCTGTTTGTTCAGATATGCTACTACACGCCCACCTGGGCAACTCGGTACCCTCTCTTCTAGGTCTAGTCTGGGTGTTTATGATACAAGTCACAGTCTATAACACAGCCTCCAGACTGTGAAGTAGCATTACAATACAAGGCTCTGCACCAGTTTTCAATTAGAGCTTATCAAAGCCAGTTCTTGCTAAAAAGAGCATTAGAGAACATGAAACTATCCCAACAGACTGAGCTTGCAACCCCAGCCTCCATGCTTCTGCCATCTTGGACCTGGGAATCAAAATACAGCATCTCATGCAGTAATGCAGAGCACCTACCTCCAAACTACTGGGTGGCCTTATGAATAATGATCAACAAATTCCTTTTCAGAGGACTGCTAAAGGGATTATTAGTTTCCTAAAGGGTTTTAAATAAATAGTCACTAATATTATACTCCACCCCACTATTCCGCACTCTTTCTTGCTAGCATTTCCCCCAATATATGCACTGAATCTTCTAAGGAAGTGTCTGAGGAAGGACTGCAACCCAACTAGGTTCAGTCAGGTAAGCTGCCTAGATGACCGGGCTTGAAAAATCCTGCTTCTGGGTACATGCATTGCTTCCTCACTACTCCTGCCTATGCCCCAGAATGATTCACGAATCAGGGAAGGACAAGCATTCAGCCACCTAAGGGGCCCAATACAGTAGGCGTGGATGCTCAGAGACAGCTTACCAGCTTGGTTCTCATTCAAATCCAGCTGGAGGGAGATGTGGAGATGGTGACACCCACCTTGTAACTTTTAGCTCAGTGGTTAGAGCAGTCCCTGGGCTTTGGGATAACCAGGTTCTACCTGATGGGGAGAAAGGATTTGAACTGGGGTCTTTATGGGCTATTCTGATGTTAGGTGCACTCAGTCTCTCCCGCTGAAGCTGCTCCACTGTGGATAACTAATGAGAAAGTGACTAGAGCAATGGACTGGACCCAGGGTCTCCCACCTTCCAGGTGGGTACCCTAACCACTGAACTACAGCTTGATTCCCATTCTCTCTCTGGCCAAATTACTACTTCACTGTGGTGGGTCATGCTTTCATTATTTATCCAGAGCACAACAGTGTCAACAGAAGAGACCGATGGAGCTTCACATCAGAATATCCCATAGCGCCTCACTGGCTAGCTTAGGCGAGGAGCCACCTAGTGCGAACAGAGAAGCAAACAGAGGGAGTTTGCCTGAGAACCATCCAAGAGGCGCTACGGTGAGTGCTGCATTAGGGGGGCTGTGTTGTGAGCTGGTGGGTTGAATATCCAAGTGTCTGTCTGCTGTGACCATTTGCTTGACTGGCGCTAGTTGCAGGGACTGTTTGACCATGTGTTTGTTTGTTTGAAAAGCGTGACTGTTTGATTGTGTGGTGGTTTGTTTGAAAAGTGTGATTTGGGAGTGCTTTGTTCCAGGTGGGCCTTGAGTGGTTGATTGAAGGGAAGGCTTTAAGTCCGGGCAACTGCTTTGAGCCAGAAGCCTTATTAAAAACAGCAGTCACTTGTGAACTGAATGAGCTGCGAACAGAGGAAGCGTGCCTGGAGGGAGTTCCCACAGAGTTTTTGCCTTTCAGGCTTCTGTGAGCAGTAAATACATCTGAAGAGGCTCGTAGAAGGAAGACAATATGGAGTGAGCGATCAGCTGTTGTGACCTGCACAGGATGTGCCATGTTTGTCTTTCTCCCAGAGGATAGAAGCGACTTCGTCTGTATGAAGTGCAAGCTGGTCTCCATATTGGAAGAGACTATTGGAAGGTTAAAGGACTAGAGACTTAAGTATCAACCCTGCGTGCATCAGAGAAAATGAAGAGTTTCTGGATAGAAGTCAGCGTTTGGTACTGCAGGCACAGCATGCTGAAGAATCAGAGAGGACAGTGCAGAATGGGGAAGAAAATTGGCAGCATGTGACCTCCAGAAGAAGCAAGAGGAGAACCCATGTACCCACAATGCAGACAGAGGTCAGAAACCATTTTCAGGCTCTCTGCAGAGATTGATTTGGAATAGTCATCTGAGGGAAGGGATCAGAAGGAGACCCCATCGACCAGAAGGCATGGGATGCATTTTCCTAGGGATGGGGGTTCCATGACCACCACTCCCAAGAGGAGATGGGTGGTGGTGGTCAGGGATTCCCTCCTAAGGGGGACGGAATCATCCATCTACCATCCAGACCAGGAAACTCGAGAAGTGTGCTGCTTGCCTGGAGCTAGAATTCAGGATGTGACAGAGTGTCTGCTGAGACTGATCAAACCCTCAGACTGCTACCCCTTCCTACTTCTCCTCGTGGGCACCAATGATACTACCAAGAATGACCTTCAGCGGGTCACTGCAGACTACGTGGCTCTGGGAAGAAGGATAAAGGAGTTTGAGGCGCAAGTCATGTTTTCATCCATCCTCCCTGTTGAAAGAAAAGACCCAGGTAGGGACCATCGAACTGTGGAAGTAAATGCATGGTTACGCAGGTGGTGTCGGAGAGAGGGCTTTGGATTCTTCAACCATGGGATGTTGGTCCAGGAAGAAGGATTGCTACGGAGAGATGGGATTCACCTAACAAAGAGAGGGAAGAGCGTCTTCACAGGCAGGCTTGCTAACCTAGCGAGGAGGGCTTTAAACTAGGTTCGGTGGGAGATGGAGACCTAAGCCCTGAGGTAAGTGGGATACCGGGAGGAAACACAAGGAGGAGGATGCAACAGGGGAGGTGTAGCAGGGTGGACACCCGCTCGTGCCCTGAGGGGCTTAGAACAGCCCTGGCAAGGGCTGCAGCTCTAAAAGCTGCTGGGCTGATTGGGGAAGCAGCCACAGCTGGGCCACACCCTAATCAGGGCCCAGCTGGCCCTATAAAGGCTGGGAGCCAGGAGCAAGGACTCAGTCTCTCTCTGTTTGTAGAGGGAGATGGGCCTGGCTGCAGGGAGCTAGGAACAGGGTACCTGAGTGGAGCAGGGCTGGGGAAAGGCAGAGGAGCTGGGGAGCTCCAGCCTGGAAAGCCCCAGGCTGCGGTCTAGCATTAGGCCAAGAGGTACTGGGGGTTGCAGAGGTCAGCCCAGGGGTAGGCCAAGGCAGCAGGTCCAAACCCAACCTGGTCTATGATGAGTGGCTGACACGGCAGTCTGCCCCAGGGTGCGGGGGCTAGTTGGTGACTGACAGTAGCCTACGACTGAGGCAAGGTGGGGATAGTGGGTGGGGGTTCCCCTGGGAGGGGGAGACCCAGAGAAAGGGGCACCGGGGTCCTAGGAGGGACACGGGCCGGTGGCAAGCCGGATCACCAGCCTGCAGGGGGCGCTCCAGGACGCTAGAAGAGCTAATTCCCAAGACGACCAGCAGGAGGCGCTGCAGGGGTGAGTCTGCGCCCGCTTACAGGAGGCCTCACGAACACAAGAAGCCTGGGACAAAAATAGGAAGAATTGGAAGTCCTGGCACAGGCAAGGAACTATGATGTGATTGGAATAACAGAGACTTGCTGGAGTAACTCACATGACTGGAGCACTGTCATGGATGGGTATAAACTGTTCCGGAAGGACAGGCAGGGGAGGAAAGGTGGAGGAGGTGCACTGTATGTAAGGAAGCAGTATGATTGCTCAGAGCTCCAGTATGAAACTGGAGAAAAGCCTGTTGAGTGTCTTTGGGTTAAGTTTAGAGGCGAGAGCAACAAGGGTGATGTCATGGTGGGCGTGTGCTGTAGACCACCAGACCAGGAGGAGGAGGAGGAGGTGGACGAGGCTTTCTTTGGACAACTAACAGAAGTTTCTAGATCACAGGCCCTGGTTCTCATGGGGGACTTCAATCACCCTGACATCTGCTGGGAGAGCAATACAGCAGTGCACAGACAATTCAGGAAGTTTTTGGAGTGTGTTGGGGACAACTTCCTGGTGCAAGTGCTGGAGGAACCGACTAGGGGCCCTGCTCCTCTTGACCTGCTGCTCACAAATAGGGAAGAATTGGTAGGGGAAGTAGAAGTGGGTGGCAACCCGGGCAGCCGTGACCATGAGATGGTCAAGTTCAGGATCCTGACAAAAGGAAGAAAGGAGAGCAGCAAAATACGGACCCTGGACTTCAGAAAAGCAGACAGATTCCCTTAGGGAACTGATGGACAGGATCCCCTGGGAGGCTCTTATGAGGTAGAAAGGAGTCCAGGAGAGCTGGCTGTATTTTAAAGAAGGCTTATTGAGGGTGCAAGAACCAACCATCCCAATGTGCAGAAAGAATAGCAAATATGTCAGGCGACCAGCTTGGATTAACAGAGAAATCTTTGGTGACCTTAAACACAAAAAGGAAGCTCACAAGAAGTGGAAACTTGGACAAATGACTAGGGAGGAGTATAAAAATACTGCTCGAGCATGCAGGGGTGTAATCAGGAAGGCCAAAGCACAATTGGAGTTGCAGCTAACAAGGGATGTGAAGGGTAATAAGAAGGGTTTCTACAGGTATGTTAGCAACAAGAAGGTGGTCAGGGAAAGTGTGGGACCCTTACTGAATGCAGGAGGCAACCTAGAGATAGATGATGTGAAAAAAGCTGAAGTACTCAATGCTTTTTTTGCCTCAGTCTTCACAGACAAGGTCAGCTCCCAGACTGCTGCACTGGGCAACACAGTACGGGGAGGAGGTGAGCAGCCCTCAGTGGTGAAAGAACAGATTAAGGACTATTCAGAAAAGCTGGACATGCACAAGTCCATGGAGCCGGATGCAATGCATACGAGGGTGCAGAGGGAGTTGACTGATGTGACTACAGAGCCATTGGCCATTATCTTTGAAAACTCATGGTGATCGGGGGAGGTCTCGGACGATTGGAGAAAGGCAAATATAGTGCCCATCTGTCATGAAGTCACCGGGGCAATGCTCTGGAACTACTCCATATGAAGACGGCCAGGACTCTGGTGTAGCATGCCTACCTCTCTCTGAGCATACACAGCTTCAACCCTCCTGGGTCTGACCTCAGGGCATTCAGCATCCCCTTTCCACACCGTGCGCTTTCTGCAGTGAGTCCGCCCATGCGGGGCTCCTGGGGAAGCCAGAGGGCCCTGCACCCCAACTCCACAGTCAGCAGTGACTCTCAGCCAGCGTAAAATGGAAGGTTTATTAGTTGACAGGAACACAGCGTAGAACAGAACTTGTTAGCACAGAAATCGGTGACTTTCAGCCAAGTCCATCTTGGGGAATCCCGGGCCAGATGCCCTGGACTTCTCTTCCAGTCCCCCCCCGAAGCAGACTGCCCAGCTTCCAGCAACCCCACCTCTGACACGTCCGATGCTCCTCCTCCTGGTCTTTGTCTTGCTTCCCAGGCAAAGTGTCACCTGGTCGTCACCTGGTTGCATCCCCGTCCTGGGTCTCAGGTTACGAAGGGCACCGGCCATCGCATACGTGCAGGCAGCTGGAGCAGCTCACACCCCCTTATTCCCTCCACGTAGACATTGGTGCAGCACACAGGGACTCAGACACACAGTATTAATACAAAACAGTAAAACTCACCTAGGCTCACATACAACATAACAAGCGGAAATCCCCACTTTGTCACATCATCTTTAAAAAAGGGAAGAAGGAAAATCCAGGGAACTACAGACCGGTCAGCCTCACCTCAGTCCCCATAAAAATCATGGAGCAGGTCCTCAAGGAATCCATTTTGAAGCACTTGGAGGAGAGGAAGGTGAGCAGGAACAGTCAACATGGATTCACCAAGGGGAAGTCATACCTGACCAACCTGACTGCCTTCTGTGATGAGATAACTGGCTCTGTGGATATGGGGAAAGCGGTGGCCGTGTTATTCCTTGACTTTAGCACAGCTTTTGATACGGTCTCCCACCGTATTCTTGCCAGCAAGTTAAAGAAGTATGGATTATATGAATGGACTATAAGGTGGATAGAAAGCTGGCTAGATCGTCGGGCTCAACGGGTAGTGATCAATGGCTCCATGTCTAGTTGACACCCAGTATCAAGCAGAGTACCCCAGGGGTCAGTCCTGGGGCTGGTTTTGTTCAACATCTTCATTAATAATCTGGATGTTGGGATGGATTGCACCTTCAGCCAGTTCATGGATGACACTAAGCTGAGGGGAGAGGTAGATATGCTGGAGGGTAGGGATAGGGTCCAGAGTGACCTAGACAAACTAGAGGATTGGGCCAAAAGAAATCGGATGAAGTTCAACAAGGACAAGTGCAGAGTCCTGCACTTAGGAATGAAGAATCCCATGCACCGCTATAGGCTGTGGATCAACTGGCTAAGCAGCAGAAAAGGACCCGGGATTTACAGTGGATGAGAAGCTGGATATGAGTCAACAGTGTGCCCTTGTTGCCAAGAAGGCTAATGGCATATTGGGCTGCATTAGTAGGAGCATTGCCAGCAGATCGAGGGGCGTGATTATTCCCCTCTATTTGGCACTGGTGAGGTCACATCTGGAGCATTGCGTCCAGTTTTGGGCCCCCCACTACAGAATGGATGTGGACAAATTGGAGTGAGTCCAGCAGAGGGCAATGAAAATGATTAGGGGGCCAGGGCACATGATTTATGAGAGGCTGAGGGAACTGGGATTGTTTAGTCTGCAGAAGAGAAGAGTGAGGGGGGATTTGGTAGCAGCCTTCAACTACCTGAAGGGGGGCTCCAAATAGGATGGAGCTCAGCTGTTCTCAGCAGTGGCAGATGACAGAACAAGGAGCAATGGTCTCAAGTTGCAGTGGGGGAGGTCTAGGTTGAATATTAGGAAACACTATTTCACTAGGAGGGTGGTGAAGCGCTGGAATGGGTTCCCTAGGGAGGTGGTGGAATCTCCATCCTTCAAGGTTAAGACCCGGCTTGACAAAGCCCTGGCTGGGGCGATTTAGTTGGGGTTGGTCCTGCTTTGAGCAGGGGGTTGGACTAGATCAAGGGTCCCCAACGCGGTGCCCGCGGGCGCCATTGCGCCCGCCGGGGGGTGTAAGTGCGCCCGCGTAGCCCTCCGGTTTTTTTTTTCCTCCGCCAGCAGCGCTTGGCGCCCGCTGGCACGGCAGCGCTCGGGGTTGTGGTTTGGTTTTTTTGGGGGGCGCCCGCCTGCAGCGCTCTTTTTTTTTTTTTCTTTTTTGGCGCCCGCCGGACAAAAAAGGTTGGGGACCACTGGACTAGATCACCTCCTGAGGTCTCTTTCAATTCCAATCTTCGATGATTCTAGTGCGCTGGCTTTTATGGATTGCATTTTTAATTGCCTATTTCTCTCCATTCATTGTATGGGGAGCTTAGGCATATACCTTAGCTTGATAGATCGCAGTGTTGTTCCCATGATTTTCTAGGTTCCTTAGACGTTAGGCATTATGATGCTCAGTGTTGGAACACTTAAGTACCTTCATGGATCCCATCCTTTAAGCTGCTATAGCTTAAACCGAACTTATGGTCTTGATGAAGGAAGAATTGGTGAGATTCTCTGGCCTCTGCTATGAAGGTGGTTGGATTAGATGATCTAAGAGTCCCTTCTGACCTTAAAAGTCAGATTCCATGATCTGTTTTAGATTTGAAAACTTAGTGTGGTTCAGCTGCGTGTGTTTTCTCTGTGTTCTTCCTGTGTACTGTCCCAGCTCTGCGCAGACAGCTGGCACAGCAGACCTCAAGCGAACCGCCCAATGACTACAAGATCTGTCAAGGTACGAAGGCACCAGACCAGGTTTATTGTCGACGAAGCACAGTACTAGTATTCCACAGACTCTATTGGACCACTAATACATGTATGCCTGTAACAATGGACCAGCTCAGTGACCGGCGTGACTTTCCGTTCCTCCCTAGGCTAGACAAAGACACTCCCTCTGAGATACATCTTTATACCCTGTTACAAACAAGTTACGTACTGCCCCTCTGACATACACCGGACCCTCGCTAGAACGTGGGATTTGGGATCCATGCCAACTACTGCGTTCTAGCGGGGACCGCGTTAAAATGAAATTACTCTATACAGTAAATATCACATCCATAAACCTTAGAAAATAAACTCCTACTTGAAGGAAACAATAAACAAGAAAAAAAGTGTTGATTAGAGATTTAAAGTAGATATTACAACAAACTAGTCTAGTTTTTCTTTAAAAAGTCGGTGAGTTGCTTTTGCTTCTTGCTGCTGTGCTGCTTCCGCTTAGCAAACTGCAAAAGACTACGTAGCTGCATAATTTGTATAGGCTCAACGTCTTGCGTCTCAAACCATCTCAAAGCAGTCTCTAAGCTGGCTACAGTCGCAGTTGACATTGGAACGACGTCCACTTCATCTTCCTCTTCTTCCATGGCAAAGGCCAATTCTTCAGCTTCTGGACTGTTGTTTGGTCATACTGCCTGAAGAATTTGGTCATCTGTTAGACTTTCAGCAACGGGACAAAATTCTTCTGCTTCATCGTTGCCTCTTATCCAAGACTCGATATTTAGTGGCAGAACAGTTACCCCGAGCCCGGACAGTTGCTGGCACAGCTCCTGCATCCACTCCATGTCTATTCTAACAAAGTCCTCCTCTGTAAATACCTCAAAGTCGAATTCCTCGTCAGACTGTTGTCTGCTTTCTTCATTTTCTTCCAGGAGCGGGTGGCCAAACGATTCTCTCAGTCCCACCATCCAACAGCGGTTTATCGTTTCAGCGTGTAATAAATTCCAGGAATCGCCGCCAATGTAAAAAGTCTTTTATAGTCAACTTCTTCAGAAAATCGGTGACAGACAACTCGTTTTCTATCATTTGTTGTACCAAGTTCTGTCGATCGTGCTGCTTAAAATTGGCAATAACACCTTGATCAAGTGGCTGGATTTTGGAAGTCGTGATTTTAGGTAAGTATTCAACCCGTATTTTACCAACACGGGTTCTGAGTCTTTCGGCCGGAGGATGCGCTGGACAGTTGTCTAGCAAAAGAATGGCCTTTTCTTCTAAGCGTTTTGCCCGCAAATGCTTTCACACAGAAGGGACAAATTTGGTGAAGAACCATTGTTCAAAAATCTCTCGTCATCCAGGAATTTTTGGAGTTCTTGTACGAAAACGGCAGGCAATTCACATTTACGTGATGAAAGCACGAGGTATGTGAGACTTTCCAATGCACAATGGTTTTAATTTATGCTTGCCTGTTGCATTCACACAAAACGATAAAGGCGATCTTTTGCCTGTTTATATCCTTCTTTCTTACGTTCATCTGTTCTGACAGTCAGGGTTTTAACGGGCAACATTTTATAATTAATTCCTCTTTCGTCTGCATTGTAAACCAGTTCCTCTGAGTAACCCTCTACCTGTAAAATTTCCTGAAATCACCATAGCCAACCTGAACTTGCCTTAAAATTGCTGAATTTGCCATTAAGTTCCCAGTCTAATTTTTCCACTTGCATGGCTATAAGTGGACCAGAGATCGGAATGCCTTTCTGCTGTTCTTTGCACAAAACACGTGTATACCGCAGAATCAAGACTGGCATCATTCGCTAAATGGGCTCGTTTTCTTTGAAGGCCATGCTCTTCATCCAGGTTATGAATGTAAATTCTGAGCTTGTCAGCATTCTTTAGCCATCCATGAAAGGTGGACTAGTTAATGCCAATATCGCGGCTAATCTTTGCCTGGGTTTCGCCATTTCTAAGTCGTTTGATAGCGTCCAATTTCTCCTGCACCGAGTAAGCCTTCCTTTTGCCCGACATTTTTGACATCTTTCTAAAGATAAATACCTGTAAACTTTTATTACATTACATTTGTATGGCATTCTAGGCCTACAGCAAACGTCTTAGGGCTCGTCTACGCTACCGCGCTGGGTCGATCTAAGATACGCAACTTCAGCTACAGTACGTGAATAGCTGACGCTCTCCAGTTGACTGCACTTGCACTCCTCGTTCTGGTAGAGTACTAGAGTCGACAGGAGAGCGCTCAGCGGTTGAGTTATCGCGTCTATACTCAAAATTTTACTGTACAGTACTTAAATTTGGGATCCATGGCCACGACTGCGTTATATCCGAATTCACATTATATAGACGCGTGTTCTAGCGAGGGTCCGGTGTAGTTAGCTACTGCTCCCTGATGTGGCTAGTTATCACCCATCACCTTGTACATGTTGGTTTGATCAGAACATCTCTATTACGTACTATCATCCTGACCTTATCTTTTAGAAGGGGTCAGTGTGTTCCTGTTATCCTTGGGGAATGTTTTTGTGCCATCCTTGATAGCGGGATGTGCTTGCGTGAATACTCTTTGCCTAGCACTTCTTAGGAATGTGTATTTCTACAATATCAGCCCTGTTCCTGCCAGATTCTGTGAGCAGGTCCTGCCTCTGGCTTACAGCTTTGTCTTTCCTTTATATCAGTAAAGCTTTGACTACTACTTTAGCCCAGGCCTCATACCAAGCCTCTAATACAAGGGTTTATGTCTCAGGCTCTCTTCCTACTACATTTAGAAGTACCAGAATCTAACTGAGTTCTAACTGAAAGCCATAGCGCAGATGGGGCTGTTATAAACAACTAATCATATTAGAGAACAAGACACATGTGAAGAAAGAAAAACTGCATTAGCATGGGGGACTTCAATCTAGGGGATGTAGGTGTGAAGTCACATGCTGCCACTAGTAAAACAACCTTGGAGTTTCTAAAAGCTACATAAACTATATTTTCCTACCAAAATACCAGACATAAGATGGGTTCTTTTTCTATTAGACCTCATTCTGAAGGATATAAGTGAATTGAGCACTGGACTAAAAGTTAGTGGTTGCCTATGTGCAAACAATCATGACTTGATTACATCTGTTATGCACAAACAGAATGCAGGCACAACAAACAACATATGTTTGGCATTTTAAAAGAGGCAGTTTACCAAAGCTGAAAACAACTTTGAGAAAACTTATTGGGAGAAAAAATGTAAACAGAGAAACCTGAATGATGATTGGGAGTTGTTTAGGGACATTTTACTAGATACCCAAACTAGCACAATTTCAAAAAAGGTACTTCAATTAAAAAAAATCCCACACATCGTGGTTAAGAAGGGAAGTAAAAGGAGCAATAAAAATTAGTATGGAAAAGAGGGGCCATCAATAGCAATATATAAGGCCTTGTCTACATGGGAGTTGCACCAGTGCAATTTAAATAGTTTTGTTTAATTTCTTATTTCAGTTTAAGAGATTATTGTGATTTATCTTAAACCTCTTCCCAATTGACTTAAGCTAAACCAAAAAAGCTGCTCTTCAACCAAAATAAGATTTTCCATGCTGGGATTTGCACCAGTTTAACTTCACCTCTTGGGTTAAACTGGGGAACCTAAAGATATCAATAAGAAGGATTTTCTTTAAATAGATTAATAGATCCCAAGACCAGAAGGGACCATTGTGATCATCTAATCTGACCTATAAAAAGGGCCACAGAACCTCCTCAAAGTAACTCCTTCTGAACTAGAGCATATCTTTTAAAAAGACATCCAATCATGATTTAAGTTACCAGTGATGAAAAATCCACCATGACCCTTGGTAAGTTTTTCCAATGGTTAATTACGCTCACAGTTTAATTTACACGTTATTTCCAGTCTGAACTGGTCTAGCTCCAACTTCAAGCCACTGGATCTTGTTATACCTTTGTCTGCTGGACTGAAGAGATCATCAAATATTTGTTCCCCGCGTAGATACTTACAAACTAAGCAAGTAATCCCTTAACTGTTTCTTTGTTAAACTACACAGATTGAGCTATTGAGTCTATCACTGTAGGACAGGTTTTCTAATCCTTTAATCATTTTCCTGGCTCTTCCCTGAACCCTCCTGAATTTATCAAGATCTTTCTTGAATTGCAGGCACCAGAACTGTACACAGTAGTCCACCAGTGGTCACACCAGTGCCAAATACAGAGGTAAACTATAACCTCTCTATTCCTACTCAAGATTCCCATTTATGCATCCAAGGATTGTATTAGCCCTTTTGGCAACAGCATTGCACTGGGAACTCATGTTAGTTAATTATCCACCATGATTTCCAAATCTTTTTCAGAGTCACTGCTTCCCAGGATTGAATCCCCCATCGTGTAAGTATGGTCTACATCAGGAGTCGGCAACCTTTCAGAAGTGGTGTGCCGAGTCTTCATTTATTCACTCTAATTTAAGGTTTTGCGTGCCAGTAATACATTTAAACATTTTTAGAAGGTCTCTTTCTATAAGTCTATAATATATAACTAAACTATTGTTGTACGTAAAGTAAATAAGGTTTTTAAAATGTATGAGAAGCTTCATTTAAAATTAAATTAAAATGCAGAGCCCCCCAGACCGGTGGCCAGGACCCGGGCAGTGTAAGTGCCACTGAAAATCCGCTCGCGTGCCGCCTTCGGCACGCGTGCCATAGGTTGCCAACCCCTGGTCTACATTCTTTGTTCCTAGAGTATTCATCTCTTACAGTAATAAGGAAATACTCTTCAGATAGAAAGTAACTAGAGAGGATGTGGAACATCATCTACTGAAATTAAAGATATAAAATCAGCAGGTCCAAGTAACTTGTACACAAAAGTTTTAGGAGAATTGGTTGAAGTGCCTTTTAAACCACTGTTAATAAATCTTGGTATACAGGGAAAGTTCCAGAGGACTGAAAAAAGCTATTTTAGGATGAACAAGAATGTCCGATACAGCAGTGGTTCTCAAACAGGGGTCTGGGGCCCCCTGGGATGCTGCAAGCAGGTTTCAGGGGGTTCACCAAACAGGACCAGTGTTTGGCTTTCTGCCCTGGGCCCCAGCAAGTCTAAGTTCCACTGCATGGGTTTGAAGCCTGGTGCCCTGAGCCCTGCCACCTGGAGCTGAAGCAGAAGCCTGAGCAAGTTCACTTCATGGTGCCCCCTGTGGCATGGGGCCCTGGGCAACTACCCTGCTTGCTACCCCTTAACACTAGCCCTGGCTTTTATATGCAGAAAACCAGTTCTTGTGGCACAGGTGGGCCATGGAGTTTTTATAGCATGTTTGTGGGGCCTCAGAAAGAAAAAGGTTGAGAACCCCTGTGATACAGGATTCAGTCAATAAAGAATGAGAGAATGGTAACAATTAATGCCAATCATCATAGAAATATAGAACTGAAAAGGACCACAACAGGTCATCTAGTCCAGTCCCCTGCACTGAGGCAGGACTACGCATTATCTACACCAGTGGTTCTCAACCTACTTACCATTGTGGGCCACATATGCAGCTCTCAATGTGTTATGTGGGCCGTATCCACACAATACATACACTATCTGTATGGCCCTGAGGATGTCACATGGGCCGCACCTGTGTGCCAATTGGGCTGCAAGCGGCCCACGGACATAGACCATCCCTGACAGGTGTTTGTCTAATCTATTCTTAATCACCTCCAATGATGGAGATTCCACAATCTCCCTAGGTAATTTGTTCCAGTGCTTAACTACCCTTATTAGGCTAGTAGGGAGTTAGGAAGTTTTTCTTAATGTATAACCTAAATCGCCATTGCTGCAATTTAAGCCCATTACTTCTTGTCCTACCCCTGGTGGTAAAGGATCTATTACCATGCTCTTTATAAAAACCCTTTACAGCAGAGGTCCCCAAACTGTGGAGTGTGCAGAGGAATGTTCGGGGAGGCGCAGCAGGGCCCAGGAAGCCCCCACAGGGGGCAGGGAGGGAGCGCCACCCAGCCCAGCTCTGCTCTAGCCACGGTTCCCCGCACCACGCCTGGCCCCATCCTCAGCCTCGGCACAGCTCTGCACCCAGCCATGGGCCCAGCTGCCGGCCCCCACCGTGGTCTGGCTGGGGCTCCACACTCCTGATCCCAGCCCCAGCTGCCGCCCCAGCTTTGGCCTCCTTACCCATGTCTGCATTTCTCCCCCCGCCAACCCATGAGCCACAGCCCCACTCCCAGCCCCGAGTTCGGTGGTGTGTGTGACCCTGAAAAGTTTGGGGATCACTGCTTTACATACTTGAAGACTTATGTCTCCCTCAATCCTCTCTTTTCCAGGCTCAACAATTTTTTTCAATCTTTCCTCTGAGGTCAGGTTTTCTAACCTTTGATCATTTTTTTGCTCTCTTCAGGAAAGGTGTGGACAAACTGGAGAAAGTCCAATAGTGTGGTTCCCAGAACTGGACACAATACTCTAGTTGAGGCTTTGAATGGGCTGAGTAGAGCAGCAGAATTCCTTCTCGAATCTTGCTTACAACACTCCTGCTAATACATCCCAGAAGGACATTTGCTTTTCTTGCAACAGTGTTACATGGTTGACTCTTATCCAGTTTGTGATCCCCTATAACCCCCGGATCCTTTTCTGAGGCAGTCATTGCCCATTTTGTATTTGTGTAATTGAATATTCTTTTCTAAGTGTAGTACTTCACATTTGTCCTTACTGAATTTCATCCTTTTGAATTTCATTTTTAATTCAGACCATTTCTCCAGTTTGTCCAAATCATTTTGAACTCTAATCCTGTCTTCCAAACTGGCTGCAACGCCTCCCACTTTGGTATTGTCCGAAAATGTTCTAGGTGTACTCCCTCTGCCGTTATCCAAATCATTTATGAAGATATTGACTAGAACCAAACACAGGACAGATCCCTGCAGGACCCCACTGAACATGCCCTTTCGGCTAGATTGTGAACCCACCTCATAGTAGGTTTGTCTAGGTCAGCGGTTCTCAAATTGTGGGTCGGGACCCCACAGTGGGTGGCAACACCATTTTAATGGGGTCACCAGGGCTGGTGTTTGTCAGAGTCACCGGGCGATGCTCTGGAATTACTCCATATGAGGCCAGTCAGGACTCTGGGGGAAGCCTCCTCTCTCTGAGCAAGAAGCTTACACAGCTTCCACCTTCCTGGGTCTGACCTCAGAGCATTCAGCATCCTCTGTCCCTCCTTGCGCTTCCCACGGCGAGTCCGCCTGGGCGGGGCTCCTGGGGAAGCCAGAGGGCCCTGCATCCCAACTCCGCAGTCAGACGTCACTCTCAGCCAGCATAAAACAGAAGGTTTAATAGTCGACAGGAACACAATGTAGAACAGAACTTGTTAGCACAGAAATCAGTGACTTTCAGCCAAGTCCATCTTAGGGGAACCCCAGGCCAGATGCCCTGGACTCCACCTCTTCCAGTCCCCCACAATAGACTGCCAGTTTCCAGCGACCCGACCCCAAATGCGCCCGTTGCTCCTCCTCTTGGTCTTTGTCCTGCTTCCCAGGCAAAAGGTCTCATCTGGTCGCATTCCCCTCATGGTTCTCAGGTTACGAAGAGTATCGGCCATCGCCTATGTGCAGACAGCTGGGCGGCCTCACCTGCCCCGAAGGCCTCAGCAAAAATCACACACCCAATTCCCATCACCTAAGCATTGGTGCAGTACACAGGGAAACTGAGGCATGGACAGTATTAGTATAAGACAGTAAAACTCACATGCAACATAACAAGATGAATAAAACACCACTTTGTCACAGCGTGAGACCTGCTGGAGCACAGAGCCGAAACCTGTGTGGTGGGGCTCTGGCTTCAGCCCTTGGGCCTCTACCTGTTCCATCTTGGCTGTTTATTCTCTGACTAGCATAAATATATGATAAACTGTAAGTGACAATAATTGTCTGAAAATTTATGAAGGCAAAAACTGATTAAGCCTAAACTGGGTAGACTCATGACTCATTTTCCAACTATACAATAACCTTCTTACGTATTCAACCACTGGTTCCCCCTAGCCTCAGTGTCACCCTCTCAGGAGTCCCTGATGAAACCCAGGGAAACTCTGACCGTTCTCTTCTACAGGATATCAAGCGGAAAGAATTCTGTGAACTCTTGAGGTACCTCCCAATAAGCAAACAACAGATAGCATAACATTACATCCCAGTCACTTGCCCGCTTGGTTGCATACATTCCTAGCATAGTTTTTAAGAGTCCCACTGAACCTTTTGATTAAATTGTTTGTCTCTGGTTGATATGGGGCAGATATCAGCTGCTTTACACCACACATTCTCCATAATTTTATAAATAACTGGGACATTAAATTTCACAGAATCATAGGACTTCACTGGCAGGAACCTCAAGACGACATCTAGTCCAGTCTCCTGCACTCATGGCAGGACTAAGTATAATCTAGACCAGGGGTCTCAAACTCCCAGCCATCTGTGGCCTGAGAACCTCCCCACTGCGGCCCACGAAGAGACGGGAGGAGAGACGCAGGCAGACACGCTGCAGACAATGTCTGCTGTAGGCGCCGCCGCCCTGTAGCTCCCATTGGCTGGGGGAGAGGGGCAGAGAATCATAGAATAGAATCATAGAATATCAGGGTTGGAAGGGACCTCAGGAGGTATCTAGTCCAACCCCCTGCTCAGAGCAGGACCAATCCATCATTAGTTGCCGGGCAGAGTCAGCCATGGAGGCAGCATCACTTTTTTCCCCCCACAATGAATATAAACAAGTCAAAATACCGAACACAATTATCTGATGCACACCTTGCTGCAATCCTGAAGGTTTCAACTGCTCAGTCACGGAGGACAAACATCAACAAACTGACAGAACTGAAACGTTGCCAGGCATCTGGCAAACACTAAAAACTCTCTGGCAGGCGAAGAATTGTATAAAGTTGTATGACAGCTTTATTATTTCTAAGAAATTCAAAATAAAAAATACAATATAAACATTTTCTTTTCTGAACACCATCTTCAGTGACATTATGGGCCCACTGGGAGGATTTGAGGACTGGCACTGGCCCTAAGGCAAATTGAGTTTGAGACCCCTGATCTAGACCATAAATTTGACCTATGATCTGATAAGTTCTCCTTTGGAAAACATACTTGGATGAATACAGTGAACAGAGACGTAGCCACTGCGTCAGTCTCTATATTAGAGATAGCAACTGCCTCTGTATATCTACTGGCAAAGTCCATTACTACCAGAATATATTTCTTTCCTCTGGATTGGCCAGGGCATCAGACAAACAAATATCCATAGCCACTCTGAAAAATGCTTCCTTGATTAGTAGTAAGGGGCCCAAGGGAGCCTTTTTGTGGTGCCCTACAGGCTTCTTCCACTTCTGACATAAGTAATCAGACCTATTCTTTTACTTCATTCTGAATATTGTACCAATCAAAATTGTTCTTTAACCTCTCATATGTCCTCTTTGATCCCAAGTGACCTGCAAAAACAGTTGTGGCCTAACATTAACTCCCCATATGATTAGCAAGCACAATCAATTGTTTTTAAGGCTCCCCAGGACTTCTATTTTTCTCCAGGGGGGTTTCTCTGTACATTTTCCCCTCTTTTACAAAAAGAAAAAAAAACTTACTGTTTTCCTTATTTAGGGCCTTACTGAGGAGGATTTTCCTTATGCCTTCTAGAGAAGGGTTTGCTCTTTGCTCTGCTCCAGACTCTTGCCTTCTGCCAGCACTAAGGCCTTGTCTACACTTACAGGGGGGTTGATGCGCAGCGATCGACGCATTGGCAGTTGATTTAGCGCAGGGGTTCTCAAACTGGGGGTCGGGACCCCTCAGGGGGTCGTAAGGTTATTACCTGGGGGGGGGGGGTCGCGAGCTGTCAGCCTCCACCCCAAACCCCGCTTTGCCTCCAGCATTTATAATGGTGTTAAATATATAAAAAGGTAGTTTTTAATTTATTAGGGGGGGGGGTGTCGCACTCAGAGGCTTGCTGTGTGGAAGGGGTCACCAGTACAAAAGTTTGAGAACCCCTGATTTAGCGGGTCTAGTGAAGATCCACTAAATCGACCACAGATCGCTCTCCCGTTGACTCCTGTACTCCACTTGAATGAGAAGTGCAAGGGGAGTCGACGGGAGAGCGTCTCTAGTCAACATCACGTAATGTGGACCCAATGGTAGATTTAAGTAAGTTGACTTCCGCTACATTATTCACGTAGCTGAAGTTGCGTAACTTAGATCAATCTCCCCCCCGTAGCGTAGACAAGGCCTAAGAGTTGTCTCAGGTATGAGGCACAACTCCTCCCCCATCCTCCTTGAGACATTTTGCTATTGTCATTTTGCTGGAAGTGCCTCCTTCCTCCTCAGCTACCTTTCATTCCTCACAGTTCACGTCCAGGAACTCAGCTATGTATTTCTTGTTGCTACGAATCACAGAGATAAAAATAGGGACTCCCTTTTTACTCTGGGCTTCTGCCCCTCCCTCTGGGGTTTGTGCTCACTGAACAGTCTGTCTTGTACATAGGAAACAGCAATATCAGCTGCCTCTTGTATAGTGGCAGGGGTTTTATCCCAAACTGCTGCTCTGATTTCTTCAAAGTGTATAGTCAGGAAGTGTTCCTGTGCAAAGAGGTCAAACAAATCACAAGCCTCTACCCCTTTGCCCACTTCTTCATTAAACTACACGTTCTATACTCATTCTCTATGACTCAGCTTATTCTTTTTGATATTCTGAACCTTCGCAACACAACTTTTTTTAAACTCATATTTCAATGCCTGTTTTATGTCCATCTCATTAAACATCTGCAATGCTTTGCCCAAGAGACTGGAGATCAACATGGGTACCTTCTTTCCTTCTGGAATCTTGTGCAGCTCGCATACTCTTTCAAAAGTAGTGAAATACTCTTCAATACAACCCCTCTCTGTAAGTAGGTCACAGTTTATCCCAGCAGGCTGATTTTTGGGTAGGACTGCTTGCTGCTTAAGGATTTTGTACCTGCATCTCCAGCATCCTGTGTTTGTGCTCTCTTCTCATACTTCTGCTCTTCAAGCTCCATGGTTCGCCAATGTACAGCTTCCAGGGCTCTCTGGCATGCTTCTACTTGTGCTGCTCTCTGCTTGTCACTCTATGGCTCTCTGTGCAGCTTCCCACTTCAGGTGCTCTCATTCCTTGTCCACTGTATCTCCAATCTGACCAGCTCTAATTCTATGGCTGTTTCTCTGAAGGTTGTTTATGGCTACACCCCCTTTTCTTTTGCTCACTTTGGGGATCTCCTTTGTTCTATTTCCCTTACCCGAAATAAACAGAAAATAAACTGTAACCTATTTTTGTCTGTTTCCAACCTTCTCAGAATCTTAGAATCAAATTTACCAGTGCTTAGAGTGTGATCCTTAGCTAAGCAGCAAACTGTGTAAATCCTGCCACAACTACACCATTGTGACAGTTCTCAGGGTGCCCAGGACTGAGTCACCTTGCTACCCCAACCCTCACCTCCAATGAGAGAGAGAATTGCTTGTGCTTAACTGGGTGTCAGCTCCCTGACACCATCAGTCTGTTAGCCACCCAGACAATCTTCTCTGGGCTAGCCAGCCCTTGCTTTGCCTTGCAGATTAACCAATAGATGTACCCCAGTCCCTGAAACCCTTTGAAGCGTTCCCCTGTAGTATTTAGCCCCTTATCCACTAAACACACAGAATTACCAGTCAGCTGTCCCCAAAGGAACAGCATACACACCAGCTTGTTTGATTCAACTCAGGATCAACTCCTATCTAACATCACAGCACTGAGACAGGTTTATAGTGAAAAGCTATTTGCCAGAAGGTGGGACTGAACAGGGGATGAATCACTCGATAACTGTTCTGTTCATTCCCTCTGAAGCATCTGGCACTGGCTAGTTGGAAAACAGGATACTGGGCTAGACAGACCATTGGTCTGACTCAGCATAGCCATTCTTATGTATAAGTTTATTATCATTATTTAAGAGAGAATGAGTTAGGATAATAGAAACATAAAGGTTACATATAAAACAAAATCATAACATGATTCCTAGAAACTACTTAACTTTAACAGGCTAACCATCTGTGTAAAGAAGCTCATCTCACTCCAAATGTCTTTTGCAGCATTTCAATCAAGCCTGGTTGAGATCCTGTTTTCACGAATGTAAATACGCTGTCCATTTACTTCCTCAGGTGAAAGATAAAGAGGTGTCTCCTTGCCTTCTGCTTATACCTGCAAAGCTCACTGTAGGTCTTCAGAGACAGTAGAACCCACATTGCTTGTTTTTACCCCCGTGTGATTCTTTTCTGTTGATGCCATATGTAAAGGGGGCTTCCATTGCAATGGTTTACAATGTTTAATTTATATTTGATAGAGAGATACACATCTTACTTCCTGACTTGAAGAAACCTATTTCTCTCTTTGGTTAGTGACAGACTTTAAAACATATTTTCAGTACAACTTGTTAAATATTATCAGAACATACATCATGCAACAATTATGAGGATCAGTACAGCATAAGCTTTTTAATTAGAAACCTCACGTGACATCATTTTTGGATAAATACCATGAATGCAGTGTGCTAGGTACTGTTGGTTTGCCAAGCTTGTTAGGAGCTGCTGTTACACAACAGTAAACCCTTAGCCAATTGGCATTCTGGGGTTCTTCAGGTCACAGTAAGTTCTTAGGTACTGACAATATTTGTGACTATCAGTGCTAACAAGAAGTAGGAAAGTATGGGATTTGCTTCCATGAAATTTTTCCCTCCAGCTCTGGCTGTTTGCGATTTCTGTGGAATAACCTTCAACATGGAGACACTGAAAATTCAAGTTTTATATTTGAGATTCCAAACTGTAAGGAGTAAGGCTTATGTCTACACTACACAGCTTTTAGCATCAGGGCTGTGTTGCTACAGCTGTGTCGCTAAAAGGCATGCAGTATAGCCGCCGTTTGTCGGCTTTCCTGCCAACGAAAAACTTCCACCCCCGAGTGGCGTTAGCGTTGTTAGCAGGGAAGTGTTCCTGCCGACAAAGAGCTGTTCACACCGGTGCTTGTCATTGGCAAAACTACTGTCTTTTTTTTTGGGGGGGGGGGGGGGGGGGGGGAAAAAAAAAAAAGTTTTNGGGGGGGGGGGGGGGGGGGGGGGGGGGGGGGGGGGAGAGAGAAAGACAAAAGTTTTGTCGTTCAGTTGCCAGTGTAGACATAGCCTAAGTTATTTCAGTTTTAAATTATACCAATACAGTGAGTGTTGAATCCAGACAGCAGCTCCTTAAGCCATCACTTACAGTTACTGATATTAAATTATCCACCTCAAAACATGTAATTTATACCCAGACTAATTTGACATTTCAAGAGCAGCAGTAGGGAAGAAAGAGTATGGCTGAAAGGAAACACCAACTATAATGTCCTGAACTTACACAGCACCTTTCATACCAAGATCTCTAAGCACTTCACCAAAATTAATTAAGCCTCACACTACACAAGTTTGTGCATGTAAACATTTTACAGATGGGAACTCAGAGGCCGAGTGGTGAAGTTTGAGTTACTTAATGGCCAACATAAAGTCAGTGGCAAACCTGGGGACAGAAGCCAGGAGCACTCAGTCTCCAGCACAAAATCACCAGACCATACCTGCCTCACCAGTCACTTTACTTGAGAGGCCAATAATTTCAACAATGGGCTGTCCATTTAGCTGAATGAAGGCATCTTCAGACAAGAAACTCAGTTGCTGAAAGAAGCAAGGTCTCCTTACCCATTGTGACAGTGCTCGTGGCTGCCGTTTGCACACCCTTAAAGACCGACTCAGGCGGGAGCAATACAATATGATATGCAGAACCAATCAAGCCTACAAAAGGGAAAACAGTTTTAATGAGCGGCAGGTCAGAGCCAGTGCAGAAGCACAACCTGACGCAGGTTCCGTGAGCACAAGACATGCTTGTTTATTACTGTGCTTGACCTATATGGCACAATGTGCACCAGAAACCTCCACCACTTCTAGCACCAGAGTAATGCACAAGAGACTACGGGTGAAATCCTGGCCTCATTTAAGTCAAGAGGATTATTGCCACTGTCTTCAATAGAGCCAGGATTTCAGCCTAACCATCTAAAGCCCAATGTTATGCATTGTTTGTGCTGTATCTCAAGCAATATGAAGGTGCAAGCGTAAAGCTAGGAAATAAAATTACATTTGCATTCTAAGGGCCTGTCATCCCCTGCACTGAAGCTCAAGAAGATTTACTAGGCTAGTGGTGCAGCCACACCTTTGATCTTCCACCAAAAGCAAGATATGCATGGCTGAGTCATACTGATGCTACAGGGCAATTGAAAGGATTTTATTTTAAATTGGGTTTCTAACCCTTCTTTTGCTTCTTTCTAAAGCATACAGAAGGCCTGATAGGTAAAGGGGTTTTGTGTTTTGTTGAGAAAGAAGGTAGTTACTCTGAATAAAGTCTTTTGTTGCTTGTGTTTTTATTTTAATAATATCAAGTCTGAGCTTCCATGCTTTGTTGGAGGACTTGTTGGGGGGCATCAGAGTTTACTGCAAGTTCTCAAGGCTCAATCCAGAAGGGTGTCAGGCACGTGCTTAGGTGCTTTGCTGGACTGGACCAGATTGCTCTGCACCATTCAGAATTGAGCGCTCACATTTTAAAGATGTTCACTCTTTATCAAAGACTCTTCATTAGGCATTCAAGTTAAATATGTGTTAACTGAAGCAAAAACTAAAATGAAAATCACTTCCCCTCAACTTTCATTCGCTTATGATTAGGGCGCTCCCAAATTCACGGCTTTGAAGAACACATCACAGACTGTGAAATTAGATCTCCCCCATGAAATCTATCTACTGAAGGGGTAGGGGAGAGGGAACACTGGGGTGCCCCAGCTGGGGGATCCTACCATTCACCAAGCCCCAACTGCTAATCCACTGGGATAGGGAGGGCAGGACTTCCTCTTCCCCTGCATAGCTGCTCGGGGGCAGTGGGGGAGATCAGACCTACCTCCAGGTACCTCCCCTGGCTGCAGGAAGCTCTGTGGCTGCTGCCAGCTCTGAAACAGCAGGGGACAGATCAGATCCACCTCCACCTCCAGAAATCACCCCCTTAAGAGGTGGTTGCTAGGTCAATAGAAAAATTATTTTGCTGACCTAGCTGCATCTACAGTGGGGGGTTAGGATCACTTAAAATTTCACACCCTGTGTGACATAGTTAAATGTAAACCAGGACTCAGATAGGGTATGAATTTAAAGGCCATTCCTGAAAAATTCTATGTGTGGACACCCCATTAACTGCATGCTGCTACCACAACTTATTCACGGACATAAACTAGCTGTAGTTTTGTTTTACATTGCTAAAATAGCTACTGCAGTCTACACCTGAAGTGATAACATGTCAGAGGTNAAAATTTCACACCCTGTGTGACATAGTTAAATGTAAACCAGGACTCAGATAGGGTATGAATTTAAAGGCCATTCCTGAAAAATTCTATGTGTGGACACCCCATTAACTGCATGCTGCTACCACAACTTATTCACGGACATAAACTAGCTGTAGTTTTGTTTTACATTGCTAAAATAGCTACTGCAGTCTACACCTGAAGTGATAACATGTCAGAGGTAAGTGACAGAGAGTCCTGTGGCACCTTATAGACTAACAGATGTATTGGAGCATAAGCTTTCGTGGGTGAATACCCACTTCGTCAGACACATGCTTTCGTGGGTGACGTCTGACGAAGTGGGTATTCACCCACGAAAGCTTATGCTCCAATACATCTGTTAGTCTTAAAGGTGCCACAGGACTCTCTGTTGCTTTTTACAGATCCAGACTAACACGGCTACCCCTCTGATACCAGAGGTAAGTGAAGTGATCCTGTAAATTGTAAAGATTTACAAAGCACTTTGAGATTATTTAAGATGAAAAGTACTACAGATATACAAAGTGCTTGTGCATTAATTAAAAGTAATAAATATTAAGAGAATCTAAAAGAGGGATGCCACATTTGACCATTCCCCACACAATAATACTTCACTCTTTTCCTCGCATTTCACCCATTAAAAGTAAAATATCCTTATGAGGCAAATATCAGAGGGGTAGCCGTGTTTGTCGCTTTTTACAGATCCAGACGTATTGGAGCATAAGCTTTCGTGGGTGAATACCCACTTCGTCAGACATCACCCACGAAAGCTTATGCTCCAATACGTCTGTTAGTCTATAAGGTGCCACAGGACTCTTTGTTGCTTTTTATGAGGCAAATGTTAATCTCATTTTATCAATGGGGAAAGCGAGGCAAGGAGATAGAGCAAACGTGATTTGCATGTTAAGAATGAAATAAAATTTCATTTTGCCATTAAATAATGAATTAGTGCCCTTTCACTGACACTACTTAATGCAAGCAAACAGAGCATTTCTAACTAAACTATATATATATATATATATATATATATATATATATATATATATACACAAGAACTCATATCAGGCCATTCAAAAGCAAATATTGCTCTTTTAGTGCTACTTTGGCCACCCTGCATAGTCTGTTATTTTACAGTAAATACCTTAAAGATTACATCTAAAAGGGAATCTGGAAATAGAAAATACGATGTACAGGCAATGTGACCAAGTTAACATTGCAGGATCTTTAAGTTTTGGACTTTGCATTCATCTTAAGTGTTTGACTTTTTCAGCCCTCAATACCACTTGAATTACTACTATTTTTGCGTGTAATTTTTGGGGTTGAGTTTTCAAGCTGCCTTTCCCAGGGCCGGCCGCTTTCGTGCTGTGCATCAAGCCCCCGCTCCTGGAGCCCCGCCCGCAAACGGAGTCGGCGAGGGCTCAGCTTTCATCTCAGTCAGAAGCGGGGCAGGAGCCAGCCGGGCTGCAGCGCTGAGCCACCCCCGCGGGTACAGCCGCGGCCGGCAGTAGAGACTCGCGCTATGGCGGCAAGCGGGGGCTGCGCGGAGGCAGCAAAGCGAACCCGTCTCCTCACCCAGCCCGGCCCCGAGGCGGCCGGTGATCCAGGTCCTGCGGACGCAGTCGGTCCCCTCCGGGATGTCCCAGTAGCCGGCCATCGCAACAGCAGCGGCTCCGCAAGGGCACGAAACAAAACACCGCGAGAACTCGCGGCCTAGGTAGAGTCTCGCGACACCTTCTTCTCGTTCTCGCGAGCGTCTCTTATTCCCTCTCTGTGAACGAGCTTCTGTTAGCCACCGCGCACATGCGCAAGGCGAGGCCCGGCCAAGGGGCCCGGGAAAGGCTGGATCCATTGCAGGGGTGCGAGCCTGGATCTGTTCTGCACCGAGATTAGCTGCCGGTCCCCTCGTGGCTGGGAAAGCCTGGCTAGGGCGGCTGCCAGGGAAAGGGCGCGGGGGTCTTAGCAGCACCAGCACATAGGGACGGGCTGGGGTCTGTTAGGAAATGGATTTGGAAAGTGGGAAGAAGAAGAATCCGTCTGACAGACCCACTGGGTGACAATTACCCATCTGCTGTACTGAAGAGTTAACCCTTCACCACGGATGACTTTTAGGCATTTTCTGTGCAGGAGGATTAAGGATCCAGACGTCACAAGCATCACTCTTTATATTTCATTTTCCTGGGTGAAAAGAGACGAGCATTGTCTGTTGTAGTGAGACATTGAGCCATATCAGGAGTTTGCTTTTACAAAATCAATTGAGGCTTTACCAAGAGAGAACTATGAGGGCACAAGACCTTATATTTTGTAAAGGACTTTTTACTGTGTCTCATCACAGAGGTCAATAGCTCAGGGCCTGGAGTTTAAAGAAATGTAGGAAATAGGCTTTCCCACAATCAGGGTTTACTTTCCACAACATCAAAACAGCTTTGTGCAGCCCAGCCACTTCTATCAAGAGGAGGCATTGCATGTTGGGATTTGAGGCTTTATATGTCATGTCATTTGTGTTCACAATAATAGCGACCGTAGGCGCTGTAGGCGTTTTGATGTTGCAGCTTGGGCTCCCCCCCCCCCCCCCCTCCAGCCAGCACAGCATGATAACATAAGCCCTGCTACCTCAAATCTGTTGGCCCCAGCTGGAGGCTCACTCCCAGGCACAGCATAGACATACCTATTGTAAACTTGTAAAACTTGAGGAATGCGTTTGGGCCATGAGAAAAAGCCATCCTTCCCCACTGTAGAATCTGTACGTTAGTCCAATACTGCCGCTGTGATCAGGCTGAAGCACCTGGTATGTGTTTGTTTGTTTTTATGGTGAAACTGCTGTCAGGGAACTCTTCTTGCTAAACTTTGTGCCCCAATCAAACCGTAAAACATTTCCTTTCCTGCAACAAGTGTGTGTCTTGTTCTGGGAAAGAGCTTTATGGAAAAGAAATACAGAGCAGCTACAGTGCCCTGCTAGCATAGAAATTAACTGGAAATTTTATGCATTGTTTATTAATGTAAAACAGAAGCTATATAAATCCAGCTTTTCCCACACTTCTTGAACATTGCTTTTCTGGCTGCCCTCTAACCAATTCACAAACAGTGAGTATACCCCTTCGCTCTCTAAATTGTTGAATTATCAAAAGTGAAATTAGGTGAAATTGGGCAAAAGATTTGTAAGGATCTTTCAAGTTAGCACTCCCCTACACCAATCGTTTTCAAACTTTTTTTCTGGAGACCCAGTTGAAGAAAATTGTTGATGCCCACGACTCAACAGAGCTGGGGCAGAGGGTTGGGGTACGGGAGGGGGTCTGTGGCTGGGGGTCTGTGACATTCCCCTGGTGTTATCCAGACCGGTGATCTGCTAGGTCACTTCAATCCTTACCCTGCTCTGCTGTGAGAACCCCCACTCCTGGGCTGTTCACGCACAGCCTGTGGCATGTAAGCTTCTCCTTGGATTGTGCAACCGAATAACACTAGCCAATATCTCCGGTCCCAGACACTACCCTAGGAACCTCCATCTTGCAGTGTCCAGTTATGCCCACTGGACGCTGCAAGCTTATATGAGTTCATCAATTTAACAAAGAAATTGATATGTACCAGGCTTGTTATTCCAAGGGGAGTCTCTGACATGCTTCAAACCAAACACACTGCTTCACGTAGAATAAACAAACAATTTATTAACTACAAAGATAGATTTTAAGTGATTATAAGTCAAAGCACAAGAAGATTTGGTCAAATGAAATAAAAGCAAAACACATTCTAAGGTGATTTTAACACTTTCAGTGCCCTTATAAACTTAGATGCTTCTCACCACAGGCTGGCTGGTTGCCCGTCAGCCAGGCTCTCCCCTTTGATCAGCGCTTCAGTCGCTTGCTGGTGATGTCTGTAGATGGAGGTGGAAGAGAGAGAGGAGGAGCATGGCAAACGTCTCTCCCTTTTATCATGTTCTTTCTTCCTTCTTGGCTTTGCTCCCCTCCCCCTTCAGAGTCAGGTGAGCATTACCTCATTGTAGTCCCCTGACTGACCAAGGGAAGGGGGGTGACTCACTGGAGAGTCCAACAGATCCTTTGTTGTTGCCTAGGCCAGTGTCCTTTGTTCCTGTGAAGCTGGGCTGGGTTTGTCCCATACATGCCCTGATGAGGTGTGAACTGCCCCTCTGTTCCTGGAGAGTTTTGCCTGGGCTTGTTTAAGCCATGAGGACACATTTTCAGCCTCATAACTATCGGTCCACATACATCACGGTCCACATACACATGAAATTACACCCTATAACAAACATTACTATAACAACAATTACTATAACATTACTATAACAACTATGCTCAGTGCATCATGAGCCTTCCGAAGACACCCGACAGGACAAACTTTGCATTGGATACCACACAATCATATTATAAGGATGAACGTGGGGGTGCAGGGTATTCCCACGAGGTACAGACCGTCACAGGGTGCAGACTCTGGGGTGGGGCCAGGAATGAGGGGATTGGGGTGCGGGGGGGGCTCAGGGCTGGGGCAGAGGGTTGGGGTGTGGGATTGGGGCTCGGGCTTACCTTGGGCGGCTCCCGGTCAGTGGCGCAGAGGGGGTGCTAAGGCAGGCTTCCTGCCTGTCCTGGCACCGCAGACTATGCTGCGCTCCGGAAGCGGCCAGCAGCAGGTCCAACTCCTCGACGGAGACACACAAGCGGCTCCGCGTGGCTCTCACCTGCAGGCACCTCCCCACCCCCCCAGCTCTCATTGGCCGGTTCCCAGCTAATGGGAGTGCAGAGCCGGTGTAGTGCATGGAGCCCTGCACCCCGCCTAGGAGCCGAACCTGCTGCTGGCCACTTCTGGGGCGCAGGGCAGTGTCAGAACTAGCCTGTCTTAGCCAGGCAGCATCACTGACGGGACCAGAGCCGCCACGAGCCAGTGCCTTATATTCTGCGATCTAGTACTGGGTCGCAACCTGCAGTTTGAAAACCACTGCCCTACTCCCAAAGCACCCCTCTTCCTGGGGCGCCCCAGCCCCCAAAGCACCCCTTTTCCCAGGGTACAATCCACCTGCCTCAAACCACCCCTGCTCCCAAAAGGGACCCTCTGCCCCCAAGGGGCCCACCCCACGCCAGTGGCCCTGTTGTTCTGCCCCAAAGGGCTCCTCTGTCAGGGAGGAGCATCGCCCTACCCCCGAAGGGCCCCTCTGCCCAAAGCCCGGGTCATTCATGCCGGCCAGGGATGGAGCAGGCTGGCTGGGGCGGGGCTTGCCGCGCCCCGCCCCGCTCCTGGGCCGGCGGGGCGGGAGCCCACAGCCGCAGAGGGACTAGACGGGCCCGGCCGATATGTCGGCGCCACCGGCCGTACAGATCCGCGAGGCCAATGCGCACCTGGCGGCGCTGCACGGGCGCGTGGCGGAGCTGGAGCGGCGGCTGGGCGCGGCCGAGCGCACGGTGCGCGGCCAGGCGGAGAGTCTCATCCGCAAGGACGGCGAGCTGCGCGCGGCGCTGCGGGAGCTGGGGGCTGCCAAGGACAGGTAGCGCCGGGGGCAGCGCCTGGCGTCTCCTCGCGGCCCGGCCGGGCTTGCCTGGCTGCCCCCGGGCGCGGCACCGCTCGGTCCCGCCCAGGCCGGGGGCAGGTTGGGCTGCGGGCGCCAGCCGAGCCGGGGAATGTGAAACCCCCGCCCCGTCCTGGGCCGAGAGACCGACGTCCCGCCCTGGGCCCGGGCCTCGGCTGGGCCGGTCAGTGGGGTGGCCCCGCTGCGAGAGCAGCCGGAGGCCCAGAGTTACGAAGCACGGCAGGGGCCCTAGAACCGCTTTGCAGCCTGCGCGGGGACACGAGCCCCATTTCCCGGGAAGTATGAATGAAGCCGAGGTCAAACGTGCGTTCCCATGAGCACCGGCCGGGGTCGGCGGTCAGGTGGCGTTCGGCTGATGGTAGCGATGCATGGAAAGGATGTCACTGGATTGCTTCTACTCTTGACAAAAGCAGTCTTGCGCCCCCCCCCCCCCCCCCCCCCCATCAAAATATGAACATGACTGATGTAGTGTAGAATAGCCGACAGAGCCTGTTAGGTTCAGGTTGTTTAACTTCTCATTAGAGGACTCTATTTTCAGTTGCTTCTTACTTTACCAAACTATAACCAGTCATGATGAAGTTTTCCATACCAGGTCTCTGTCTCAGGCTGAATTTGTTTTGGAAAGTTTAATTTAAAACAGTCATGCCATTTCTAAGAACAGTGGTAGGGAAAAGTTATGCCCATGTTGTTTTGTAGTAAAGGTTGCCAAGTCAAGTTAGGAATACCAAACCTAAGATTGCTTGTGCAATTCTAATTCAGTCCCCTTGTACGCATGCATGATGATGATTTCCTGAGCACGGCTCACCCTGCACGCTGAATAAGACAGGGCTTCTGAGGAAAAAAGTATTTGATCATGTATTCCTTAATTCTGGTATTTCCTAACTATTCAATGCTTTACTTTGAAACCTTGGTGTTCTTTTAATGTGTTTTCTTAAATTTTTTAAAAGCAAACTGAAACAATAGAAATACCTTCATGTGAACTATATTCACCATCAAATGTGTCACTAGCAGGGTCAGGACCTTTAGATCAAACTGCAGACTTCTACCGCCTGAGTTAATTGAACATCTGGTAGCATTAGTAGGCTGTTATCATGTATGTGGACCGATTAGAGGGGAAGAGATACCCATTTTACTAGTGGGATTGGTACTATCTGCTGGATAGTACCAATCCCAGTATTCCAGCAGAGGAATATTGAGACTCAGGAATCCTGGGTTCAGTTCTAGGTTCCAGAGGAGAGTATATTCTAGTGATTACAGACCCTTCTGTCCCCATCTTCTGTTCTTCTTCCTGTCTTACATGCATATCCACTTATCTCCCTGTTCCCTTCTGCTTCCAGCCTGTGTCCTTCCTCTGTTCCTCAAATACAAAGGGGTGAGTAAGGCTGCTTCTGCCGCCTCCTTGCTCCCTTGATGCTAGCAGGATGAAAGCAAAAGGAGCAAGTGTCTCCATATTCTGGAGCTTGGTGCTACAACAGAGGTGCAAGGATGGGAAAAGTTCTCCTCAGTCACAATATGGCGGGGGACATGTGCAGTCCAGTCGGCATGTAGGAGCTGTACGGAGATGGTGCATACTCAGTGCAGATAGTCTTTGGAGAATTTAGCTGCCAGCTTCTAACACACCTCTACTGAGCATGTGCAAACTACAGTTTTCACTGGCTTTTAACTTGCCCATATGTAGGCAAATTTTTACAGTTACAGCAAAACACACCTCCCTGACATCAGTTGATCTCCCTTGCCAAATTTCATATTCCTGTTCCAGGGCTTCTCAAAGAAATGGTTGTAAGAATTTTTTAACATGGGGTAAACAATGTATTTTTCCCTAAACTACTCATTATCTAGAATGACTGAACTGTTTTAGTTGAAACTTTCATAAAAATTAAGTCCAAGGGGCAGACACCCAGCATGGAAAATTTCAGCCTGAAAGGTTAAAGTTTGGCAAAACTATAAGAAACAAGGTCTTATAATGGAAAGTGTTAGGCAACCTTAAGTATCACTATTTGCACTGCCAGTGCTGTGTTAGAACTACATAAACAGCAGACCCAAAGAGAGGGACATGAGAGAGAGATTCAGGAAGCTTGAAATTATATGGGGATCATTTCTTCAACATTTTATATAACCTCTGTTTTTTTAAACCAAAAAACCCTTTAGGTCTTTATAGGATGAGGGCAAATAAGTGAGGAACAGTAGTTGTGTGCATGGCTACGTTTTAGTAGCCTTGTTTTGAGACTATTTTTCTTCTGTTTTCTTCTAAGAGAAATTACTGCTCTGCAGCAGAAGCTGCTCTCATCTGAGGAGACAATTCAGAAGCTGTTGAATGTCATCCAGAAAAAAGATGACTTAATTGTACAGCTGAAGCACAGGAGTCATCTTCTGACTAAAATCTGCAGAAACCGACCCATCCTGGACAATCTTCTGTCTTACATGGCAGAAGGGGAACAGTTAAGTACCTTTCCAGGGACCGAAAGTGATTCCAGTTCTCCGGTTCATGACGAGTTCCAGGAGTCAAACTGCATCACCAACCAGATATCAAAGCACAGAGACTTCTCTCTCAGTGAAGATGACCTGGAAGATCAGGAATTGGATACGAGCCAGTTTGGGACGACAGTGTGAACTGAGTGTGGAACATGACCTTTGTTACAAATACTCCAGTTCCGATTTTCAAACTTCCTTCTGTTTTTTAATCTTGTCCTGAAAGAACCAGGTTCAGATGGGAGTTTGCCCCCCCACTCCTCCAGTTCTTGCAAGTAGCCTTTTCTATACCTCCTTCATTGAGGACTCAGGAAACTGGGCTCTATGCAATACTACCTACTTGAGTGGATACTAACCCTTGATGAAATGGGCACTTATGGGTTTTCCACTGTTCCTTTATCATGGGGATCTTTTAATTCCTCCTGTCCTTCAGTATTTACTTTCCTCTGTGACCCAAAACACTTCATGTTCAGGATACTTAAGTCAAACGCTATATGCATAGTAGATCTTCCAGCACTGGTGGCCAAATGTATCACCATCGACTTTCAGCTTCTGTTGGCCTAAGTGCTGCTCCTCATCCAGGTCTGCTGTATATCAGAGCCATAGACAGTGATTGATTGGAGCAGGATGTTTATATACCAAATTCTAG
Organism: Platysternon megacephalum; assembly: GCA_003942145.1. Taxonomy (NCBI): domain Eukaryota; kingdom Metazoa; phylum Chordata; order Testudines; family Platysternidae; genus Platysternon; species Platysternon megacephalum. Next base: position 180,114 of record QXTE01000403.1, read on the forward strand.
GACGTGATGTCTGAGTCTATAAACCTATAAAATATTGTGCAGTCTTGGGAATGAAAAATCTAAGTGCTCAAAGTTCTACATGTTTCAGTCAAAGGATGTATTAAATTAGTGAAAAGCTATCTTTTCTGGGAAGTTTGGCTGCATTGATTTTAGTTATATGTTGAATTCCTAACCTGATGTTTTGTTTTTGAGATTAGATTTGTTAGTTAAGATTAATCAAATCTCTTTTCTTTTGCTCTATGGAGTTAGCACAGAAAGAAGGAAACTAGTGTATGGGTTTGAGGCAGATTCACAATGTAAATGGAGGGAATCCATTTTCTGAAATTCACCTTCTTTCCAGATTGTGTCTTGTCTGTTTTAAAATTAGAGTGGAGGAATTAAGGGGAAAATATCACATTCATTAGTAAGCGGTGTAGTCACTACAGTTGGTGGAATATTATGCATAAAGTTAAGTTTCTGGGTTGAAGGGTTGGTTTCTGACTTGATCACTCTGACTTGCATTTAAAACTTGGTAGAAAAATTAATCTATTTTAAGCTTTTTAAAATTCTGCCTCTACTGTCCTCTTACAGCTTTAAGATTGGCACCAGTCACTGCATGGAAACTTTGCTGCTGCACAAAGTGGCCAGCTGTAACCTCTCTGCCTTTGGCTAGAACATGTAGATTTTCTCTGTGGTCTAACCAGATTTCTTTTTCAAATTCATCTTGTTTAAACTCTCTGACTGACAGCAGCTCTATATGCAATTCCCTGTAGCTGGCTAAGTACTTTTTTATATCTATCATAAAGACCTGCTTTTATATGGGATGTTCCTTGTTCAGAATTCTTCAGTGGGAAACAAAATGTGAGAATGGGTATTCGACTTCAAATAAGAGTAAAGGAAAATCTCTTAAAATTCCTTTTTGAGAAACTCTTATAAACATATGCAACATATTTATACCACCAGTGTGAATTTCCTGTATTTTTATAAATCTAAAACCCTTGACTACTTTTGGTCACTAAAGATTCCTTTGCATTTTTTGCAAAACAGGGTTTTGGCAATTATGTCCTTGCCAAATACTAACTCAGGTAAATACATTCTGCCTCCATATAGTCTCTGCCATTTACAGTCAATAAATAATTCTTAACTTCTCCTTCATCAGATGTGTGGGAACAGTGCTGGTGGCGCAGGATGGACACAGTTACATACAGTGAGAATGGTATTTTTGTAGTGGGTGGAGTGACCTCTGTTTGAAGAGTTTATAAAAGCACTTGGTGATTTGGGATTATAGGTGCTATGTAAACATAAGGGATTATTATCTCTTTACAAGTCTAAAGTAAATGTGCAATTTCTTGTGAACATGTACATTATGCAGGTCTGGCCCAGCCTATGTGGTGTCCCTTCAATGCAAACAATCAACCTTCAGTGCAATAAAAATATCCCAGGGTATTTTTCATCTGAAATTGTGTGTATAAAATAATTTTGCATCTGCCTATATAGAGTTAGGAATTCCTTTGCAGTTTGTCAGATTCAGATGCAGATATTTGCACTTAACAACAAAAAAGAACGACTTGCTCTCTTGCAAGGTGTCTCCCTTCCCCAGTGGAGAAAAGGGGTCAGAAAGGACCCAACTGTGTGCAATGGCAAGAAAGACAACTGACTCAAATATGTGTCCAAAGCAATAATACTTCTCATTGTTTAAGCTCCTGTCATGACCTTGGTGCAAAGGATACAAGATATGGTGGGACAGTCAGCCTTTTGAAGCTTCAACCACTATCTCATTGCCTCTTCTAGTTGTCAGAGTTTGGGATGCATAACTCCCTCCACAGCAAAATGAGAGTATAACCCTAATTAGCATATGTATGTTTGTTTGTTACTATTGTACAATTAGGGTGCAAGAAAAAATGTAGGACCAAGGGAGCTCAAATTAATCTTCTTAAACCTGTAACATTCAGGCAACTGGGCAGAAGTAGTGTTCTGTGACTTAGGAGTCAGTAGGTTTCAGGAAACTGGCTGCAAGTGCTTTTGTTTTGCTATTGCTGTGTTCTTCCTGGTAAATTGGACAAAATGGATTTGAAGCACTGGAATGGGTTACCTAGGGAGGTGGTGGAATCTCCGTCCTTAGAGGTTTTTAAGGTCAGGCTTGACAAAGCCCTGGCTGGGATGATCTAGTTGGGGATTGGCCCTGCTTTGAGCAGGGGATTGGACTAGATGACCTGAGGTCCCTTCCAACCCTGAGATTCTATGATTCTATTTGTGGCGTGTGAAACCCTAATGGGAAAGATAAAACTACATTTCGTTGTGTGCTGTCTCTGCCTTTATTAGCACTGATCTCACACCTGTAAAGTTCTTAAGGCTCTGTCTTTGTGGCTAGTGTATTAAAGCTCTCACTATACCATTTGGCCCTAATGAGGCATAGTCACTTTCAAAACAACCTGAGTACGCTGGTGGATTTTAGAGCTCTTTGAAAAATCTGCTCTCAAACAGAAAGCTCTGCTCAACTGTATTGAATCTGATGGCTACAGACCAACAAAGCTGAAGTTGCAAAAGTATTTAAACTATGCTGAACTCATTACATGGCCTTGAACCAAAATGTTCTTAAAGCTCTATATCCATTCGTTCTCTACAGAGAAATTGATTCTGCAGGCAGCTCCATATCTGCAGATCTCTAAAGAAGGAAGAATCCAAAATCCAAGCAGATATATATACTTTAAATCCTTTGAGAAAGAGGATGATATTGTACATTCCTTCAGCTCTTGTCCAATTCAGAGTTTTTAAAATCTTTTGCCTTCCTTAACTTTCCAGGCCTCTTTCTAAACTTTAAGGATGTAAACTTGTGTCAACATTTCATCCATTTATCATCTGTTACTGTGGTGAAGGGCTAAGCAATTAGTTACTATTTTAAATAAAAACTCATTTAAAGGTTTTTTTTTTTCTCACTGATTATCATGGCAGTATCATCCAGCTGTCTGCATTTATTATTTTTGTTGCATTTGCATCTGTCCTCGCTTAAGTTTTTCTTGCAGGATACAAAATAAAGATATTTTGGCATATTCAAGTCATGTTGTTTCCATAGGTTTTCTTTGCCTCTTCAGTTTTAAGTGACTCAACTGGTCAGCAACACACACGGACCATCTGTCCAGGGTTTTCCTGGACTATTTACTTTTGTATCATCTCATCTGATCTCCTTTCAAACTTGGCCCCTCTAGTTTGAAATGCCCTTTTCCCCGGCATTGGTAAATAATTCTAGTTGTTCTTTGAAAGTTAACACATTTGCAAAACACACAACTAGCTGTCCTTTTCTGACCTCCCTAGTCCCCTGGGATGTTTTGTTTATGATCCTTTCAAGATATATAATTACTATTGAATCTCCCTGTTACGATATGGGGGGAGCGATAGCTCAGTGGTTTGAGCATTGGCCTACTAAACCCAGGGTTGTGAGTTCAATCCTTGAGGGGGGCATTTAGGGATCTGGGGCAAAAATCTGTCTGGGGATTGGTCCTGCTTTGAGCAGGGGATTGGACTAGATACCTCCTGAGGTTCCTTCCAATCCTGATATTCTATGAATATTGTCACCTATCACCCAATTCACCTTTGTATGAAAGGGGCATGAGCCCAGTGCTGCTATCAGTTACCTGCAGTAGAATCTCCTTTGCGTATGGATAGGTGCAGTCCTGCACTCCCAACTCTCCAGCACATGACTATATATAATGTGTGAGTGGTGAAGGAGAGTTGGCACCAACATCCAGGGGCTCAGTCATTGCTAATAGTACCTAGAGCCAATATTGTTTCCAGTATGTAGGAATCAGTATATTATTTAATATAAAAAGCCCTTGATGAAGGTTGACAGCTGGGTTGTAAGTTTCCCTTTATCGTCCACATCTATTGTATGTGCCACTTTTTCTTGTAGCCAAAGGAAGGGTGGGGCTGTGTGCAGACTGTGTTGGAGTCTTTCATAACCATATGTAAGGGAACTGTTGGCCCCTTACTAAAACTTAGTGGCTAGCTCCCAGTACCAAAAGAAAGGGGAAGGGTCGATGGGAAATCAGGACTCTGAGACTGACAGTCCCCTGGAATAATGGGGGGAGGCCAATGCTCCAGGTCAGCCTGATTGACAGAGTGGGCAGGTTAATGGAGTCAGGAGGCTAGGGGGGTCCCGTCCTCTGTGTGAGCTGGAATTGCCTGGAACAGAGTGGGGCTGAGCTAAGGAGAGAGCAGGGGCCCGAGCTGAGCTGGGGAGCAGAGAGCAACAAAAGCCAGAAAAGCAGCCCTGGAAGCCGGTCAGTGCTGGGAGCAGAGACACAGAAGCAGCCTACAGAGCAGACCTGTACTGGGAGCAGAACTGCAGCAACCAGAACCAGAGGGGCCAGAAAGGCAGCCCAGAGGGCTGGAGGCAGAGCAGCATCAGTGATGAGGCAGAGTGGAGCTGGAGCAGTCCAGGGACGGATGCAGTGAGCAGCTGGGGAGAGTGAGGGGGGACCCTGGGCAGCGGGCCCAGCACAGGGAGACACCCCCAGCCAAGATGCCATGCAGGCCAGACTTGGAGGGGCATCATAACCCTGATGGGGGGGAGGGGGAGCTGATGCTGGGAAGAAGGGTCCTGCCACCTAGAGCCTGAAGGCGTGTGGCCACCACCAGAGAAAGTGTCTGACCTACCCTGCAGCACAGCCAGGGCCTGAGAAGGAGGCCTGGGACATGTGAGGAATAGACTGAACTTGCCTTACATTCCAGAAACGCTGGTTGTGATGTCCCCATGCCACAGAGCGTGTTTTTTTCCTTTAACCTTTCCCATTTTTTCCTTATTTTTTTTAAATTGGTTGCTGTTTAATAAATTGTATTTGCTTTTAACTGTATGTAATGATCAGTGGGTCAGGGAAGCATCCAGTGCGGAGAGAGCATCCCGGAGTGGGGACACCCTAGCCCAGGGGTAGGCAACCTATGGCACGCGCCGAAGGCGGCACGCGAGCTGATTTTCAGCGGCACTCACACTGCCTGGGTCCTGGCCACCGGTCCAGGGGGCTCTGCATTTTAATTTAATTTTAAATGAAGCTTCTTAAACATTTTAAAAATCTTATTTACTTTACATAGAATACAACAATAGTTTAGTTATATATTATAGACTTATAGAAAGAGACATTCTAAAAACGTTAAAATGTATGACTGGCACATGAAACCTTCAATCAGAGTGAATAAATGAAGACTCGGCACAGCACTGCTGAAAGGTTGCCGACCCCTGATCTAGCCCCTGCCCTAAGCAGGGGTGGCAGGTTTGTATAATTTTTGGTGTTGTCCGGAATGGGTCCAAGTCCCGCTCCCCCTCCCCCACTCCTGCCTTGTAAGCTGAGATATATTTTTTAAAATAATGTAAAAATGGACTGGAAACAGTCACAATGTGGGGGGATGAGGGCTGGGGATGAGGGGTGTGGGGGGATAAGGGCTCTGGGGTGGGGCTGGGGATGAGGGGTTTGGGGTATGGGAGGGGCTCAGGGCTAGGGCAGAGGGTTCAGGTGTGGGAGGATGAGGGCTGGGGATGAGGGGTTTGGGATATGGGAGGAGGTCAGAGCTATGGCAGAGGGTTGGGGTGAGGGGTTTGGGGTGTGGGAGGGGCTCAGCGCTGGGGCAGAGGAGGTGTGGGGGTGAGGACTGTGAGGTGGGGCTGGGGATGAGGGGTTCACGGTGCAGGAGGGGGCTCAGGGCTAGGGCAGAGGGTTGGGGTGCGGGGGGGTGAGGGCTCTGGCTGGGGGTGTGGGCTTAGGGGTGGGGCAGGGCTGGGGATGAGGAGTTTGGGGTGCAGGCAGGATGCCTTGGGGCTGGGCCCAGAGAGGAGGACTCCACAGTCCCAGCAGCCCTCTCCACACTGGCAGCAGCAAGCTCTGGGGGAGGGGGCCCCCCTCGCCCCTGGCAGCGCACTCACCCGGCACCGTCACTGCACGTGCTCCTAGGGGCCAGGCCCCTCTCAGGTCCAGGAAGCCCCCTCGCCCCCTGTGGTGGGTGCTGGGGGAAGGCTGCCATCATGTGTTTGCCTCCTCCCTCAGCCTGCCACCGGCGCTGCTTCCTTTTGTAGCCGGCAGTGGCTGGCGAGGGAGCACAGCGCAGAGCGTCACGGCAGCTGCCCAGGGCACAGGCAGGGACGCTCCGGGGGAGGCGCGTCGGGCGGCAGGCGGGGCCTGGGGAGAGACCTGGCCCGAACATTGGTGGAACCAGGCCCGCGGGCCCTGAATTTGCTGGAGCCTGGGCACCACAGGCCCATATAACTTGGCACCCCTGGTCCTAAGTGACTATGACAAGGTTGGGGATCGAGGCCTCAGGAATCCCAGGCCCAGCCTTGTTGGGGTTATGAGGACTCTGCCACACAGGAGAGTGGAAGGGGAGCCCTCGAGGTCAGACAGGCCTCTGGGTAAAGGAGTGGGAGCGAGGACCCAGATCCTTTCACTAGCCAATTTCACTGGGGTAGTGTATAAGCTAGGAAAGTTCCCCACAATAGCGGGACCATTCCCCCACTTACACATAGAAACAGTATTTGGTATCCTAGTGATAGAGAGAAATCAACTCAAAGTTCATGTAATTAAACTGCAGTTGCTAGGATTTATTTAAAAAACTTGTGCTGTCTTTGATGTTAACACTTATATATGAGTTGTGATAAAGAATGAGGAAGTGGAGTCTGCTGGGCTGCTTCCCCTCCTCCCTATTTCACAGCAGTTGCTGCTGTTACAGGTAGAATCAGTTTGATGTCCACATGCTGGAGGTTATTTAAGGGGGAAATGTGGCAGCAACTTTTTTTCTGCTAATACTTCTGTCTTTCAAGTACCTTTGCAAAAGTCAGCAGCTGTGAAAATTGATCATGGAGAGCAGAACTAGAAAACTCATGTTACTATATGGTAAGCTAGTCCAGCTTCCAGCTATTGCAATGTTCTACTAAATACTCATCAGTAGCTACAACAATTATTGCACACTGAACCAAATAAGTCTTCTGAAGAAAAAGAGCCCTCTGCCAACAAATGCTGGCTGATTGTAAATCTGCTGCTGCAGGACAATCAACTCTACATATAACACATGCTGCAGAGTACAATCGTATTGGCAGAGCTGGCATACCTGTGCAGACACAACAGTAAACAACAGGTGGGGGAGTGATACAGAGGGGTTAAAGTGGGCAACTAGGAATTGGAGCCCAGGTGTCTCATGGGCTTGTGCAGCTCACCTAAGCGTACGTCTTCACTGGCAATGTTAAAGCGCTGCCACGGTGCACTGGCTATAGTGTCGTGTTACAGCGCTGAAACTTGCTGCGCTCAGGGGGGTGTTTTTTCACACCCCTGAGCGAGAAAGTTGCAGCGCTGTAAAGTGCCAGTGTAGACAAACCCTAACTTTGGAGCCTTAATTTATTTATCTGTTAAAGGAGAAAATACCCACTTCTCATGGCTATTGTGAGGCTCCATGAGTTTGCAGGTACTTCGATTTCCCTCATGGTTTAATAATACTGTACCTTCAAATCTATTATCTTGTCATCCCCTCCTTTTCTTTATGAGGGGTCCCAGGTTGAAGAAAATTGATGCCCGTGACCCAAAGGAGCTGGAGATGAGGGGTTTGGGGTATGGGAGGGGCTCAGGGCTGGAGCAGAGGGTTGGGGTGCAGGAAGGGGTTCCGGGTTGGGGGGGCTCAGGGCTGGGGCAGGGGATTAGGGCGCAGGGTTGGGGTGCGGACTTACATCTGGTGGCTCCTGGTCAGCGGCGCAGCCAGGGTGCAGAGGCAGGCTTCTCACCTGTCCTGGCACCGCAGACTGCGCTGCGCCCCAGAAGAGGAACCAAATGCGGAGCTGGTGCTTGGAGTGGGGGCAGCGCATGGAGCCCTGTGGCCCCCCTGCCTAGAAGCCAGACCCGCTGCTGGTCACTTCTGGGGTGCAGCGTGGTGTTGGAGCAGGTAGGCACTAACCTGCCTTAGCTGGGCAGCACCACCAATGGGACTTTTAACATCCTGATCGGCAGTGCTGACCAGAGCCGTTAGGGTCCCTGGGTGCTGAGCAAGGTGATCTAATGCCTTACATGCCATGACCCAGTACTGGGTCGCGACCCAAACTTTGAAAAACACTGGCCTAGACCATTGTGGCCATTCACTGGAGTTGCAAAGTCAGCAACATTCCTGGCATAACAAGCTGTGTGTGATGCTCTTCAAGTTTGCACTGCTGCATGATACACCAGTAGTTGATGTAGGTCCTGTTGTTTCTTGTAGATGCTGTCTTCCAGATAACCTGCTGCATGGATAGTAATTTATTTATTAAATATTGCTGTCAGGAGTCAGTGTTGATAGCCAGACACTGAGCAAGATTGTTTTGAATAACATGTGCCTCAATTAGGATGCTGTGTTACTGACCCCAATTATGACTGGTGCTAACAGGAAAATTGTCTACGCAATTTGACACATTGCCAATTTACCCCTGTTTTTGTTATACACTGAGGGCAATACTAATTAGCTGTTTGTTAATAATGTCAGTCAATTTTCTTTTTTTAGTGTTCTCTGATAAGTTGGTTATGGTAATTACTATGTAACTCTCATAAGCAATACAAATAATTTCTTTACCAATTTGGTTTTTCCTTGCCTTCATATTGTTTGCTGCAATTAATTAGTTATTTTTTACTTTTGTTTAAACAGTTTAGCAATATTGTGCACATTGTTAATAGTGTACTGTTTCTTTAGTAGCCAGGCCCTCAGTACCATGCATTATAGTTTTAGAGACAGTTTCTGCTGCCTGGTGGTCAAAATAGTTAGTGTGACATATGTGTGTGTGTGTCATATTACCCCTGTTCCAAATGGATATTCCAGATTTAAATAATCTTGAAATTTAACCAATTTCATCTAGATTTTGGAGTCTCCTCTTTTGAAAGATACCAAACCATGGAATAGTCTTTTGCCCAGTCCTTGAATCTTGTGCACATTCCTGATAAGATGTAGTATATTGATTAACAAAGAAGTACACCGTAATGATACATTTGCTTTTACACCATAATCAAATTTAGCCATATTTCAGTGAGAAACATTTAAAACCACAGGTGCATGAGTAGTATAAGGGGCCCCGTCCACTTGTGACCCTAAGACCTATCCCCTGGGGGTATTACTTCTGGGGTCAAAACAGACACATGACCGGAAGCAAACAGTGTCATATGACCCCTCTAAGAACTCCTCCCACCGCCCTCTACCAATTAGGATGGGTTTCACCCCCTGTAGGACCGCCCTGAGAGGAGATTTGACCAATTGGGGTGCTCTGGGGCGAGATGATCCATCCAGAAGTGGGTCATGTGACCCCTCTAAGAACTCCTCCCACTGCCCTCTATCAATCAGGATGGATTTCAGCCACAGAGGACCTCCCTGAGAGCAGATTTGACCAATTGGGGGGAGTTCTGGGACAAGGTGACCTGCCCAGAAGAGGGTCATGTGACCCCTCTAAGAGCTCCCCCTACCACCCTCTACCAATCAGAGTACAGCACCTCCCCTGGAAGTCCCAGCACCACGCAGAAGAGGCCATTTCATTTCAAGAACGTGTGTTTTAGAAATCATGGAAACGCTGAGAGAAAACATGGACTCCTTCACCACACTCATGAGAACTTTGGACTTTGTTTTAGCTCCAAGGGCCTTCGACCGCCCGCGGAGAAAGCGCTACATCAGCGACAGTTCCGAGGAGGAGGAGGGAGCGGCCATGGGGAGCCCTTTGGCCCAGCTGTTGATGTATATGCCAGAACCCGACCCTAAAACCCAACTACTCGTGAGGCAGACCGACGAGCATGACGGCCTCTCGTCATCATAGAATCATAGAATCATAGAATATCAGGGTTGGAAGGGACCTCAGGAGGTATCTAGTCCAACCCCCTGCTCAAAGCAGGACCTAATCCCAACTAAATCATCACAGCCAGGGCTTTGTCAAGCCTGACCTTAAAAACCTCTAAGGAAGGAGATTCCACCACCTCCCTAGGTAACCCATTCCAGTGCTTCACCACCCTCCTAGTGAAAAAGTTTTTCCTAATATCCAATCTAAACCTCCCCCACTGCAACTTGAGACCATTACTCCTTGTTCTGTCATCTGGTACCACTGTGAACAGTCTAGATCCATCCTCTTTGGAACCCCCTTTCAGGTAGTTGAAAGCAGCTATCAAATCCCCCCTCATTCTTCTCTTCTGCAGACTAAACAATCCCAGTTCCCTCAGCCTCTCCTCATAACTCATGTGCTCCAGCCCCCTAATCATTTTTGTTGCCCTCCGCTGGACTCTTTCCAATTTTTCCACATCCTTCTTGTAGTGTGGGGCCCAAAACTGGACACAGTACTCCAGGTGAGGCCTCACCAATGTCGAATAGAGGGGAATGATCACGTCCCTCGATCTGCTGGCAATGCCCCTACTTATACAGCCCAAAATGCCGTTAGCCTTCTTGGCAACAAGGGCACACTGTTGACTCATATCCAGCTTCTCGTCCACCGTAACCCCTAGGTCCTTTTCTGCAGAACTGCTGCCTAGCCACTCGGTCCCTAGTCTGTAATAGTGCATGGGTCATCCACCCCCCTAGTGGAGGAAGGCGATCCTGGCTCGTGGGAGACACCGGCGGACAAGGTGAACGGAAAAGACGTTGCTCAGGTAAGTGAATGATTAAGAAGTGACGGTCGAGGATGGGGTTAGGAACCAACCCGGGGTTGCATAAACCTAAAAACAAGCAGTGATCGAATCAACCTGCTAACTACAGACTCTGAAACAAAGAGTTAGGATGGTATAAAAACCTCAGTTTTTTAGAGACTGTCCTCTTTCAACAGAAACTATCTTGAACAGAATACCTGCTGGACAGCAAACCAAGGTATGTTGCTTGTTTTAACTCTGAAAATATATATTATATAATGTCACTCTTTGTCCTTGCTGTCCTTACTAAATAATGGTACCTATCTTTATTGCAGTATGTAGCATAGAAACAGCAACTTCAAGCTGCTTTTCACCAGGGCCAGGTAAAACCCCATTTTTAACTATAGTTGTGCTTAATACTGTTAAATTAAAAAACACCAGGTATAACACAGATTGCATAGGGGTTTGATGCAATTGGGGAATAATACTAACTAAACATTTTGCTTGTTCCTTAATCCAAAGGCCCAAATACATATGGGAGGAAACAGAATAACCATGTGCCAGCATCCCTTTACACTGTAGTGGAAGGTAGCCTTCTGCAATTGGCTTTTAAAAGCGTGTGTGTGTGTTTTAAAATGTTTTTTAATTAGTTTTAATGTTTAAATTGTGAGTTAGGGGTCTGTGCAAGACATAGGTGTGGGGTTTTTTAAAGTATATGGTTGCAAAAAGTTGTTTTGGTTTGTTTCAAACTAACAGGGTTTTTTTTACTCTGCAAAATGTGATGTGTGCTTTTAAAATGGGTTGTTTTAAAATTAGTTTTAATGTTGAAATTGTTTTTGGTGATTCAGGGGGGCCTATGCTAGAGATAAGTGTGGGTTTTTTGAAAGTATTTGGTTGCAAACTGTTGGTTTGGTGTGTTTAAAACTGCTGTGGGGGGGTTGTGTTTGTGATTCAGGGGGCCTATGCTAGAGATAAGTGTGTGTGCTTTTACAGTATTTTGTTTCAAAACAGTTTGGTTTTTACTCTTCAAAATGTGATATGTTTTTAAAATGTGTTGTTTTAAAATTAGTGTTTAAATTGTTGTTGGTGATTTAGGTGCAAGACATAGTTATGGTGGGGGATTTAAAAAGTATTTTATTGCACACTTTGTTTTTGGGTGCATGGGGTAAACATGCGCCTATATTAAAAAATGTCTAGGTTTTAGAGAAACACTAGTGGTAGAAATAAACCAAAACCTGTATTTGTTGAACAGCCTGAAATGGATTATTTTGTTTTAAAACTATGACTTTTAAAATAGAAAAACACCCTAATGAGTATTTTATTTTTTAAGTTTACAAGACAGTTTCATGTGTTTTATAATAATAATGTTGTCTGCTCCACAGTACGGTCAAAACATTGAGATCCTTAGACCAGAGGGTAAACAAGCTCAAAAGCAAAAGGAAAGAGAGAGCTGAAAAGGAAAATTCACCAGCATCAGTGATTGATGGATGGATGAAGCCCAGTAAATATATTTTGCTTATTGGTTTGGTTATTTTATGAGGTTTTGTATTTTAAGCAAATACATAGGTGAGAAAGATGGTAAAGTTAAGTTTTGTAAAATGTTTATTTGATGCTAAATTGGAACATCTCTGTTTTTCTTAATCAGGCATGGGCAGCTCTCCTGACAATGCTGTAGTCAGAGATACAGGGACACCTGCACCAGAACCGCCAAAGAACCAGAAATCTGCTCTGAGACCTTTAACAACAACAGCGCCAATGCAAAACAGCACAAGAGTGCAGATGAAGCATCAGGGCAGTCCAAAGCTCGTATACGTCAAACCCAAGGACAAAACAAAAGACTGGTAAAACGCAACCATGCAAACACAACTCCAGTTCCTCAGCGGTCAACACCACACCAAACCCTGAGAAAACTGTGAGTGAAAACACACACATTCATGCTTTAGGGGTTGTGAATAAAAACCCAAGGACTGAAAGCTCCTGCGATCATAGAATCATAGAATCATAGAATCATAGAATCTCAGGGTTGGAAGGGACCTCAGGAGGTCATCTAGTCCAACCCCCTGCTCAAAGCAGGACCAAACCCAACTAAATCAGCCCAGCCAGGGCTTTGTCAAGCCTGACCTTAAAAACCTCTAAGGAAGGAGATTCCACTACCTCCCTAGGTAACCCATTCCAGTTCTTCACCACCCTACTAGTGAAAAAGTTTTTCCTAATGTCCAACCTAAACCTCCCCCTCTGCAACTTGAGACCATTACTCCTTGTTCTGTCATCTTCTATCACTGAGAACAGTCTAGATCCATCCTCTTTGGAACCCCCTTTCAGGTAGTTGAAAGCAGCTATCAAATCGCCCCTCATTCTTCTCTTCTGCAGACTAAACAATCCCAGTTCCCTCAGCCTCTCCTCGTAAGTCATGTGCTCCAGCCCCCTAATCATTTTTGTTGCCCTCCGCTGGACTCTCTCCAATTTATCCACATCCTTCTTGTAGTGTGGGGCCCAAAACTGGACACAGTACTCCGATGCTGGGGTATCTCCTGATGAAGTATCTGAAAATTATTACAAACCATTCTCCCAACACAATAAGCTTGGCACAGCTCTTCGGTAGTCTAAAAAGATTTGGGAAAAATATGACACTTCGTTCAGAAAGCTGATGGGCGCTGTATCAGCAGGGGTTCTAAAAGAAAGGAGGAGGACTGGAAACTACATCAAAAAATGCAAAAGCTCTTGTGGGTGACTTTTTGAAAAATACTTCAATTTTTCCGGAGGGTGGCTCTGAGCAGGCGTGACTAGTTGTGGAAAGGGGCCTGGGTAAAAGGGGCATCCTCAAGGGTACACCTCAGCTAAGGCATAAACAAAAGGGAGGACAGCGCTTGGGGGATAAATTGACAGCTGCCCAAAAGTTACGGGCAGGGCCGGCTCCAGGCACCAGCTGACCAAGCAGGTGCTTGGGGCGGCCACTCGGGAGAGGGGCGGCACGTCCAGCGATTCGGCGGCAATTCGGCGGAGGGTCCCTCACTCCCGCTCGGAGCGAAGGACCTCCCGCCGAATTGCCGCCGCAGATCGCGATCGCAATTGCGATCGCGGCTTTTTTTTTTTTTTTTTTTTTTTTTGTTTTTTTTTTTTTTTTTTTTTTTTTTTTTTTGCTGCCTGGGGCAGCAAAAACCCTGGAGCCGGCGCTGGTTACGGGCCAGGGTCGCTGTAAATTTTTTTAAAAAGGCTAAAGAGGTGATGAGAAAAAACAAAAAGAGATGCCCTCTACTGGATGCTCTCAGACTGGTGTGTCAGAGAATGGGGAGGTGGAATCTGACCTGCGGGGTGGTGGTGACTCTCACACAGAGTCTGATTTAGAAAATTCCCCAGACGGGTCTCTAGACGGGTCCCTGTCTACTCCTGATGATCCTCGCGGTGGCCCCTCAGAGTCTGACTCTCAAATAGCCTCTGACGTAGAAGACGCAGCTGATGGTCCGATAGAGGAACCCCCAAGTAACTCTGAACATGCAAATGCAGCCCCCCAAACAGACGTGTATATGGAGCGAGTGAGAAGTTGGCAATGGGAATTACCTAGATTTGGGGGTTCGGTGTATTGTGAGGAATTTCGTTTTGTCAATCTTGAACAAATAAATTCAGCTCAGCAGGCCATCGAAGCCGCACACAGGGAGATACAGTTAGTTCTCGATGACGTTAACAGTAGGGTAGCCCCTGACAATTGCGTTCAGTTACATTTAGAGAGTCGTAATTTAACCAACCCTTTGTTTTCAGTAAGAAGAACTAGGGATGAGCTGTCTGCTGAAGACTCCTTAAATCAGAACTCAAAGCTGTTACAGAGTAACAGAGAGATGCATGTCGATGGGATGTTGCGCCTCATTGTGACAGTTGTAAAAAACATGGGCAGGGGTGGCCGTAGAGTTTTAAATTCTAGCCTCAGTAGTCAAATCATCCATAAAAAGAGACAGTGTTTAGTAGACCTGACTTACACGGGTACCAGTCTGTGTTTTGCGGGCGGGCTCTTGGCCATCATGTCCGATTGGAAACCCACAGATGAGGAATTGTTAGACGGGTTGCATGAGAAAGTTGCATGAGAAACTGAGGTGGTCAGAACCAAAAAAAGATTATATTCAGCGACATAGCGGCGTTTGAATAGCATTTAGGAGTCAACATACAAGTGGTGCTTTATGCGGTGAAAGGCGGGTGGGGTTTTTTAAAACGGGGGGCCCAGTGTACCCCAAGACTTTTTTCATCCTGTTGCATGATGAGCATTATTTGGGGTTCTTGATGTGAAAAAGTTGTTCAGTGTGAAAAATTATTGTGAGTTTTGCCACACAGTGTACAGTCACAACCACTCTTGCAGGTATCGTTGCTGCCTCTGCTTGAGTGCGACGCGTTCAGAGTGTGGGCGTGCAGCTGAGGTGTCCTAGCTTTAGACTGTATTGTCGCTCCAAAGAGTGTTTAGACAGACACATAGACTGCATTGAAAAAACAAGTCAAATGCCTGTCTAAAACTTTATGTGATCAGTGTCAGTCTTACGTGGACAAGGGGCACAGGTGTAAAGGGAGGTGTTGTAAGCAGTGTCAGGGCTTGATCACCAGTGATGTAGACAGCCACCTATGTTTTATGGACAGCATTAGAAAGCCCAAATCATCGGAAAAGTATATTTTTTACAATTTTGAATGCCCGCAGGAGACAGGGTTGCATGTGCCCAATTACATTTTTGCTGTGTCCCTTAAGCTGGAAAAATCTTGGGAATTTAAGGGCAGTGAGTGTCTTTCTACCTCTGTTAAGACCTTTATTGACAAAAAGTTCCAGGACTACACGTTCCTAGCACACAGTTCCAAAGGTTATGATGCGTACTTCATCATTAGACAGTTACTGAAGGAAAAGATGTGCATAGAACTGATAACTCAGGGTAGTAAACTAATGTGTTTGGAAGTTAAGGCCCTGGGCATTCGTTTTATAGACTCTTTAAACTTCTTGCCCATGAAGCTTAGCAAGCTCCCGCAGGCGATGGGGTTTGCAGGGTGCAAAGGGTATTTTCCACATATTTTTAACACTTTAGAAAACCAAAATTACGTGGGGCCTATGCCCGGTGTGGAGCACTGTGGCGTAGACAGCATGATGTCCAGGGAAAGAGCAGAATTTCTTGACTGGTATCAGGACAACAGATATGAGGTGTTTGACTTGCAGAAAGAGCTCGTGTATTATTTACCTTTCTCCTACAACAGACTGGGCTAGTAAATTCACAGCATAGCTGCAGTTGTGTAGAAGAGTGCAGGAGAATCACTGCTTCTCAGTGAAAGTGGACAAAACTACAGTTGTGGCTCCTGGCCAATTTTTAATATCTTCCCAGTGAGAGTGGGAGGGATCCCTGCCTGGGCACTGGCTGCTACAGGGTGAAGGCATCTTTGCAGCTTCCAATGATCAGTTCATGCAGCTGGGCTGAGCCAGCATTGCTGGGTTGATACTGGCATGAAGGGGGCCCAAGCCATGACAGGAAAGTACAGCAGGTACCTAGAATCCAGGCCACTGTACCCCAAAGGTTGCACGTACCAGCTGCCTCACTACCTAAGATGAGGAAATGGGCAGCTGCTCTTGTTGGCCATTGTGAATGGTGCATTTGAGCTCAGAGCAAAGGCCAGGATTTCCCTGCCTGGGTGAGGCTGGGCCTGTGCTGAACATGTCACCGAGCAGGACAGCTCACTCTCTGTAGGAGATCTAATGGGGCCACTCAACTTGGGGGGTCCCATCCACTCTACCAATCATCTGTGAGAAGGATGTCCTGATAGAGGCACAAGCTCCTCGGTTAGGCCTGGTTGGGAAAAGACTCAAGAACAATTGGCCTAAGTCACGGCTAAAATGTCAAGATAGAACCCGAAATAAATGCAGGTTTGGGCAGGTGGTTGGCTGGAGTGGAGGCTGTGTGAGGGCTGGGCAGGGGCCGGGCAGGTTTCAGCAGGTGGTTGGCTGGAGAGGAGTCTGCGTGAGGGCTGGGCGGGGGCGAGGTAGGTTTGGGTGGGTGGTTGGATGGAGAGGAGTCTGCGTGAGGGCTGGGCGGGGGCGAGGTAGGTTTGGGCGGGTGGTTGGATGGAGAGGAGGCTGCGTGAGGGCTCGGCGGGGGCGAGGTAGGTTTGGGTGGGTGGTTGGCTGGAGTGGAGGCTGCGTGAGGGCTGGGCTNGGCGAGGTAGGTTTGGGCGGGTGGTTGGCTGGAGAGGAGGCTGCGTGAGGGCTGGGCAGGGGCCGGGCAGGTTTCGGCAGGTGGTTGGATGGAGAGGAGGCTGCGTGAGGGCTGGACACGGCCGAGGTAGGTTTGGGCGGGTGGTTGGATGGAAAGGAGGCTGCGTGAGGGCTGGTGTCACGGAGTCCCTGGGCGATGCTCTGGAACTGCTCCCCACAAAGCCAGTCAG
>QXTE01000403.1:201281-406332 GCA_003942145.1 Platysternon megacephalum
GGTTGGATGGAGAGGAGGCTGCGTGAGGGCTGGGCGGGGGCGAGGTAGGTTTGGGCGGGAGGTTGGATGGAGAGGAGGCTGCGTGAGGGCTGGGCGGGGACGAGGTAGGTTTTGGCAGGTGGTTGGTTGGATGGAGAGGAGGCTGCGTGAGGGCTGGGCGGGGGCGAGGTAGGTTTGGGCGGGTGGTTGGATGGGGAGGAGGCTGCGTGAGAGCTGGGCCGGGGCGAGGTAGGTTTGGGCGGGTGGTTGGATGGGGAGGAGGCTGCGTGAGGGCTGGGTGGGACGAGGTAGGTTTGGGCGGGTGGTTGGATGGAGAGGAGGCTGCGTGAGGGGTGGGCGGGGACGAGGTTGGTTTGGGCGGGTGGTTGGATGGAGAGGAGGCTGCGTGAGGGCTGGGTGGGCCGAGGTAGGTTTGGGCGGGTGGTTGGATGGAGAGGAGGCTGCGTGAGGGGTGGGCGGGGGCGGGGTAGGGTTGGGCGGGTGGTTGGATGGGGAGGAGGCTGCGTGAGGGCTGGGTGGGGCGAGGTAGGTTTGGGCGGGTGGTTGGATGGAGAGGAGGCTGCGTGAGGGCTGGGCGGGGGCGAGGTAGGTTTGGGCAGGTGGTTGATGGAGAGGAGGCTGCGTGAGGCCTGGGCCGGGGCGAGGTAGGTTTGGGCGGGTGGTTGGAAGGAGAGGAGGCTGCTTGAGGGCTGGGTGGGGACGAGGTAGGTTTGGGCGGGTGGTTGGATGGAGAGGAGGCTGCGTGAGGGCTGGGCGGGGGCGGGGTAGGTTTGGGCGGGTGGTTGGCTGGAGAGGAGGCTGCGTGAGGGCTGGACACGACTGAGGTAGGTTTGGGCGGGTGGTTGGATGGAGAGGAGGCTGCGTGAGGGCTGGGCGGGGGCGGGGTAGGTTTGGGCGGGTGGTTGGATTGAGAGGAGGCTGCGTGAGGGCTGGGCGGGGCCGAGGTAGGTTTGGGCGGGTGGTTGGATGGTCCGTCTTCCTGTCATGGACAGTAGGAAGGAACTGAAGGGGAGGGCTGCCCTGATGCAGGGGTATTTATGCGTCTACAACAAGGCTCACTCACACACAGACTCCAAGACCTAACAGCTGCCCAGCTTTTAATTGAGCTGCTGTTGTGCAATTGCCCACGCCCGTCCGAAATGCCATTCAGAGAGGCAGGCAAGAGGCGCAGGATGATGCCCCTCGTACTGAACTGGGTCTGGTTTGGGACGGGATCGTCTCTTTGAGATGGTCTATGCCAGTCCAGCTGGATGCCTCACTCACAGCTCAGCAGTGCAGTCACACCCTAGGAGATGCTTCTCTGCAAGGGCCTCGGCAAGTCAGTGTTGTGTTGCCATCTGCTGGTTGGGAGGAGCTATAACCCAGCACCTGCACCTGAATAGCTGAGCTCAAAGAAAGAACAGATCTGCTTGTCTTTACACAGCATGGAAAGGGGTGAGGCTCTGAGCTGAGCTGTGCTGTGACAGCCTGACACCCAGCACAGCTCTTAAGGGACATGGCAAGTGGAAGGAACACTACTTTAGTTGGCTGCTTTTCGCCCCAGGGTCAGCCCCCTGTGGAGGAGCATCACTGGTGCCCAGGGGTTTGGGGAATGGGCCTATGCTGCTGTAGGAGTGAGTGCAGCAGGGCGTCTCTGGGGGTATGTTCATGGGGCCAAGTGCCCAGAATCACATGTAGTGTCTTGCTTTGCTTTCCAGAATCTGACAGCTGGCTGGTCTGACCCACCATGGCTAGCACAGAGGACCAAGGAATGGAGATACACACAAATCCCATAGAAAAGCTCAGGGCACAGTGCTTGGCAAGAGGCTCAGCTGGCATTAAGAGGCTGGCCAGGTATGGAGACACATCCTTTTATGGTGAGAGTTGTGGGGAAAAATCCGCTCCCAGGACGTGTGCCAGCCCAGTGGCCATTGGCACAGGGTGATGTTAAACCTCTAACGAAGGGTCGGGACCCAAAGTGGGACACGGCCCCATTTTAATGGGATTGCCAAGGCTGCTGTTCGACTTGCTGGGTTCCAAGCAGGGCCGGCTCCAGGGTTTTTGCCGCCCCAAGCGGCGGGGGAAAAAGAAAAAAAAGCCGCCCGCGCGATCGGCGGCAGATCCACTGCGCCACTTCATTCTTCGGCGGCAATTCGGCGGCAGGTCCTTCCCTCCAAGAGGGACTGAGGGACCCGCCGCCGAATTGCCGCCGAAGAGCCGAATGTGCCGCCCCTCTTCATTGGCCGCCCCAGGCACCTGCTTGCTGCGCTGGTGCCTGGAGCCGGCCCTGGATCCAAGGTCCAAGCCCCACTACCTGGAGCTGAAGCCGAAGCCCGAGCCCCACTGCCCAGGGCTAAGGTTATATGCCCCCCGCCCAGGACAGCAGCTCTTGGGCTTCAGCTTTGGCCCCTCCCCTTCTCCACCTGGGGCGGCTCGGCTCAGGCTTTGGTCGCCCCCCTGGGGTCGTGTAGTAATTTTTGTTGTCAGAAAGGGGTCACGGTGCCATGAAGTTTGAGACGCGCTGCTCTCATTAATGGTAGGCCCAGGTTACTTTTAGCAAGAGGAGAATGTTAAGCCTGATCTCCTGGCTGGACAACTGACTTCTGCCTCCCACCTACTAGGGGTTCCTGAGCCCTGGCTGCCTTCCCAGGAACCCCTAGTAGCCAGGAGGAAATGAAGGTGCAGCCTTGCTCCCTGGCTGCAGCCCTGCTCATGAGTAAAAGTGCGACAATCACATGCCATGGGGGAGGGAACCCCAGCAATATCAGAAAAATAAAATTTTCCCTCCCCAGGACCTGCCAATTTCATTAAACAAAAATGAATACTCCTCACCCCTCTCCCTGCAACCAGCCACTTTCTCCCTGACCCATCTCCCCACCCTCTGCTGCTGCTTCTGTCAACTCTTATAATTTTGATTTTGTTTGCAAGGCTTGTGTGCCTTGATGTTTTACTTAAAGCTCCAGCTCCTGGAGTTCAGAGGATTAGATGCAAATCTCAGCTTTCTTTTAAAAGTAAACATGAGTTTATAACCATGAAATGCCAGAAAATCTAAAGGCTCAGAAAATAGAAGGCAAAAAAATCAACCAAAATTCACTATAATAAAAATGTCTCATAATTGTTGGGGCCCAACTGCTGCAGTTTGAGCATGTGATGTTGGCACTGCACAACTCTCTCTCCTCCTTCTCCACACCCCATGCCCTGGCTGCAGAGTTTCCCACATCATGGATGATGATAAGAGCAGGTCCTTGGACCTAGCAGAGTTTGTGAAGGGCCTGAGCTCAGCTGGTATCACGCTGGGAAGCAGGGAGGCACAGCAAATCTTCAGCCTCTGTGACAAGAACAGCAGCGGCACAATGGATTTTGAGGAATTCCTGGAAGCCCTGAGGGTGAGCTGGGGCCACTACTAGGGACTGCAGTGGGCATGGGGTGGGATGGGGAGAGAACTTGCCATGTTGGTTAGTGACACCGCTGGCTGAACCAGGGACTCCAGCTGAAGGCAAATGGGTCCTTCCTAGGGGCCACAGGAGGAGCCTAGCACTGAGCAGGAAGGGTTGCAGGCAGGGCTGAGCACCCCGCTAGCAGGTGCAGTGGATGGAAGGAGGGTGTTCTTTAGGGCTTGGGGAAGGCAGTCAAGTGCTCAATTTTGGGAGCCCTGGGGCAAGTTTGTCAGCAGTGCTGAGTTCCTGTAGCTCTGTCTACAGGTGTCTTAAGATGGGCAAAGTATGGGGCAGAGATGACACTGGTTTCACAGGCCCTCTCCACCCCCACAACGGTTTCCTAGGGTCCTGCCTGAAGAGGCCACATGCTGCAGGCAACAGGCAGTTTCTAGGGAAATCAGCCCCAGCTGCTACTCCAAAGCCCCACCCTGCTGCTCCAGTGAGGGTCACTGCCAGTCACTGGTCAGTTGTCATTGTGGGAACAGGCACAAGGGGGCACACAGCTGTGCTCTCAGACAAGCGGTGTGTATGTGCCTAGAAGCCAGAAGTTGAAAGGCAACAAACTGCCCCACTAACAAAGCTTGTCTTTGCAGCCACCCATGTCGGCCGCCAGGAAGCAGATTATAGCTGATGCATTTCACAAACTGGACAAGACTGGAGCTGGCGTGGTGAGCGTGGAGGATCTCCATGGGGTGTACGACGGCAGAACTCACCCCAAGTACCAGAGCGGGGAATGGACAGAGGAGCAGGTGTTCCGAGCATTCCTGGACAGCTTTGACTCACCCCGTGACAAGGATGGAAAGGTAAGGGGAGGGTAGTACCTGACCAAGGGGCTGGGTTGTGTGGGGCCTGAACTGCTCCCCTCTGCAGAGGCCAAGACCCAGCTGCTCTGTAATCATTCCCTGTGCTGCTCAACTGCAGCCAGCTGGCCAGAAGCCAGTCAACAGACGGAGTTTATAATCTGATCATTCACAACGAAGCTGTAAATGGGGGTCAGGCAAACCTGGTCACTCCACCCCCTCGTCCTCCTCCGGGCAGCTTCAGCTAACAGTGCACCCAGTGACACCTCCATGATTGCAATGCAGGAGTAAGGGGGAGCAGATTTCCCCCAAATGGGGCAGTTAGTTTTATGGGCAGGCTGCACCTAGAACTGACATCCATAGACAGCCCCTGCTCTCAGCCAGCGAGCTCCAGCAGAAAGCAGCTGCAGGGTGCACTACATGACACCTTACATTGTTTCTTCCTGAAGTGGTTCCTGAGGCTGAAGTAAACCAGGAGTCTGCTACACAGCATGTTAGTTTCCAGTCAATTTTTCAAAGTGCTCTACAATTCACAGGTACAATCAGATCAGCTTGAAATTTGCTATGACAGCTGAAGATCTGAAATAGTTTGAGAGAGAAACTTGGGGTCATGTGGCTAGGGGTTTCTTGAGATATATCGGGAGGGTGGGGAGGGGAAGGTTATAATTGTTCAAAGTACTCCAGAACCATGCACTGTAGGGAGATAGTCTTGAGCTGTATCATAGAGTACAGAAGACATTGTGTGCTGCAAATGTGGGACTAACTAGTCAAGAGGATTCCAGGGTAAAACTTTTCTCTTTCCCAATGACATGCATTTAACTAAAACAATACTCTAATAAGCACAAGCAGAACCTCGTGGCCTGGCCATTGCTTTGCCGGCTTTTACATTTCTAAGGATTCTTTAAATGCACAGAAATTAGCTGTGCTCCAACAGGGTCTGGAATAGCCTGTGTGGTGTGCAGCAGGGGTTGCCTGGTCCAGGGGTTCCCTCCCCTCATGAACCTGCTTTTGCTGTTCTAAGTGTTCCAGAACCAGGCGCACAGCCCCTCACACTGGTTTCAGTGGTGAGAATGGGTCTGCTCAGTGCATATCACAGGCCTAACTGAGATTGGGAAATAGAGCTCAGCATATCCCCCCTGCTCAGATAGTGGATTATGGAGAGCAGTGTTGATCTGCAGCTCCACTGACCAGGAGTTCAAGTCTCCTCTGCATCAACCTTCTGCACATAGGTGCTGTGGGGTCCAGACACTAACACACACATCTGCTCCTGCCATAAGGGGCACAGGGCTCCTTGTACCC
Organism: Platysternon megacephalum; assembly: GCA_003942145.1. Lineage (NCBI taxonomy): Eukaryota > Metazoa > Chordata > Testudines > Platysternidae > Platysternon > Platysternon megacephalum. The sequence continues at coordinate 206,797 of QXTE01000403.1, forward strand.
TACACTGGAGCCTCTAGCAGGCAGCTGAGGGGCTAAGAAGTGTCCAGAAAGCCCCGTTTACCCCTCAGTTGTGCCTCTGTCACAATTCCCGTCTCATAAAAACCAAGGGAAATTCAGAAGCAAAACCCTTCATTACCAAGGAGTTTGGGATACAGGCACTGCCTGCTCGGTCTTCCCCCAGAGCAGGAGCCTTTCAACCCCCAAGTCATGCTGGCAAGCCAGGTAACGCAGCATTCAGGTGACACTTCCTCTGCCTTTGCCACCCAGCCCCAGGAGATTGGTGCTGCAGCCCAGCCCAGGGCTGTAGGAATAGGCAGGCACCGTGGAAGATGTGCTCGGCCCAAGGAAAAGGGCAGATTGGGCGAAGTGTGGCAATATTCTCAGTTCCTATTGCCAATGCATTGGGGGGAGTTAAAGGGGTGCAGCTGCCACCCAATGCCACATTTTGGGGTGGGCCAACCTGAGAGCTGTGAAAACAAATGTAAAAATGTCAAGACTGAGTGCAAACCAGAAATGATTTTTGACCGGCTCTAGGCATGAGAAGTATACGTGGAAGTTCTGCTAGTGGGTCTAAATCGCCCCACTGCAGAACAAACACAGTAACGCTAAAATATCGTGATCTGTTACAGTAGCAGTCCGACTTCTTTATTATGACTAAAGTTTTCTGACCAGCTCTACTCATGACATTAAAGTCGTGTTTCTTTTTTTCTCCCTGCCCCCATTTATTTCCTAAAAGTTTTCTTTCAATAGTGAATGCAACATATTCCTACGACTTAGATTTAACCGTTATTTTCCCTGCCCCACCCACTTGACTGCTGACTCACTATTCAATACAGCAGGGGTTGGCAACCTTTCAGAAGTGCTGTGCCGAGTCTTCATTTATTCACTCTGATTTAAGGTTTCGCGTGCCAGTCATACATTTTAACGTTTTTAGAAGGTCTCTTTTTATAAGTCTATAATATATAACTAAACTATTGTTGTATGTAAATTAAATAAGGTTTTTAAAATGTTTAAGAAGCTTAATTTAAAATTAAAATAAAATGCAGAGCCCCCTGGACCGGTGGCCAGGACCCAGGCAGTGTGAGTGCGGCTGAAAATCAGCTCGCGTGCCGCCTTCGGCGCGTGCCATAGGTTGCCTACCCCTGCTATACAGTCACTAGCAGCAGCAGACCCTGGGTGCATTTTCATAGAGAGGCTATAGGCAGGGCAGTCCCTAGCCATTTTGGTGCCCTACACAGCCCCCCCCCCCCCCACCACCACCACGGGGGAGGCTGTGTGGGGTCCCAGGCCTCTGTGGAGATGGGGGGCGGGGGGGCTGGCTTGGGGGATGGGGGGAACCTCCCCACAGCATGAGCCAGCGGCACAGAATGGGTTGGGGCCGGGTCGCTCCACTTCCTGCTGCCCGGTGAGTGCAGGGCAGGCCTGACCCCGCACTCACGGGGCGGCGGGAAGTGGAGCGACCTGGCCCCAGCCCGCTCCACTCTGCTCTCCTGGCTCCCAGCCTTGGGACTTGGGGGGTGGGGGGAACTCACCCTACTGCAGTCCTCAGGGGAGTGGGGACGGGGCTGGGGCAGGAAGAGGCAGGGCGGGGGCTTTGGGGAAGGGGTGGAGCAGGGGCTGGAGCTGCGTACTTTGTGCATGGGTAGGGATGGCCCTGGCTCTAGGAACTGGCTGGTGGCTTGACGCCCTACAGAAAACAGGCCCTCTCAAACATCTACATTTTCCCTTCCTTGTAAGAGACACATTGCTTAGGCTTCCGCCTGATTTGTGCTTTTATCTCTGCTCCCAGGTCTTAGCACGAACACACAATAGTCAGAATTTATACAACTTCATCTTTATTTTACTGATGGGGCAGATCAAAACACAGCGACTTGGGAAGGGTCCCACAGCAAGCCAGATCCCGCCCTCCCAGGCCTGTGCCTTAGGTCCCAGACCGGTTTGCCTACACTGCAGCTGGGAGCATGCTTCCCAGCTTGCTTAGCTTGAGCAGCACACTGAAACGAGCAGTGTGGCTGCGGCAGTGCGGGGGGCAGCTCAGGCTAGCAGTCCAATTGCAATCCCGCCCAACCCCTGCGGATGTACTCACGGCTGGCCCAAGGCACTGCAGTTACGCTGCTATTTTTAACGCACTAGCTTGGGTCTGTCGACCTGTGCTGGGAACACGCTCCCAGCTGCAGCACAGACAAACTCTGCCAGTAAAGTAACTCCAGAAGGGACCACGAGATCATCTGGTCGGAGCTGTGTACAGCACCGGCCACTGATCACCACCCAGGCATCCCTACACCAAGCCTAATGACCAGAATTAGACCACAGTGTGTCAGCCTTCTGGAGACGAAGCTATTGTGTGCCACAGAACAGGAGGGACCAAGGTGCAATGGCGGGAAACTGATAGATCTAATCAGGTGACCTGCGCCCCCTGCTGCAGAAGGCAGAACAAAACATCTAACCCAGGTCCCTTATGAAAGAAATTAAATTAAGTAAATTGCAGTGGATCAGGCCCCTGCATGCCAAACCCCAGAGTGGGGCTGAGCCCCCTTGGCTCCCATGGTAGCTTTCCTACAAGGGCACATGGTGCTCATTCCTGTGTTACACCAGGACGAGCAAAACAGAAGCCCCTTTCTCAATAGTGAAATGAGCCTCCAGCTCTGAGCCCCTCTCAAAGATGCCACTTTCACCTTCACTCTCCAACAGGTCACAGCCGAGGAGTTCCTGAACTACTACAGTGGGGTCAACGCATCCATTGACAGTGACGACTACTTTGTGGCTATGATGAAGAGCGCCTGGAAGCTGTAGCACACGTGGGGAATCCAGTGCAGTTCTGGAAGATGCTCAGTTAGAACCAGATCAGGGCAGTTTCCAAGAAATCCTATTCAGCATTTCATAGTAAAATGCTGCTTTTTGTAGTGATCAAATCGCTTGCCACCAAGAGGCCCAGCTTTGAGCTACCAGGCCTTTCCAGAGGCTGTGAAATCTTGACACCTGCCTGCAGAATAGAGAATCATAGAATATCAGGGTTGGAAGAGACCTCAGGAGGTCATCTAGTCCAATCCCCTGCTCAAAGCAGGACCAATTCCCAACTAAATCATCCCAGCCAGGGCTCTGTCAAGCCTGACCTTAACACCCTCCAAGGAAAGAGATTCCACCACCTCCCTAGGTAACCCATTCCAGTGCTTCACCACCTTCCTAGTGAAATAGTTTTTTCTAATATCCAACCTCGACCTCCCCCACTGCAACTTGAGACCATTACTCCTTGTTCTGTCATCTGCCACCACTGAACAGCCGAGCTCCATCCTCTTCAGGTAGCTGAAAGCTGCTATCAAATCCCCCCTCACTCTTCTCTTCTGCAGACTAAACAATCCCAGTTCACTCAGCCTCTCCTCATAAATCATGTGCCCCAGCCTCCTAATAATTTTCGTTGCCCTCCGCTGGACTCTCTCCAATTTGTCCACATCCTTTCTGTAGTGGGGAGCCCAAAACTGGACACAATACTCCAGATGTGGCCTCCAGTTCCAGCTGGGCAAAGAACAGCTCCTTTAGTTTGGAGGCTGAACTGGAGAAAAAAATCCAGTTCAATTTGAACCACAACTAATTTTTTCAAATTTTTGTGATTGAAATTGAAGAAAAAAAAATCTGGTCAACAATTCCCCCCCCGCCCCCCTTGAGTTTTTCATTTCAATCAAATGCTGATTTGGGGTATTTTCAATCTTTTTGTGTTTTTGTTTTCAAATTTGGCCAATTTAAAAAAAAATTCAAAAAGAGAGCCAATTTTTCAGGGTTTTTTGGGGGACAAAACTATTAATAGAATTTGAACCAAATTCAGTTTCAGAGTCTCCAAAAATTCATTTTCTGGCAAAAATTATATATGCTAAATAAAATTTCTTCCAGCTCTACTGCAGAGTCCCTCAGCACATTCAAGGTTTAGTTAGAAGGTGGGTCACTCCCCTCCCCTTCAAGGGTTGCAGTGCACTTCCTTTGCAGAGATTCCTGCCCTGCTGGGGTAGAAGTGGGCTCCGTTGCATAGCACTGTTGAAATGCTGATCCTGGCACAATGCCATTTTCCCCTTCACACACCCAGCTATTTTATTTGCGTAGCCTATCAACCAGCCTGTAGCCTAGTGTCTGAGCCAAGGCAGAACAGACATGTCCCTGACAGAATAAATCCATGCAGCTGGTTTATATTTCAGTCTTTGCTGTATACAGTTGTGCAAACTGCTTGAAGAACCAGAAACAAATGGACTAGAGCAGGGGTAGGCAACCTATGGCACACGTGCCAAAGGCGGCACACGAGCTGATTTTCAGTGACCCTCACACTGCCTGGGTCCTGGCCACCGGTCCGGGGGGCTCTGCATTTTAATTTAATTTTAAATGAAGCTTCTTAAACATTTTAAAAACCTTATTTAATTTACATACAACAATAGTTTAGTTATATATTATAGACTTATAAAAAGAGACCTTCTAAAAACGTTAAAATGTATGACTGGCACGCGAAACCTTAAATCAGAGTGAATAAATGAAGACTCGGCACAGCACTTCTGAAAGGTTGCCAACCCGTGGACTAGAGTCCACATTGACTCCCCCTTCTCACCTCCCTCAGCACAGCCTGGAATTTCAACTACATAAAAACCTGAAATAAAATAATCCTTCCCTTCCCCCACCCTTTGCCTGTCTTGTCTATTTAGACTGCAAACTAGTGCAGGGACTGGCTGTTACCGCATGGATGTGCAGTGCCCAGTGCAGTCGGCTACCATAATACACATAATATCACATTAAAAACTTAAGACAAAGCTTATTTTGTTTAGCCTGTTCTCTAAGGTGAGCGCTGCGGATGGAGACTGATCCTCCTATAGGAACACTGATGCAAGCAGGAGCAATTTCCCCCCATTTTTATCAGGTGATACAGAAGCCCAATGCAGGGAAATCACATGCACAGACTGACCTCTTTGCTGTTCAGATCTGATGCAAAGAGCAGCATACAGGAAGCCATTTGGCCTGCACAATATGCTTTATTGGACCTAGAAAACCCAGGAACTACTCAGTGTGTTCTTGAGCATCATCCACTGTCACCTTACCTATTAACTTTGTGTGTATGCGTGCACACACACACACCTCTCTTGTAACCACCAGCCTGCAGGGGCATTTACTAATATTCACTGGCTAGCATATATATTGTGTTGGTAATACTACCTGCAATATATGTACTCCAGACATTTAAGTTTTAGTATAGTAGTTCTATAGCCCAAATTGGCCTGTACCTTTGTTATAACACTGTACACTTATGCCAAGTATTCCCTAACATCTTACATTAGATGGAATAATTTTCGCTTGCGTAAATAGGAAAACTGACAGTATCAGGACATATAATTATTTCCTCATGACAACAGGAAAGGAGCTGCCCACACAAACCTAGGAGGTGCCTTCATACCTCTTAGTACCTGGAATGCATATGTTCAGAACAAACAATAAAGGCGCACGCCATGGTACCAGAAACAAAGACAGAAAGTTGATTAATTAATGACGTATGCTGTACCTTCTTCTGGTAAAACAAGTAGGGTATAAAAGGATGGCTCTAGAGGTGTAACTTTGGGGAGCACACCTACATAATGGGAATGTAACACTCTTGCACAGGACTGCTCTTTGGAGACTGGTATAATATAGGACCTTTTTCCTGCACCATATTAATAAACCTGACTGACATAGGTTATTTGGTCTTGAGTATATTTCATAACTAAATAAGGAACAGAAGTGTGCTCAAGCAATTGACTATATGATTTATCAACAAGGAGAAAGGTGTGTGTTGTCCCAGCACTGTTTGATAGATAGGGGTGATACTAATGCAATGACAGACTGGCTGGTTTGCTAGAAGGGGAGCCAGGTGGAAGTTTTCTATCTAAGCTGGGTTCCCACCCCTCCTTCACAAAAACAATTTTTTGGGGGGAGGAATAAACCTATTTTGCTATATTTTTCCAGCAGCCTCAGTAAGAAAGCCTCATTCTCTGAGCATGACTGAGGGCCTGTACAAACACTGGGAATTTGTCCCATTTCAGGGCAACCGCATCCTCTCCTCTCACTTGAGTGAGCAGCACTGACCCTCTGGTGTCCACAGAAGGGAAATATTTTGCTGACTCTTTTTCTGAGACTCATGAAATTAGTTGGCCACTAGCCCACAGATCCTGATGGCTGCTCATGCTAACGATTCTAAAATGAGAGAGAAGTGCTGAGTTCACCTCACTTCCATTTCTCCCCCTCTTCTGTAGTGGGATTATATAGGGCCCCTGAGGGTTATGTAGGCTTTTAACAAAAATTAGTCTCACACCAACTTGCTAGGGGTTGTACAGATGGGGAAACAAAGTCCCACAAAGATTCAGTGACTTGCCAAAGGTCACCTACTGATTCAGTGGTAGAACCAAGAACAGACCCAAGGAAACAGACCCCTTCCCTCATCAAAGAGTCAATATTCCAATTCTATTGATGTTTAGGGTAATTCTAATTTAACAGTGAAATAATCAGTAAAAACTATAGCGAGACAGACATCAACCTCCAGGGAAGGAATCTTAAAAATGGAAGAAAAACACTGCCCTTCTTTGAGCACTCTCTTTCAAAGAGGTGTTTATGGTCTCTTACTACTAATTTAAAAAATATTCCTATGCCTATTTTCTTAAATGATAAAGGGCTATTAGAACCATGGTTTACCAGTCCAACAAGGACTGTCTGGAACAGTCATAAGAAAGGCCATACTGGGTCAGACCAAAGGTCCATCTAGCCCAGTATCCTGTCTTCTGACAGTGGCCACTGCCAGGTGCCCCAAAGGGAATGAACAGAACAGGTTATCATCAAGTGATCCATCCCTTGTTGCCCATTCCCAGCTTCTGGCGAACAAAGGCTAGGGACACCATCCCTGCCCATCCTGGCTAATAGCCATTGATGAACCTATCCTCCATGAACTTATCTAGTTCTTTTTTGAACCCAGTCAAGAGTCCTCTAGTTTATTTCATCATGCTGAAAATAGATCTGACATTTTTGCTGTTCAGCCAGGTTGATAGTAATGAGAGGACCCTCCCTCCATAAGAGGGAAGTTTTGTTAATACTGGCTGTCTAATCAGAGGAGCACAGCTAGCCAACCAATCTGAATATAGGGTTTGAGGGGCCAGTGTTTAGCAGGTTTATAATTAAAGCACAAATATGATCCAAATTTGGATCAAAATAATGTATGTACCTTATTAGACACATGATGGAGTTGCCAGTCACAGTTCTTTAGTTCATACTGAGTTGAGTTTTGCACTCAAAGGAGGGATTCAGTCTCTGTTGTGTGAAAACAGCTGTCTCCTCTCCAACATTACAGCACTTATTCTGAGCACACAATGAATTTTTTTTGAAAATGTACAAGTAAATCTATTGGTTAGTTTAGGAGTTAAAGCTAATTTTAAAATGTGTCCTTTAAGAAATTTAGAGCTCTGTGTCAGTCCTATTTTGTCCCCAATGATTTAAGAATAGAAAAATGCTGACTCTTCAAACGTCCATTAAAAAGTTAAATATCACTGAAGTCTTATGCACAGGCTACATTTAGTTTTTATTACTAATGATTAAAAGCCATTTTTTGCCATTCTTCTTAACTGAAAGTTTCACTTTCATTTCATGAAGAGCTGCCATCTTTCAAAATGACCATCTCTAATTGTTCTAAAGGGGACTGCTAAAGGTAGCCTGTGGCCTCAAAGATGTCATAGAATCATAGAATATCAGGGTTGGAAGGGACCTCAGGAGGTATCTAGTCCAACCCCCTGCTCAAAGCAGGACCTAATTCCAACTAAATCATCCCAGCCAGGGCTTTGTCAAGCCTGACCTTAAAAACCTCTAAGGAAGGAGATTCCACCACCTCCCTAGGTAACCCATTCCAGTGCTTCACCACCCTCCTAGTGAAAAAGTTTTTCCTAATATCCAATCTAAACCTCCCCCACTGCAACTTGAGACCATTACTCCTTGTTCTGTCATCTGGTACCACTGAGAACAGTCTAGATCCATCCTCTTTGGAACCCCCTTTCAGGTAGTTGAAAGCAGCTATCAAATCCCCCCTCATTCTTCTCTTCTGCAGACTAAACAATCCCAGTTCCCTCAGCCTCTCCTCATAACTCATGTGCTCCAGCCCCCTAATCATTTTTGTTGCCCTCCGCTGGACTCTTTCCAATTTTTCCACATCCTTCTTGTAGTGTGGGGCCCAAAACTGGACACAGTACTCCAGGTGAGGCCTCACCAATGTCGAATAGAGGGGAACGATCACGTCCCTCGATCTGCTGGCAATGCCCCTACTTATACAGCCCAAAATGCCGTTAGCCTTCTTGGCAACAAGGGCACACTGTTGACTCATATCCAGCTTCTCGTCCACCGTAACCCCTAGGTCCTTTTCTGCAGAACTGCTGCCTAGCCACTCGGTCCCTAGTCTGTAACAGTGCATGGGATTCTTCCGTCCTAAGTGCAGGACTCTGCACTTGTCCTTGTTGAACCTCATCAGGTTTCTTTTGGCCCAATCCTGTAATTTGTCTAGGTCCCTCTGTATCCTATCCCTACCCTCCAGTGTATCTACCACCCGTCCCAGTTTAATGTCATCTGCAAATTTGCTGAGAGTGCAGTCCACACCATCCTCCAGATAATTAATGAAGATATTGAACAAAACTGGCCCCAGGACCGACCCTTGGGGCACTCCACTTGAAGTGTCCATTGCCTTCATCCACTTCCATTCATTGCTCCTGACAGCCAAGTGGACTATCTTCCCTGAGGGCAGCTGGCTTCATTTCTTTGGAAATAACAGTCATTTTGAAAGAGGGCAAATTTACTAATAATAATCTTCAAACACTTAAAATGACAGATAAGCTTTCAGTTACAAAAAGGCCATTAATCCTAAATATTTCTTAAAAAAAAATAAAAAACAAAAAACTTGTTGCACCAGATCTAGAGGTTAAGAGGCAGAGGAAAATTAGGGTATACATTGTCTGCTTTATGCTGCTTTGGGGAATGGAAAGTCACTACAAGCCCATCTTAACTGGCCAGTACATCCTGGTTGCTTTGTGCTACTCAGCATAGTAGTGAATCTAGACCTCTAAATTTAAAATGCAAATGCAAGAAGCCTGGGGAATAAGCAGGGAGAACTAGAAGTCCTGGCACAGTCAGGGAATTATGATGTAATTGGAATAACAGAGACTTGGTGGGATAACTCACATGATTGGAGTACTGTCATGGATGGATATAAACTGTTCAGGAAAGACAGGCAGGGCAGAAAAGGTGGGGGAGTTGCTTTGTATGTAAGAGAGCAGTATGACTGCTCAGAGCTCCAGTACGAAACTGCAGAAAAACCTGAGTGTCTCTGGATTAAATTTAGAAGTATGAACAACAAGGGTAATGTCGTGGTGGGAGTCTGCTACAGACCCCCAGACCAGGGGGATGAGGTGGACGAGGCTTTCTTCCAGCAACTAACAGAAATTGCTAGATCACAGGCCCTGGTTCTCATGGGTGACTTTAATCACCCTGATATCTGCTGGGAGAGCAATACAGCAGCTCACAGACAATCCAGGAAGTTTCTGGAAAGTGTAGGGGACAACTTCCTGGTGCAAGTGCTGGAGGAACCAACTAGGGGAAAAGCTTTTCTTGACCTGCTGCTCACAAACAGGGAAGAAATAGTAGAGGAAGCAATAGTGGATGGGAACCTGGGAGGCAGTGACCATGAGATGGTCGAGTTCAGGATCCTGATACAAGGAAGAAAGGAGAGCAGTAGAACAGAGACCCTGGACTTTAGAAAAGCAGACTTTGACTCCCTCAGGGAACTGATGGGCAAGGTCCCCTGGGAGAATAACATGAGGGGGAAAGGAGTAGAGGAAAGCTGGCTGTATTTTAAAGAAACCTTATTGAGGTTGCAGGAACAAACCATCCCCATGTGTAGGAAGAAAAGTAAATATGGCAGGCGACCAGCTTGGCTTAACAGTGAAATCCTTGCTCGTCTTAAACACAAAAAAACAGCTTACAAGAAGTGGAAGATTGAACAAATAACCAGGGAGGAGTATAAAAGTATTGCTCAGGCATGCAGGTGTGAAATTAGGAAGGCCAAATCACACTTGGAGTTGCAGCTAGCCGGAGATGTTAGGAGTAACAAGAAGGGTTTCTTTAGGTATGTTAGCAACAAGAAGAAAGTCAAGGAAAGTGTGGGCCCCTTGCTGAATGAGGGAGGGAACCTAGTGACAGAGGATGTGGAGAAAGCTAGTGTACTAAATGCTTTTTTTGCCTCTGTCTTCACAGACAAGGTCAGCTCCCAGACAGCTGCACTCTGCAGCACGGTATGGGGAGGAGGTGACCAGCTCTCTGTGGAGAAAGTAGTAGTTCGGGACTATTTAGGAAAGCTGGACGAGCACAAGTCCATGGGGCCGGATGCGCTGCATCCGAGGGTGCTAAAGGAGTTGGCCGATGAGATTGCGGAGCCATTGGCCATTATCTTTGAAAAATCATGGCGATCGGGGGAGGTCCCGGACGACTGGAAAAAAGCTAATGTAGTGCCCATCTTTAAGAAAGGGAAGAAGGAAGATCCAGGGAACTACAGGCCAGTTAGTCTCACCTCAGTCCCTGGAAAAATCATGGAACAGGTCCTCAAGGAATCAATCCTGAACCACTTAAAGGAGGGGAAAGTGATCAGGAACAGTCAGCATGGATTCACCAAGGGCAAGTCATGCCTGACTAACCTAATTGCCTTCTATGATAAGATAACCGGCTCTGTGGATGAGGGGAAAGCAGTGGATGTGCTATTTCTGGACTTTAGCAAAGCTTTTGATACAGTCTCCCACAGTATTCTTGCCAGCAAGTTAAAGAAGTATGGGCTGGATGAATGGACGGTAAGGTGGATAGAAAACTGGCTAGATGGTCGGGCTCAACGGGTAGTGATCAATGGTTCCTTGTCTAGTTGGCAGCCGGTATCAAGTGGAGTGCCCCAAGGGTCGGTGCTGGGGCCGGTTTTATTCAATATCTTCATTAACGATCTGGAAGATGGTGTGGACTGCACCCTTAGCAAGTTTGCAGATGACACTAAACTGGGAGGAGTGGTTGATACGCTGGAGGGTAGGGATAGGATACAGAGGGACCTAGACAAATTAGAGGATTGGGCCAAAAGAAATATGATGAGGTTCAACAAGGACAAGTGCAGAGTCCTGCATTTAGGACGAAAGAATCCCATGCACTGCTATAGACTAGGGACCGAATGGCTGGGCAGCAGTTCTGCAGAAAAGGACCTAGGGGTTACGGTGGACGAAAAGCTGAATATGAGTCAACAGTGTGCCCTTGTTGCCAAGAAGGCTAATGGCATTTTGGGTTGTATAAGTAGGGGCATTTCCAGCAGATCGAGGGATGTGATCATTCCCCTCTACTCAGCACTGGTGAGGCCTCATTTGGAGTACTGTGTCCAGTTTTGGGCCCCACACTACAAGAAGGATGTGGATAAATTGGAGAGAGTCCAGCGGAGGGCAACAAAAATGATTAGGGGGCTGGAGCACATGACTTACGAGGAGAGGCTGAGGGAACTGGGATTGTTTAGTCTGCAGAAGAGAAGAATGAGGGGCGATTTGATAGCTGCTTTCAACTACCTGAAAGGGGGTTCCAAAGAGGATGGATCTAGACTGTTCTCAGTGATAGAAGATGACAGAACAAGGAGTAATGGTCTCAAGTTGCAGAGGGGGAGGTTTAGGTTGGACATTAGGAAAAACTTTTTCACTAGTAGGGTGGTGAAGAACTGGAATGGGTTACCTAGGGAGGTAGTGGAATCTCCTTCCTTAGAGGTTTTTAAGGTCAGGCTTGACAAAGCCCTGGCTGGGCTGATTTAGTTGGGTTTGGTCCTGCTTTGAGCAGGGGGTTGGACTAGATGACCTCCTGAGGTCCCTTCCAACCCTGAGATTCTATGATTCTATGATTCTATGAAAATGAAAAAGTTATTTAAGGCTGATATTACAGGTTTTCAAATCACTAGAAATATCACATGGTAATGTTCTCTTCGGGTTCTTGTTTACTATGCATGTGTGAACATTTTAATTTAAAAAAAGAGAATTCCTAGACTAAGACTATTGTCAGATGGAGTTGAAGTTGAAAGTAAAGTTAAACTAAAAAGAAATCTAAGCATGTTAAGGTACTGAAAAGGAAGTGGGGGAAAAATCTAATATGTCTAAAAATCACTTTAATCTAGTCTGGTATCACAAACTAGTATGCATTAATCAAAAGTATATCATTATTGGATGGTGTCACTACAGGACAGAGTTAAGGTTGTTCAGATGCACTAACCATGCATTTCCATACCATGACATGTTTGGCTTGTAAGCGTACCCTTAACTCTGAATTTCCTGGTTTTACAAGGCTTGGTTGGGCCATAATTACAATATCCCTGTAACATTCTCCCCTGTATTACAGATATGTATTCTCAAATTTAACTCCATCTTAATGTATTTTTTGTCTGGAAAAATACACACACTGTGGTTTGGAAAATTTATGGCCAGGTTACTTGGCAGCCCCAAGCAGCTCATCTTAGTAAATGCTGATAAAACACTATCACCAACACACACAATAATACAGCTAAAGATCACAGCAACAAAGATATAGGAAACAAAAAGCCTTTTGCAATAATAAAACCATTTCCTTCTTTCCAACACTCATTGCTAGACAGAATACACACAGGGCTTGGGTTATTGTTTTTTTGTTTTTGTTAAAAGTTTTAATGTAATTCCCAAATACAATTGATATGACAATCTTACATAAATCTTTCAAAACACATGGGCATTATCTGGTTTACTTGTCACTAGTTTACTAAGGCTTAAAGCAGAAAGTGTAATAACGTTTAGATCTGGCCTAACTACATCTTTCTGGACAGGGCTTGAAATTAACTTCTGGCCAATTCTGTGAATGGTTTATAGACCATAATATTTTGGACTAAGATGAAATATTTTGTTGTTATTATTATACTATAAACATATATGCAAGGCTTCTAGCTGAAACCCAAGTTTTACCAGTAAACAGCTGCCAGATTTAAAGAAAACTCTGTAGGTAACTGTTTAATACTACTGCACCCCATGAAAAAAAGCATGCTTATTCCATTCTCCTGGATGTTAATGCATTTGTCAATGTAACACTATTGTGAAATGCCCGAAAGTGAGCCCCTACACACACACACACCTCCAAAAAGAGTGGAGTTTGGGAGCAGGAAGTAACATCTAATATACCACAGTTAGGCCCTGCAACAAAGACATTTTATTAACTTCTGTAATAATCTTTATGCTGGAAATCAGAAGCTTTACTTCAAAAGTTTATTTTAAGAGAGTATTTTAAATTCATTTGAATAACCATGTAAAAAAGGTCCAAAAGAAATGCAGATCACTTAATGCAAACCAAAGAATTCCCAAAAGTGTGTGGGGCAGAGAAACACTTGCAGAGGATTAAAAATCTGCCAGATTTCTACTAGTGAGGAGCATGAAAAGAGAGCGTCAATCGGCTTGTGCATGGCAAAAGATACAACTCCCTCTATGGAGAAATAACAATACCCACAGACTGCATGAGCAGACAATCCAGAGAGGTCACAAATGCAGTGGCACAGCTAATCCCGAGCCCTTTCCACCCCCAGAAAGAGTAACATCAGGAGTTCCTTCAATGGGCTAAGTCAGGAAAACAAGCAACTAAAACCCCTGGCAACAGTTAGCTATTGACAACAGGAAAAATACAAAGAGAACAAGCTAAATCCACTTTGGACTCCTGACTATAAAAGGTGTGGGTTTTCATTCATATAAAAGCTAGAAGGACTGCTTAATCAATCTGAATGGTTTCCCCAGCTGCTTTTGTGCTACAAGAACTCTTGGGTTTCCATTTTCAAGGTTTCCTGCACTAAATATTTCTTCTTCCTCTTTCTTTTTTTTTTGAAGATGCATTTTAGTTCTCCCCAATATAAATGAAAAAATTTGTACAGAGTATGCAATTATAAGAGAAAATAAAATAAAATGGGGCTATTTATAGGAAAGTGGGCTACACACTGTTCTTAACTGGCTATGTATTCCATCTTTCCTGGACAGGAATGAGATATTGTATCAATTGGTTACTAAAACACAGTCGTGAGTTTGACACAAGAGGCTGAAAGGTTAGAAAATGACAAAAGCAAAATGAACTGTAGTTACACAAGGAACCCTTCAGAATTACACAGAAAAACACTTTTTTGCCTTTATTTGGCAAAACAGGATTCATCATTCTTCAGCACAAGTTAATCAAAGCTAGCAATAATTCTTCATACTGCAAAACCTAAGGAGGCAAGAAAGGGAAAGGGAGGTTTAGAAAATGATTTGCTCATTAAGGCCCCTAGTTCAGCAAGTGCTCAAGCATGTGCGCTAATTTTAGGCATAAGAGTAATTCCCTTAATGTGAATGTTACTCATGTGCTTAAAGTTAGGCACAATGCTTACGTACTTTGCTGAACTGAGACTCAAGTCACTGAGGGTATGTTTACACTGCAAATAAAGCCTGCAGCTGGCCTCTGCCAGCTGCCTTGGGCTCCCAAGGCTCGGGCTGGGGGGTTATGTCACTGCAGTGTAGACTTCCGGGCTTGGGCTGGAGCCTGAGTCCTGGGACCCTGCGAGTTGGGAGAGTCCCAGAGCTCGTGCTGCAGCCTGACTCCAGACGTCTACACTGCAATGACACAGCCCACCAGCCCGAGCCCCGGGAGCCCCCGTCAGCTAGCATGGGCCCGTGCAGGTGTCTAACTGCAATGTAGACACCTTTAATGAGAACAGCTTTTTTGTGTATAGATCTGTTGTAATGGCTTACCCAACTCACCAAATGAGCCCATCTCATTCTTCCAAAGGCAGACAGCTGTGTTTCAGCTGTTCTGAAGGTATGTGATCTGTACGCCATCCTAAGCTTTAATCACAGCCACAAGAACATAAGTTTACTATGAAAAATTGTATGCAACACCTATTATTTATAGTGGCTTAGCTCTCCCTTAAATAGTAACAGAAAAGAACAGTACAAAACAATAGTTTCACTTTCTCAACACACAAGAGCATCTTATTCAGATCTAAAATAAAAAAAGTATCAGCACAATATAAACCCCCAAATAATAATATTGGAAGTGGGAGGGAAGAAGAAAAGGGCTAGCAAAATGTCCAGTGAACTTTAAAGTTTCTTATTAACTCAGTACAAGGCTTTCCTGTCAAGACACCTTTTTTTGTAACCTCTGTGTACAGACCAACCGACAAAGGACAATTGTATCCGCAAATTACATTGGGATTAAAGTAAAAAAATGCTGCCCTCTCTGCAATCCAAAGAGAACGAAGCCAGAAGGGTAATCAGTGAGTGCATGAACAGAGAAGAGCACAGCTTCTCTGCAGGCAGCAGGAACTGAAAAGGGAGAAGCGGGGGTTAAGAAAGAAGAATTCAAGTTGGAACCGTGCTGGAAAGTTCTATCTCAGAGGCCTGCAAAACATGAGCTACTGAAGAAACAGTCAAAAGGTCCCAATGAAAAGCTGTGACAAGTCATAATGTGCCATTTCAATTACAAGGAAAAGGGGAAATGTTATTTTTCTACTCATCAATATGATGAGCTTTCATGTCCCAAACCACATTCAGGCAGTTTCCAAGTCTGCTTTTTTTGTGGAATCTACTGATCCAGACCAAAAAAACCAAACAAACAGAACAGGGATGCACAGTTCCTAAGTCCTGGAGCCTTCAGCACTGCCTGGAACAATCGCTGGCCTGGGGTATCCACAGAGGTGCCTGCAAGATGGTGTTTGCAGCAGCCTTGCAGGCAGATGGGCTCACAGCTGCTATGTGCTGCCAATATTCTGCCCATCTCCTTCATCATTAGGACCTGAAACAAAAATAGATCATGGTTACAAGAAATATTTATTTTATTTGTAAAACTTACTTTGCTATTTTCTGATGCAAACTATGGAATGAAGATCCCAGCTGGCTATCAGTGCTCCATGCCTCTCTCCCCAGCCTATAAACTAGACCAGTGTTTCTCAACGACCAGTCTGTGGACTGGCACCAGTCCCTGAGATTTCCCTGACACAGTTTATGAAGGCAGCAAGCCTCCTTGGTATCAAAAAGGTTGAGAAACACGGACCTAGAGTGCCGAGCTCTTAGATGCCTATGGAGGAGTCTCAATCTTAGGATTTCAAGGTGAGAGACAAGAGCCAAAAATCTCTGCTTCTCCCATTCCCTCATTTCCCAGATCAAGCCCCCACACCCAGTCCCTGCAAAATTACACATATACCACCTGTTCTTGCTGGGCCGCCCAGAAGCACCAAAAGAGAAGCTATCCTCACCCCCTTCTACCTTATCATAGAAATGCAGGGTTGGCAGGGACTTTGGGAGCCACTTTTCCCTAGTTTGCTTATGAGAATGTCATGTGGGACTGTATCAAAAGCCTTATTAAAATTGAGATATATCGTGTCTACTGCTTCCCCCCATCCACTAGGGCAATAACCCTATCAAAGAAGGAAATTAGGTTGGTTCAGCACGATTTGTTCTTGACATCTCCATGCCGGCTATTCCTTATAATTCTATTATCCTCTAGGTGCTTACACATTGATTGTTTAATAATTTCTTAGAGTATCTTTACAGGTAGCAAAGTTAGGCTGACTAATCTAATTCCCCAGGTCCTCTTTGATCCCCTTTTTAAACACGGGTACTATGTTTACCTCTGGGACTTCACCTGTCCTCCATGAGTTCTTCAAGATAACTGCTAACGGTTCTGAGATTGTTTCAGCTAATGCTAGGTGTGCCTTAGCTTTTTGTGCCTTAGCCTTTCTGATTTTGTCCCTACATGCTTGTGCTGTTCTTTTTTTTACTCCTCTTGACAATTTGTCCATATTTCCACTTTATTGTAGAATTTCCTTTTGATTTTTGGGTCATTAAAGAGCTCCTGATAGAGCCATATTGGCCTCTTCCTATATTTCCTTCGCATCACAATAATTAGAAGTTTTGCATTTAATATTGTCTCCTTGAGAGACTGCCAGCTCTCCTGAATGCCTTTATATCTAAGGTTTTCTTCCCTTGGGACTGCATCCTACCAGTTCTCTCAGATTGTTAAAGTCTGCTTTTTTTAAATCAGTTGTCCTTATTCTGTTATCACTCCTTCCTTTTCTTAGAATTATGCAATCTATTGTTTCGTGATCACTTTCACCCAAATTGCCTTCCACCTTCAGATTTGCAACCAATTCCTCCCTATTGGTCAGAATCAAATCTAAAATGGCTTTCCCCCTGGTTACTTCCTCCACTTTCTGAAACAAAACATTGTCCCTAAGAACTTTTGGACATTTTGCGTTTTGCTGAATTAACTCCCCAGACATCTGTTGAAAAAGTGAAGTCCCCCATTACTACCAGGTCTTGTGTTTTGGCTATTTCTGTTATTTGTTTTAGAAATGTTTCATTCACTTCCTCCTCCTGATTTGGTGGTCTACAGTAGACCCCTACCTTGATGTCACCCTATTTTCCCCCCGGTTTTATATTTACTCAGCCTTTCAACTGTGTGCCTCACACCTCCTTTTGGATATCCGGATAAGTATATATATATTCTTGATGTATAATGCAATCCACCTCTTCCCGTTTTTCCCAGCTTTCCTGAAGAATCATAGAACTGGGAGGGACCTCGAGAGATCATCTAGTCCAGTTCCCTGCACTCAAGGCAGGACTAAGTATTATCTAGACCATCCCTGACAGGTGTTTGTACAACCTGCTCTTAAAAACCTCCAATGATGGAAATTCCACAACCTCCCTAGGCAATTTATTCCAGTGCTTAACCACTCTGACAGTTCGGAAGTTTTTCCTAATGTCCAACCTAAACTACCCCCTTGCTGCAATTTAAGCCCATTGCTTCTTGTCCTATCCTCAGAGGTTAAGAAGAACAATTTTTCTCCCTCCTCCTTGTAACAACCTTTTATGTACTTGAAAACTTATGTCCCCTCTCAGTCTTCTCTTCTGCAGACTAAACAAACCCAATTTTTTCGATTTTCCCTCACAGGTTTTCTAGGCCTTTAATCATTTTTGTTGCTCTTCTCTGTACTTTCTCCAATTTGTCCACATCTTTCCTGAAATGTCGCGCCCAGAACCAGACACAATACTCCCTCCAGTTGAGGCCTAATCAGCATGGAGTAGAGCGGAAGAATTACTCGTGTCCTGCTTACAATACTCCTGCTAATACATCCCAGAATGATGTTTGCTTTTTTTGCAACAGCGTTACACTGTTGACTCATATTTAGTTTGTGATCCACTATGACCCCCAGATCCCTTTCTGCAGTACTCCTTTCTAGGTAGTCATTTCCCATTTTGTATGTGTGCAACTGATTGTTCCTTCCTAAGTGGAGTACTTTGCATTTGTCCTTATTGAATTTCATCCTATTTACTTCAGACCATTTCTTCAGTTTGTCCAGACCATTTTGAATTTTAATCCTATCTTCCAAAGCACTTGCAACCCATCCCAGCTTGGTATTGTCCGCAAACTTTATAAGTGTACTCTCTATGCCATTATCTAAATCACAGATGAAGATATTGAACAGAACCGGACCCAGAACTGATCCCTGCGGGACCCCACCCGTTATGCCCTTCCAGCATGACTGTGAACCACTGATAACTACTCTTTGGGAACAATTTTCCAACCAGTTTTGCACCTACCTTATAGTAGCTCCATCTAGGTTGCATTTCCCTAGTTTGTTTATGAGAAGGTCATGTGAGACAGTATCAAACACCTTACTAAAGTCAAGATATACCATATCTACTGCTTCCCCTGTAAGCTATTCCCCTATATGCCAATATGTCAGTCATGAGATTTATCCCACCAAATCTCTGTGATGCCAATTAATTCATAATTTAGCTTATGTTCTAATGGCTGCCAATTCTTCCTTTTTGTTCCCCATACTCATTGCATTTGTGTATAGACATCTAAAACATTGAGCCTTGCATTCTGCCAGCACAGAGCTGCTGCTCCAAACCCAGTCTCTGCTGCAAATCATCCTTGCTATTTTCTATCATGAGACCGGCTGCAGGACTGGCAGCAGCAAAAGGAGGGGAGGTTTCCAGCTATAGGAAGACAGAACATAGCTGGCTCCCATCCAGGAGTCCTGAAATGGCCCCTCCTCCCGTTGCTCCCAACCCTTTAGTCTCCCTCCTGTCTCCCCACCCCCATCTCCTCTGACTCCTGCCTATTTCCCAATATAGCCACACTCCCAGCTGCCCCCACAGTCCTATTACCCGCTTCTCTGTATTTTCCTGTTTCCTGACTGGTCCTCACAAGGTGACTAAAGGGCCACCATTTTCCCTAAGGTCAGCCTGGATTCAGCCCACTGGAAACAATGGGAGGTGGTCATCATTTTCATAGAATCATAGGGCTGGAAGGGACCTCGAGAGGTCATCTAGTCCAGTGGTTTTCAAACTGCGGGTCACGACCCAGTACTGGGTCGCAGAACGTAAGGCACTGGGTCACAGTGGCTCTGGTCAGCACCACCGACCGGGCCATTTAAAGTCCCGTTGGTGATGCTGCCTGGCTAAGACAGGCTAGTCCCTACGTGTTCTGACACTGTGCTGTGCCCTGGAAGCGGCCAGCAGCAGGTCTGGCTCCGAGGCGGGGTAGGGGTGGTCCACAGGGCTCTGTGCGCTGCCCCCGACCCAAGCACTGGCTCCGCACGCCCATTGGCCAGTTCCAATCCCCTGCCCCAGCCCTGAGCACCCCAAATCGCTCATCCCCAGCCCCACCCCAGAGCCTGCACCCCCCCAGCTCAGAGCCCTGACCCCCTCCGGCAGCCCAACCCTCTGCTCCAAACCCCTCATCCCTGGCCCCATCTCGCAGCCCTAACCCCCGCACCTCAACCCTCTGCCCCATGCCTGAGCCCCTCCCACACCCCAAACCCACCTGCCTCAGCTGCATTGGGTCGCAAGCATCAAAAATTTTCTTCAACTGTCACCAGAAGGAAAGTTTGAAAACCACCGATCTAGTCCAGTCCCCGCACTCATGGCAGGGTTAAGTATTATCTAGATCATCCCTGACAGGTGTTGTCCAACCTGCTCTTAAAAACCTCCAATGATGGAGATTCCACAACCTCCCTAGGCAATTTATTCCAGTGCTTAACCACCCTGAGTGTTAGGAAGTTTTTCCTAATGTCCAACCTAAACCACCCCCTTGCATTGTTTCTTGTCCTATCCTCAGAGGTTAATGAGAATAATTTTTCTCCCTCCTATTTGTAACAACCTTTTATGTACTTGAAAAGTGTTATGTTCCCTCTCAGTCTTCTCTTCTGCAGACTAAACAAATCCAGTTTTTTCAGTCTTCCCTCATAGGTCATGTTTTCTAGACCTGTAATCATTTTTGTTGTTCTCTGGACTTTTTGGGTAAGGACAACATTTCACTAGGTTGAAGGCAGAAATCAAACTCATGACAACACTTAACACCCCCAAAAAACAATTAAACTAATGAGAGCGGGAAATGCTGAACTAATTAATATCCTGTAATTAGGCCACAGCCCCACTGGGGACCCTCTGTGCCAAGCCATGCAGGGAACTTTTCAATATCCATTTAGAGGGATGTGACAAATGTGAGGGAATTTCTACTATGTGACTGGAAGAGTTGGCTGTGACCACAGCTTAGTCCATGTCATGGACCCTATACCACAAAGAACTCATGAATGTAACTAAGAGAGTTAGGCATTAACGGAAGAGTCAAGCAGTTTTCTTTAAGTACAACGGGAGAACAGTACGGGAAACTAGAAAGTTTAGCACATTTTCTTGCTTACCACTTCCAGCTGATCCTGAAGGAGCAATGACATCATCATCATCACTATCTTCTTCATTTGATTGTGTTACCTCTGGCTCAGGTGCTGTGATCTTCGCTTCTTGCTCTTGTTCCACTCTACACCGTAGAGCCAAGATCCGATGGTGTAATGCAGCATACAGCTGTCCTGTATCTTTAGAGCTTGCCTATGGATTTTTAAAATATCAAACAAGTAAGATTTTAAAAGTTTACAAATGTTTTATTCTATGCAACCACTTATACGGAGCAAAACATTGCTACCAAACTTAACTTAACATTAAAAAGGTTGCAGAGTAGTTTTTAAACGAAGAGATGGGGGAAAGCTGATTGCTGCAGAGGAGCATGTGGATCAGACAGAGACTTCTCTTAGAGGAGAGTCTATTGCAGGTGTAGGCAACCTATGGCACGGGTGCCGAAGGCGGCACGCGAGCTGATTTTCAGTGGCACTCACACTGCCCAGGTCCTGGCCACCAGTCCAGAGGACTCTGCATTTTAATTTAATTTTAAATGAAGCTTCTTAAACATTCTGAAACCTTATTTACTTTACATACAACAATAGTTTAGTTATATATTATAGACTTATAGAAAAAGACCTTCTAAAACGGTTAAAATGTATTATTGGCACGCGAAACCTTAAATTAGAGTGAATAAATGAAGACTCGGCACACCACTTCTGAAAGGTTGCCGACCCCTGGTCTATTGATAGAGATTCTCTAGGTTTTAGTCAGGAGGAGCAGATGGAAGAGGATAAAGTATGGGCCAGATCAGACGAGAAACATTCATATAAAAAAGAATCTGACACATCAGAAAAGGGCAGACAAATAAACTGACAAGTTTTTAAAGTGCTTGTACACAAATGCTAGAAGTCTAAATACTAAGATGGGTGAACTAGAGTGCCTCGTGTTAAAGGAGGATATTGATATAATAGGCATCACAGAAACCTAGTGGAGTGAGGACAAGCAATGGGACACAATCATTCCGGGGTACAAAATATATCGGAAGGACAGAACAGGTCATGCGGCGGGGGTGGGGGAGGAGCACTATATGTGAAAGAAAATGCAGAATCAAACGACGTGAAAATCTTAAGTGAATCCACATGTTCTACAGAATCTCTGGATATTAAATCCATGCTCTAATAAGAATATAACAGTAGGGATCTATCATCGACCACTTGACCAGGACAGTGATAGTGATGATGAAATGCTAAGGGAAATTAGAGAGGCTATCAAAATAAAGAACTCAATAATAGTGGGGGATTTCAATTATCCCCATATTGACTGGGTACATGTCACCTCAGGACGAAATGCAGAGACAAAATTTCTTGATACTTTAAATGACTGCTACTTGGAGCAGCTGGTACAGGAACCCACAAGGGGAGAGGCAATTCTCAATTTAGTCCTGAGTGGAGCGCAGGATCTGGTCCAAGAGGTAACTATAACAGGACTGCTTGGAAATAGTGACCATAATATAACAACATTTAACATTCCTCTGGTGGGAAGAACACCTCAGCAGCCCAACACTGTGGCATTTAATTTCAGAAAGGGGAACTATGCAAAAATGAGGAGGTTAGTTAAACAGAAATTAAAAGGTACAGTGACTAGAGTGAAATCCCTGCAAGCTGCATGGATACCATAATAGAGGCCCAACTTAAATGTATACCCCAAATTAAAAAACACTGTAAAATAACTAAAAAAGAGCCACCATGGCTTAACAACCATGTAAAAGAAGCAGTGAGAGATAAAAAGGCATCTTTTAAAAAGTGGAAGTCAAATCCTAGTGAGGTAAATAGAAAGGAGCATAACACTGCCAAATTAAGTGTAAAAATGTAATAAGAAAAGCCAAAAAGGAGTTTGAAGAAGAGCTAGCCAAAAACTCTAAAGGTAATAACAAAATGTTTTTTAAGTACATCAGAAGCAGGCAGCCTGCTAAACAACCAGTGGGGGCCCTGGACATCGAGATACAAAAGGAGCGCTTAAAGATGATAAAGTCATTGCGGAGAAACTAAATGAATTCTTTGCTTCAGTCTTCACGGCTGAGGATGTTAGGGAGATTCCCAAACCTGAGCCGTCCTTTGTAGAGGTTTTGGAATTAATTGATAAACTTAACAGTAACAAGTCACAGGGATCAGATGGCATTCACCCACGAGTTCTGAAAGAACTAAAATGTGAAATTGCGGAACTATTAACTATGGTTTGTAACCTGTCCTTTAAATCAGTTTCTGTACCCAATGACTGGAAGATAGCCAATGTAATGCCAATATTTAAAAAGGGTCCTTTAAAAAGGTGATCCCGGTAATTATAGACTGGTAAGTTTAACGTCAGTACCGGGCAAATTAGTTGAAACAATAGTAAAGAATAAAATTGTCAGACACATAGAAGAACATAAATTGTTGGGCAAAAGTCAACATGGTTTCTGTAAAGGGAAATCATGTCTTACTAATTTATTAGAGTTCTTAGAAGGGGTCAACAAACATGTGGTCAAGGGGGATCCAGTGGACATAGTGTACTTAGATTTCCAGAAAGCCTTTGACAAGGTCCCTCACCAAAGGCTCTTACGTAAATTAAGTTGTCATGGGATAAGAGGGAAGGTCCTTTAATGGATTGAGAACTGGTTAAAAGACAGGGTACAAAGGGTAGGAATAAATGGTAAATTTTCAGAATGGAGAGGGGTAACTAGTGGTGTTCCCCAAGGGTCAGTCCTATGACCAATCCTATTCAACTTATTCAAAAATGATCTGGAGAAAGGGGTAAACAGTGAGGTGGCAAAGTTTACAGATGATACTAAACTGCTCAAGATAGTTAAGACCAAAGCAGACTGTGAAGAACTTCAAAAAGATCTCACAAAACTAAGTGATTGGGCAACAAAATGGCAAATGAAATTTAATGTGGATAAATGTAAAGTAATGCACATTGGAAAAAATAACCCCAACTATACATACAATATGATGGGGGCTAATTTAGCTACAACTAATCAGGAAAGAGATCTTGGAGTCATCGTGGATAGTTCTCTGAAGACGTCCACGCAGTGTGCAGCGGCAGTCAAAAAAGCAAACAGGATGTTAGGAATCATTAAAAAAGGGATAGAGAATAAGACGGAGAATATCTTATTGCCCTTATATAAATCCATGGTACGCCCACATCTTGAATACTGCGTACAGATGTGGTCTCCTCATCTCAAAAAAGATATACTGGCATTAGAAAAGGTTCAGAGAAGGGCAACTAAAATGATTAGGGGTTTGGAACGGGTCCCATATGAGGAGAGATTAAAGAGGCTAGGACTTTTCAGCTTGGAAAAGAGGAGACTAAGGGGGGATATGATAGAGGTATATAAAATCATGAGTGGTGTGGAGAAAGTGAATAAGGAAAAGTTATTTACTTGTTCCCATAATATAAGAACTAGGGGCCACCAAATGAAATTAATGGGCAGCAGGTTTAAAACAAATAAAAGGAAGTTCTTCTTCACACAGCGCACAGTCAACCTGTGGAACTCCTTGCCTGAGGAGGTTGTGAAGGCTAGGACTATAACAGGGTTTAAAAGAGAACTAGATAAATTCATGGAGGTTAAGTCCATTAATGGCTATTAGCCAGGATGGGTAAGGAATGGTGTCCCTAGCCTCTGTTTGTCAGAGGGTGGAGATGGATGGCAGGAGAGAGATCACTTGATCATTACCTGTTAGGTTCACTCCCTCTGGGGCACCTGGCATTGGCCACTGTCGGTAGACAGGATACTGGGCTGGATGGACCTTTGGTCTGACCCAGTATGGCCATTCTTATGTTCTTATGTAACTTCACTGCTTTGCAATTTTACACTGTTGATTTCAGAGTCAGTAGATCTGGTATCCAGATGGGTGTTTTCAGACCAGGTCAGAGATTTAGTGGCAGTGGAATCAGTGTTGGCGGTCAAGGGCTGGACACGTTTAGTTCCCAAAGGGAAGAATGCACTCAGTGATTCTCTCTAACCACCTCCTATGGCTGACTGAAGGAATGATTTTGGTTGACTTCAGAAGAAACCACGTGCAACCCCCCTCATCCCAAGAAGGTACACAAGAGGAACCGGCAACAAAGAAAGGGCACAGAGGGGAGTCTCAGAGCCACCCAGCCGCATGCCAAATACACAGTTTTCCCCCCCTAAATTTACGCTTATACTTTCTTTACAAAGGGAAGTCTTCACCCTTTAAAGAACCCCAAACCATCTGTCTGGATTTTCAGTCATACATCTAGTACACATATTTGTTACTAAAATGACTTGATTGTGATTATTTTATCGTGTATCTCTAAAAAACCTTAAACTTCTAACAAAACACATTTAATAACAGAATTGCCACACTAGATCAGACCTGTGATTCATGAAGCCCAGTATGCTGTCTCTGACTTTCTTGCACACTCCCAAGAATTAATGGCTGCCTTATGTCTCAAAACAAGGGGAGTTGTAGCCGTTTCAAAACTAACTATTCAGTGAATATTATCCATACTGGCAGCTGAAAGCCCTGCTGTCGCAAGGGTATAATTTATAAAGTCATGTGTGTAAAAAAGCTGAAAGTGGCTGGGACCTTAAAAACTGGACAATAACAGACCATGAATCCCAGCAATAATTGAACCTGGTAAGACAGTGAGTGAGAGAGAGTGTGTGTATGTATGTATGTGTGAGAGAGAGAGACAGAGACAGACTGTGTGTGCTGGCTGCTGGGGAAGTCTATGAGACACCATGCACCATCTCTTTAAGGCACTCACCAGAAAGCTTGTTGTTCAGACCACAGCAGCTACCAGAAGCTCTCCTGCTCCTGAGCCCTGGCCCCCGTCTCCTGCTCTGCAGAGATGGGGTACATGGGCAGAAGGGAGGCAGACACCCTGACATCAGCGCCCCCCTCCCCTGCTCTGCACTGCAAGCAGGAGGGTCCCAGGAGCAGCTGGCCAGGGGCTCCAAGGCAGAGGGCAGGAGCAACATGGCCACAGAGCAGCTGGGGGGAGGAGGAAGGGGGGCACACGTGAACACGCCACCGGATCTGCGCAGCTCTGCTAATCAAATGCGCAGCACTTGACTCACTCCTGGGTGGCCACGCGACCGCTCAGGTTAAAGGGAACACAGGGCCCTAATTATTCTTGTCAACCATCTTTGAACCCTCCCCCCGCCAAATTCTGCAATATTCCTTCTGAGATAAGATTGATCGGTACTGAACACATTATTTCAGGCGAGGAGTTTTATTTTTATATGTCCATTTTGTTATTCTCAAATTTCTTTGGGCAGAAGTTTCCACTGAGCGCTCCATAATGATGCCCAGCTCTTTTTCTTGAACTGATGCAATTAATTTAGAACCCGGTAAGGTGTATAAATAGTTCAAATTATTCACTCCAGTGTGCATTACTTTGCATTTATTGACAATGAATTTAATCTGCCATTGTGATGCCCACTAACTTCCTTGGTGCTTTCTCCCATGCTGTCCCTCATTATCCTCCTTCAAAACCCTCCTCAAAACTCTTTGCCATGAAGCCTACAAAAACCTTGACAACTGTTGGGCTGCGGGTGTGCAGAGACAACTGCCTATCATGCTGACAAATACTGTCTCATTGTTTCCTTGTACTCCCCCGTCTGTCTCCATGTGTTGTCTCGACTTAATACTTAGACTCGACTGTAAGCTCTTTGGGGCAGGAATCATGTCTTTTTGTTGTTTCTGTACAGCTCTTAGCACAATGGATTCCTGGTCCATGACTGGGGCTCCTAGGTGGTATAGTAATACAAATAATAAATAATAACTTCCTCACAGTCTTCTCTGGCCTTGAGTAACCCAAGTAATTTTTGGTGACAGGTTTCAGAGTGGTAGCCATGTTAGTCTGTATCAGCAAAAAGAACGAAGAGTACTTGTGGCACCTTAGAGACTAACAAATTTATTTGAGCATAAGATTTTGTGAGCTAAAGCCCACTTCATCAGATGCATGCAGTGGAAAATACAGTAGGAAGATATGTATATATATATATATACACACACACACACACACAACATGAAAAGATAGGTGTTGCCATACCAACTCTAATGAGACTAATTAAATAAGGTGGGCTATTAGCAGGAGAAAAAAAAAAACTTTTGTAGTGATAATCAGGATGGCCCATTTCAAACAGTTGACAAGAAGGTGTGAGTAACAGTAGGGGGGAAATTAGCATGGGGAAATAGTTTAGTTTGTGTAATGACTCATCCACTCCCAGTCTTTATTCAAGCCTAATTTAATGGTGTCCATTTTGCAAATTAATTCCAGTTCTGCAGTTTCTCGTTGGGTCTGTTTTTGAAGTTTTTTTGTTGAATAATTGCGACTTTTAGGTCTGTAATAGAGTGACCAGGGAGGTTAAAGTGTTCTCCGACTGGTTTTTGAATGTTATAATTCTTGACGGCCTTCACCTGCACATCTACCAATGTGATGTGATGCCATCATGTGCCAGCAATGCCCTCTGCCATGTACATTGGCCAAGCTGGACAGTCTCTACGCAAAAGAATAAATGGACACAAATCAGACGTCAAGAATTATAACATTCAAAAACCAGTCGGAGAAACGGAAGAACTGGAATTAATTTGCAAAATGGACACCATTAAATTAGGCTTGAATAAAGACTGGGAGTGGATGAGTCATTACACAAACTAAACTATTTCCCCATGCTAATTTCCCCCGTACTGTTACTCACACCTTCTTGTCAACTGTTTGAAATGGGCCATCCTGATTATCACTACACTTTTTTTTCTCCTGCTAATAGCCCAACTTATTTGATTAGTCTCATTAGAGTTGGTATGGCAACACCAATTTTTTCATGTTCTCTGTGTGTATATATCTATATATGTATATATCTTCCTACTGTATTTTCCACTGCATGCATCTGATGAAGTGGGCTTTAGCTCACGAAAGTTTATGCTCAAATAAATTGGTTAGCCTCTAAGGTGCCACAAGTACTCCTCGTTCTTTTTGCTAAGTAATTTTGTCATCTACAAATTGTCACTTCACTGCTCACTACCTTTTCTAGATCACTTACATCAAACACCACCAGTCCTACTATGGTATGTGGGCCATGCTGCTACTAATCTGCCATGATGAAAGTTGACCATTTATTCCTGTTTTTCCCCCCCACCCTCTGTCCCTTAGCCAACTTTTTATCCATGACAATGCTTTGCTACTTACGCCTTAACAAGTTAGATTATTTAGTAGCCTCCTGAGAGGGACTCTGACAAAGAACCTTTAAAAGTCTAAATTTTATCAACCAGTTCTCCTCTATCCACAATGTTATTCACAAGTTCAAAGAATTTTTAATATATTAGCGAGGAACCATTTTCTTTTGTTGGTCATATATCATGATCTTCTAGGTGTTTTATACAATTATAAAAGAAAGTTACTTACTTGTAGCCAGAGATCTTTGAGCTGGATTCTGCATATTCACACTCTTACGACTCATGCTGACTGGTAGTAGTACTGGTTAGGCATCCATGGTCCTCTGCCCTCCCTGCCTAGCACTTGAGTGTTTTCTGAGGGCTTGATGCTTTTGCTGCCTCAGTTTCTTCTAACACCAATGCCGAAGAATGCAGATATTTTAATTTGGACTCTGCAGGGTTAGGCAAAGTGGGCGGGGAGTGTGAATATGCAGAGTCTATCTTGAAGAACTCCGGATGCAATATCCTAAGCATAATTCTTCTTGAAAGAGAACGGACGTCCACATAGCGGCTTTGCATATCTCGATTATGAGAATGTGTTTATTAAAAGCTGCAGATGTAGCTCCAGTAGAATGAACTCTGAACAGACTAAGAGTGGGGAGAGAAGCTCCTCTATAACACTCGTCAATGCACTATCTAACCCATCTAGACAGGGACTGAGATGAAATGGCTTTCCCTTTGGAGTTACTAGTACATGAAACAAAACTTGGAAGATGACCTAAAACTCTTTGTTCTCTATCTAAGTAGTATGATAGTACATGCTGGCATCCAACAAATATAACCTGGCCTCCCCTTTAGATGAATGAGGCTTTGGAAAGAACACTGGTCGATTATGGTTTGATTTACATGAAACTCAGACACAACTTTAGGAAGAAATTTAGGGTATGATCTAAGAACCAACTTGTCCCTGCACTGGGAGATGCATGTTCAATAGTTCTTTCAAAAAAGTTCTTAACCAGCATATGCAAAAAAAACCCAACACAGATTCACCATTAACATGAGTGTGGCATGCTGCTAGTAATAAACGTAATGGACGGCAGAGATAACCCATTTATTTTTAAGTGCAACAGATATGCCGGAATAGGTTGTACTGGAGCTGAAACTGGGTCACAGCACCTTTCCCACGTAGAAGAAATGCATCTGTCAATGACAGACTATCTGAGCCTGCTTTTGAATGGAAATGGGGACACTTTGTATGTGGTTTGAATCTGGTTGCAAACAGATCTATGTCCAGAAATCCCCAAAGATTGAAAATATCCTGAATCACCAATCTTTTAAAGACCATTTGTGCATCTAAAATAATCTCCACACTGTATGGACCTGCTACACGAAGGGCAACTGGGTATACATCGTGCGGGATACATCAATCCCAAAGTTCTACTGCCTCTTTGCAAAAAGTTGATATGACAGAGTTCTTCCTTATTTGTTTACATATATACTGCCGATACACTGTCCATGGCCACTTGAATTACCGCATTTCATACTTGTGAGAGAAATGCTCAGAGCTAGTTGGATTGCCCTCAGTTCCAATACATTTAAGTGCAATAGGGATTCTGCGTTGTTCTAAAGAGCTTGAATGTACAGACTACAAAGATGTGCGCCCCACCCTTTCTTTGATGCATCTGCGGTTATAATTAAAGAAGGAGAATGTGGGTTGAACAAAACTTCCTTGAGGATATTTTGAGGTTATAGCCACCATCTGAGAGAGAGACAAACCTTCCTCAGAACAGCGAATACCTTTTGCAAACTGTCCATATTGGGTCTGAAATTCCTTAGTGACAAGTGCCAAAGTGGTCTCATTCTGAGCCTGACATATGGAGTCACATAGGTCGTAAATGCCATCAGACTCAGAGTTAACAAATAAACTATCTTTTGAGAGGGCTATTGAAGCAGTCTGCATATGGTAGTTTTTAATTTAATAGAATCATAGAACTGGAAGGGACCTCGAGAGGTCATCTAGTCCAGTCCCCTGCACTCAAGGCAGACTAAGTATTATCTAGACCATCCCTGACAGGTGTTTGTCCAACCTGCTCTCAGAAATCCCCAATGATGGAGATTCCACAACCTCCCTAGGCAATTTATTCCAGTGCTTAACCACTCTGACAGTTAGGAAGTTTTTCCTAATGTCCAACCTAAACCGCCCTTGCTGCAATTTAAGCCCATTGCTTCTTGTCCTATCCTCAGAGGTTAAGAACAATAATTTTTCTCCCTTCTCCTTGTAACAACCTTTTATGTACTTGAAAACTGTTTTCATGTCCCCTCTCAGTCTTCTCTTCTGCAGACTAAACTAACCCAATTTTTTCAATCTTCCCTCACAGGTCATGTTTTCTAGACCTTTAATCATTTTTGTTGCTCTTCTCTGGACTTTCTCCAATTTGTCCACATCTTTCCTGAAATGTGGCGCCCAGAACCAAACACAATACTCCCTCCAGTTGAGGCCTAATCAGCACAGAGTAGAGCGGAAGAATTACTCGTGTCCTGCTTACAATACTCCTGCTAATACATCCCAGCATGATGTTTGCTTTTTTTGCAACAGCGTTTCACTGTTGACTCATAGTTAGTTTGTGATCCACTATGACCCCCAGATCCCTTTCTGCAGTACTCCTTCCTAGGCAGTCATTTCCCATTTTGTATGTGTGCAACTGATTGTTCTTTCTTAAGTGGAGTACTTTGCATTTGTCCTTATTGAATTTCATCCTATTTACTTCAGACCATTTCTTCAGTTTGTCCAGACCATTTTGAATTTTAATCCTATCTTCCAAAGCACTTGCAACCCCTCCCAGCAAACTTTATAAGTGTACTCTCTATGCCATTATCTAAATCACTGATGAAGATATGAACAGAACCGGACCCAGAACCAAACCCTGCGGCACCCCACTCGTTATGCCCTTCCAGCATGACTGTGAACCACTCTCTGGGAACCATTTTCCAACCAGTTATGCACTCACCTTATAGTAGCTCCATCTAGGTTGCATTTCCCTAGTTTGTTTATGAGAAGGTCATGCGAGACAGTCTCAAAAGCCTTACTAAAGTCAAGATATACCACATCTACTGCTTCCCCCGTATCCACAAGATTTGTTACCCTGTCAAAAAAAGCTATCAGGTTGGTTTGACACAATTTGTTCTTGACAAATCCATGCTGACTTATTTATCACATTATCTTCTAGGTGTTTGCAAACTGATTGCTTAATTATTTGCTCCATTATCTTTCCGGCTACAGAAGTTAAGCTGACTGGTCTGTAATTCCTCAGTCAGTTGCTTGAGTATTCTAGGATGCATTTCATCAGGCCCTGATGATTTGAAGACATCTAACTTGTCTAAGTAATTTTTGACTTGTTCTTTCCCTATTTTAGGCTCTGATCCTACCTCATTTTCACTGGCATTCACTATTTTAGACGTCCAATCGCCACCAACCTTCTTGGTGAAAACCGAAACAAAGAAGTCATTAAGCACCTTTGCCATTCCCACATTTTCTGTTATTGTCTTTCCCGCCTCATTGAGTAATGGGCCTACTCTGTCCTTGGTCTTCCTCTTGCTTCTAATGTATTTGTAGAATGTTTTCTTATTTCCTTTTATGTTCCTAGCTAGTTTGATCTCGTTTTGTGCCTTGGCTTTTCTAATTTTGTCCCTACATACTTGTGTTAATTTGCTCCTTCAGATGGAAAGCTCTTACCTATATTGAGTCAAGAATCACACCAGTGGACATAATCTTTTGTGACAGCATGAGAAGAGACTCTTCTTCATTCATGAGAAGTTGTAGGGTTCTGAACAAAGAACGAGTGACCCAAATGGCTTTCTGTAATTCTTCTTTGGAGGGAGCCTTCAGAAGAAAATCATCTATGTAATGAAAGATGGAAATTTCCTGTCTTCTCAGGTGTGCTGCTGCTGGAGCCAGGCATTTGGTAAAGACTCTGGGTGCTGTAGAAAGGCCAAAGGGTAGGAATCTTTACTGGAAACGGTCTGAACCAACAGAAAAAAACCCAGATATTTTCGATGCAAGGGTCTTATTGAAATATGAGTATTTGAGATCAAGAGCAGCGAACCAATCCAAAGTGGACAGGGAGGGGATAATCAGTTACCATCCTGACCTGAAACTTCCTGATGACCTTGTTTAAAGTTCTGAAGTCTAGAATTTGTTTGAGACCTCCATTCTTTTTTGGGATTAGAAAATACCAGGAGTAAAATATCAAATGTTCCTTTATTCTAACAGAACTTCTTCTATAGCCCCTGCAAGTGCTTGTGAGAAGGGTCCCTAAAAAGGGTGCAAGGGAAGTTTGCATGGAGGAAAGAATTTGAATTGGAAGGTATACACTTTTTTTTACTGTATTTAAAACCCATCTGTCCAAGACAAATATTTGTCCATGTGCTGTAGAAATGAGTATTTCCAAAAATGTGGGTAGTATTGACTGAAACAGGTTTGACACTTTTGTTCATCACATCAAACCCGAGGTCTGACATTAGGAAGATACAATTGAGGAGTTCTTCATCCTCATCCTAGGCTTGGAGGGTATTTTCCTCTCCTGCATTTGAGAGGACGTCTGTTGTTGCTGATAATATGGTTGCCTCTTATGGGTATAAGAAGAAGAGGAAGAAGATGGAAAGGAATGTTTATGGTATCTGAACACAGATGCAGATGTCATTCTATGATAAGGAAGTAGTAACCCAGAAGATCTTGTATTGGAGCATGGGTTCTTCATTGCACTTCATCAGTTTTTGCACTAAAGAATCCATCTCCTTCAAAAAAGTAAATCCTCAATTTTTGTTTTAGTTTCCATAGGGAAAGATGAAGATCGTAGCCGTGCATATCTGCAGAGAGATATAACTGATGCCACAGATCTTGGTGCAGTGTCAGAAATGTCAAATGATGCCCTAAAGCAGGGGTAGTCAATAGGCAGATCGCAGGCCAAATCTGGACCACCAGACTTTTTTGAGCAGACAGCAAAATCTTTTTATTTACTTATCATTATTGTTATTGCAGTGTGAAAAAATGTTTCTCTGGAGTCGGGACCTTGACTATACTTTGATCAAGAAATTTGAATCTTGAAAAAAAAAAAATTGACTACTCCTGACCTAACGGCATGTTTTGCCACATTCTGGCTGATCTTTATGAGAGCTACTGTTAGTCTTCTGTGATTTTCTGGGACATTCTTGATTAAGATTGATATCTTCTCCCACAAGTGAAATTGGTATTTGGCCATTACTGCTTGACAATTGGCCACATGCATGTTTAAAGAAGCTGACGAAATAATTGTCTTTCTACAGAGTCCAACTTTTTTCCTTCATCACAAGGAGTTGAGTGCTGAAGACCTGACCTGGATCTTTGAACTGAGCACATGAAAACAGGAGAATCTTTCCTGTGGGACCTGATCTAGTTTATAAGCCTTTTTAAAAATTGATTCACATGAAGATGGATGGGACAAGAGAAATTTCGCTGGTTACCAGAGACCTCACAATATGGGCAATGAAATCTTACTCTTTGCAGTAGAACCCAAAATATCAAAAATTGGATGTGTGGCTTCTTCCAAAGCTACTGATGGTAATTTTAAAGTTAATGCCATTCTACCCACTAGCTCATGAAATTGAGTTACGTTCTCAGAAGGAGACAATGCTGTAGCTACAGCTCCATTTTCATCAGAAGATGAGCTACTGTCCAGCTCCATATTTTACTGCTGAAATTCTTGTAGGGGAGATGTTCTCTGATGCTCCTCCTCAAATAATGTCTCCTGTGGGCAAGATTGGGAACATTCTCTCTGTGTCAGATCTGGACCCTTCAGTTCTGGTAAAAGATGTATTGGCATAGAAGACTCTTGCTTCCTGGAGTGACAATAGTAAGTAGGGGGTTGGCCAATATGAGCAAGGAACCCAAGGGGGTACAGGCCACTTCTGCCAGTCACCCCAATCCTATCTAACATCCCTTGTTTGGAACACAGGGTGCCAAGGAGGGAAATTCTGATCTGAAAATGGTCAGGTCGTAGGCATACTTGTGGGAACAGGCTCTACATCTTATAGCGAATTCGATCCCGTACCCAATACTGAAGCTGCAGGTGAAATGACTGCAGTAGGAATCTGGGTCATGTAGAGTGGTGACAAATCTTTTAACATTCCAGTTGGAGTCATAGGTGGTGGAATAGGTCCTGGAGATGCTCCACCTCTGTTGTCCTGTCTATTTATCACAAGAATCCGGAGAAATGGTTGGATCTGTTAGTAGATGTGTGTCCGAGTGAATCCACACCATGACATTAGTGTGCTGCTGAGCTGATGTGTGCAGATCCAATGATCTTTCCTTTTGATCTGTATCTCTAGAACGATCTATAGGTCTACTGTCTTTTGGTCTTGGATCCATATGTGAACAGTCTGATGAACTACCAGAGGTATGTTTTAATTTAGCTTCCATTTGCCTCTGGAACTGAGGTAGCCAGTTCTGATAAGTTACTCGGACCCTTATGATGACTGTCTGAAACTGGTTACACAGAAAAATGTATTAATTTTGGAGCTGGATCCGAAAGCTTAGGAATAGTCCGATCTGAGAATTTGGAACTGGAGCTTGGTGTCAAGATGGAAGCTTTCATTGTTACAATTTTATTGGATTTGGATGTAGTCTGAGCTGATTCAGGCTGCCTCTCCTTATTTAAAGATCCTTTAGAGTTCTCAGATCCCAGAGGCTTGACAGAAAGGCCTCTTATAATAAAAGGGCCTGAAGTCTATTGTGTCTTTCTTTCAGACCCGAGGTGTGAAAGTGCTACAGATAGCTCAATGTGCTGGGGAATGGTTCTCCCCCAAACACTTTAGACACCAAACTTGTGCATCAGATGCAGGGAAGATTACTGGGCAAGATGGGCACCACTTAAACCCTTGTTTCTTCACGCTGGGATCGGCCATACCAAACAATAAAATTATTCCTTACAACTATGGTCTAGTCTAAATCTAGCCTAATTTATCCTAAAACTAACTAGCCAGAGACTACTATCTTTAAAAACTATTAACAGATAAAGGCACTATCTACCAGTGGATCTGAGATCCAGTGGGTCATGTCCTGTTGCTGCTGTAGTTGGAAGGAACTGAAGCAGCAACGGTGCGATGTCCCCTTTATACTCATGCCCTCAAAACGTGCTCAAACACTAAACAGGGAGGTGAGGGGAGCATGCACGCCTAACAGGCACTGCTACTAGAAGGTCTGCTGTCCTGCTGCACCGGTCAACACAAGTCCCAAAAGTGCGAATATGCAAAAGACACTCTAAGGAGAATTTTAATGATCATTTCAATGAATTTATGAGGTACAGAAGCAAGTTTCACTGGTCTGTAATTGCCTGGAGCACCCTTGTGCCTTTCTTAAATAAAGGTACAACATTTGCTACCCTCTAAAACTCTAATATAGCAGCTCATTTTAATGAGCGATTGTATATTTTTGCTAGCAATTCAGATACTTTGTTCCACCTTCAGAGCTCTTGTGGATATATCAGCATGAATGCATATAAACAGCAGTTTTCAGAAAACTACTCACCCCCCTTGTTTCACTAATAAGCCAGATACCTTGGTTTTTCCAAAAGTATGCTCCGATTATGGGGCAAGGAAATGAAAACAGAGTACAAAATGTTCTGTCCCAACAGCCTTTGGAACGCTTAAATCTAATCTGTAATGCTTGAAAGACATAGCAATTTCTAGACTGTAAATATAGCTTCTGTCATCTTCCACAGCCACAAAACCCAGCATCAGTGTCTCTGGAAAGGACTTCTTCTCATTAACCACTATCTCACAGGGATTCTTTCATGTCCTGATGAACTTGAACTATCTGCCTCAGTTCTTATGACACTGGGTCCCCATACACTGGCAGTCACTCTCTAGAGAGCAAGTGTAAAGTTAAGCCCAAGAACCTAGCTCTGTGCATAAGGGCATTAAGTCCAATTACACTTTCCATTCTACAGGAACTTTGATAAATACAATTTATGTACTCAAAGTGCCCCAAGCCATAGTATTTCCTTGGCTTGTACCTTCCTCCATCAATCACTGGAAATGACCAGCTTTGGCCTGACATGGCATTTACAGTAAGAGCAGCCATGAATCACATTTCAGGATTCCAAGGTCTACTCTTTGGACAATCCTGCTTAGCAAAGCAGCCTTACAATGCACAGGACTTCAGTCAAACAAGTATGCTTTTACCTCTTTTTTCTCCTCCCATAAATAATGCCTTTGACAATGAAAAGGGCTGTCAGTGTCCTTTTTATGGAGGAAAGGGGAGAGAGGGTAGCAATTTAAGAAAAGGAGAAGTTACTCACTTCTGCAGTAACTGTAGTTCTTCGAGATGTATCCACTATGGGGGCTTCACTTCAGGTGTGTGAGCGCCCCAAGCACCTTCGATCAGAGATTTTTGTTAGCAGCGTCTGCGAATGTATCCGATGCATCCTTGTGCTGTGCACTGAGGCTACATAGGGCTGCATGGGCAATCCACCCTCAGTTCCTTCTCTAATGCAAAGTCTCTCAGAGGGAATGTGAAAGCAGAGGGGATGGAGGGTAGTGGAGCACCCATAGGGAAGCATCTCAAAGAACTACAGTTATTACATGGGGTCAGCAACTTCTTCTTTGAGTAGTGTCCCTATGGGTGCTCCACTTCAGGTGACTCCCAAGCAGTGTCCTCCTAGGGATGAGAGAGCTTCAGATTTGGGTCCAGAACTGAAAACAACTGCATTGCCAACTGCTGCTTTGGTTCTGGAGGCATGGGCAAAGGCAAAGTGCTTACAGAAGGTATATACTGAAGACCCCAAAACATGCAATAATACACTCCAAGATCCATCTTGATAGCCTATGATTGGAGACTGTGGATCCTGTCAATCTGTCTGCAATGGAAACAAATGGACTAGGAAACCTCCAAAATGATTTAGTTCTATATAGATAGATGGCCAATGCTCGTCTGACATATAAGGTATGGAAGGAAGCCTCCTGTCTGCAATTATGTGGTTTTTTGGGAGGTTGGGGAATGGTAAATGAAAGGTCAGAATAAGATGAAACTTGGGTGACACCTTAGGTAGTAATTTAGAGTGTGGACGTAACGAAACTTTGTCCTTTCAGAAAACCGTGCAAGGAGGGTCTGCCATTAAGTCCCCAACTTCTGACTCTTTGGGCCATGTGATAGCCACCAAAAATGCAATCTTCAGACACAAGTTCAGTAAGAAGCAGGTTGCCATTAGTTCAAAGGGAGGTCTTGACATGTAAGAGCTATCCTAAACTGGAGTGAAGACTTTCACTTGAGGGAAAAGGTTCTTCAATCCTTTGATGAACCTTACATTTGTTGGGTGAGCAAGCACTGAAAACCCTTCCACTGGGGAAATGAAAGGCTGCTATGGCGACCAAGTTAGATGATAATCCTGTTTTCTTCAGTTGCAGCAGGTAACCAAGATAACCGAGACTGAGGAAGAGTCAGGTGCGAGTCTTTGAAGTTTACACCAATGGCTAAATCTTTTCCACTTTTGAAGGTAAGTATTTCAGGTAGATTCTTTCCTACTGTTTAATAACACCTGCTGTACCTCCGCAGCTACATCTTGAGGCAGAGAACTCTTCGGTTGGGATGAAGTAATTGACCGGAGTCTTGGGAGATGAGATGAGGGATGATTGGAAGCTTGATTGCTGGAGAGGGGGACAGGTGAAACAGGTAAGGATACTATGCTTGTCCTGCTGGATTTTGTTCACCACCTTCAGTATCAGACGTGTTGGGGGGAAAACACACAGAACAGTCCCTTCATCTCAGGCAGGAGGAAGGCATCCCTCAGGGAACTATGGCCTAGACCCGGTCGTGAACAGAACATACCAAACTTTCTGTTGATGGAGGTGGTGAAGAGGTCCACTTCTGGAAATCCCCAAGTTTGAAATATGCCCTGGAGGGTAAAAGAGTCCAACTCCCATTCGTAGTCCTGGGAAAAGCGTCTGCTAAAAGCATCGGCCCGGTATTTTGAATACCAAAGAAGTACACTGCCGAAATATGTATTTGATGGATTATATACCAGTTCTGCAGCTTTATTACTTCGAGGCACAGAGAGGGGATCTTGCTCCCCCTTGACAGAAAACATGCAGGCCACATTGTCAGTCATGACCCTGATTAACTTGTCCCTGATGAGAGGCAGAAAGTGAAGGCAGGTATTTCTGACCAGTCTGAGTTCCAACAAGTTGATGTGGAGACTGCTTTCTTGAGATGACCATTTGCCCTGGATTGTATGAGTGTTGAGATGTGCTCCCCATCCCAATAGAGATGCTTCTGTTGTTACAGTGACCATTGAGATTGGTCAGAGGAAGGGAACTCCTGCATCAATGTTGTGATAATCTTTCTACCAGTCTAGGGAATCTTTCACCTGGTGGGGAACTGAAACCTGTTTGTCTAAGTTGTGTCTCTTTGGTGAGCAGATTGCTCTGAGCTACCCCTGGAAGCAACAAAGGCATCATCTTGAATGATCTGTTACCACAGTGCAAGCTGCCATGTGTCCTAGGACCTGGAGGCAGTTTTTCACTGAGGTTTGAGGGCTCTCTTGAATAGTCCTGACAAGATCTGACAGTGTTATCAATCTGTCCATGGGAAGGTAGGTCCTGGCTACCAACAAATCCAAGGATGCGACATGAACTGTATTTTCTGTACAGGGGTCAACGTGGATTTCTTGACATTCAGCCAGAGACCTAGTTTCATGAACAGAAAAAGGGCCTTCTGCGTGGCTCCCAGCACTTCTTCATAAAACTGATCCTTGAACAGCCATTGTCAAGGTACAGGAACACTATAATTGCCTCAATTACCATTAGAACCTTTGAAAACACACTCGGCACCAAGGAGAGTCTCAAAGGGACCACCTGGTATTGAAAATGATCCTGACCTATAACAATATCTTCTGTGAGATGGGTGTCTCACTATATGGAAATATGAGTCTTGTAGGTTGAGGGCGAAAAGCCAATCCCTTGAATTTAATGAAGGAATTCTACTCCCTGAGTCACCATCCTGAACTTCTGAGACTTTACAAATTTATTTAGGAGCCTTAAATCTAAAATTGGTCTCCATCCTCTGTTTTTCTTTGGTACAAGAAAGTACCTTGAGTGGAAAACTTTTCCCTTGTGTAGAGAAGGGACAGGCTTTATCACTCCTAAATGACTAAATGAGTTTATTTTTGGTCTCAACAAGAGCTTGTAAGAGGGGTCCCTGAAGATGGAAGGGGGTGGAAAGGAGGAAGGGAGGTAAAGTGAATGGTGTTGCCTGATGTTACAATCTCCAAGACTCATGTCTGTAGTAATCTGTTTCCATACATGCTGAAAATGGGAAAGTCAGTCTCCAAAACGGGAGGGGGAGGGGGGAAAAATGTTGCAGCTAGTGAACTAAAGAATGGGGAGGATTTGAGCCCTCAACCAAATTGTCAAAACTGATGTCTCAATGACTACCCTTGTTGCGTTCTTGGGACAGATAGATCTTCCTCTGGAACCTGTTTTTTTTTTCGGGGTGAGGGGGGGAAGGGGAGAGAGGTAAAAGGGGGAGGGTTCAGTGGGTCTTTGGAACCCAGAGAATTGGATCGGACAGAGTATCTGGGAGGTTTGTGATCTACCAGATTTTCTTTTGTTCATCGGTGCGTAAATTCCCAGAGATCAGAACGTGGCCCTGGAGTCTTACAAAGTGTGCAGGGATTTTTCTGTTTTCTCTGAAAACATCTTCAGACCATCTATAATGTTCTACACCTATCTAGGGAACCTAAACAGTTGGAGCCAGGATGCTCTACACCTAACTATTGCTGTAGAGACAGAATAGACCCCACTGTATGCCAGATTTAGGGATGTTTTAAGGGATGTCTTGGCAAGCAACTGTCTCTTGGCAATGATGGCCTGAAATTGCTCTCTTTGCTCCAGTGGAAGGTGCTCAATAAGAACAATAAATCTGGTATAGTAATTATATTTTGCCGTGATTTGGTAATTAGTGATCTGGAATTGTAGAACAACAGATGAGTAGGACTTTAGTCCAAAAAGGTCCAGGCACTTCTGGTCTTTATCATACACTGTCAACCTGGTGTGGTGTTGTTTTCCCTGCTCAGTCCCTGCATCAACCACCAGAGAATTAGGTGGGGAGAGGGAGAATAAACACTTGGAGTTGTTGAGGAGAACATAATACCCATTTTATGAGGTCCTGGATTTGCTGGAAATCGTCACTACAGACAGTGGTGGAGACATTACTGCTGCATCTGGTGATGATGATGAGTAGATGGTAGTTTGAGGGGTAGCATCCTTATATGCCCTGGCCTCCTGCTCCTCGAACATCTCCTCCTGCTGAGGAATGGGCTGTAGTGGAGGAGGTTGTGTCCCTATAGTCCCAGACGGTGGGGCTCAATGCCTTTAACAACTGTTGTTGGTATGCTGCCCAGGATGACCACTGTGGGGGACCATACAGGAGAGGAGGTAGCAACCAAGGTTGTTTGTAGAGGTAGATGGTAGCAGAGATTTAGAGCACTCCAAGGTGGGCATTGATGGAATCAGATACTTAGGCTTCTATGATGCCGAGGAACCCTTTCAGGGAGATACCAGGTTAGCGCCAGGTCCAATGGTACTGGTTTGGAGAAGTGTCTCTCCTTGCCATCTTTATTGTGGCTAGGCAGTACAAAAGCACTCTCGGAGCCATGTTTGTTCTTGGAAAAGCACCAGGATTTTCCTGCCCCGCTGATCTCTCTACAGTATTGGGTTGAGAGGTTGAAGTTTCTGAGACCCTTGACCTACAGGGAGACCAACATCTTTTTGGAGCAGGCTCCTTCTGAAGGGATCTCCTTCCTGGGATCTTTTGAGGAGGTCTCTGGAGTCTTCCCATTTCTGGGGGACTGCTGAGCCAAGGCCGAAGGGGAGTTGGGATCTGCCCAGAGACTGCTGTACCGGCGGGGGGGGGGGGGGGTGGTTCTCCTGACCTGGTTCTGGAGTGGGGCAAAGGAAATGCTCCATCATTAGTAGCCTCAACTTAATGTAAGTGGGGCAGTGTTTGAACCCTGGCAAGCTGGGAATGCCCTCCCAAGGAAAGTGAGCCTCCCCAGAGGGAGGAGAGAGGGAAGAAACCTATCCTCTCAACTATTAAATTAAGCTAATCTAACCAACAAACTAGGAGAGAGCTAAACTAAACTAGCACGTATAAAAAAAAAAACTTTATCCAAGGCACACTCAATGTGGACATGTTAAAGCTCCATCACTGGCCGAGGCAGTCAAGAAGGAACTGAGGGTGGTTTGCCTATCAGTGCAAGGCACAAGGAAGCATAAGGCTGAATGGACACTGCTAATGAAAATCTCTGATTGAAGGTGCATGGGGTGCACGCACAGCTGAAGTGGAGCAACCATACGAACAATACTCGAATAACAACTCTTTTTGGAAGGAAAATTAGAGAGTAAACAAAGAACACTCACCGATATCAGAAAAACTTTGACTCCCTGGTCCTCTGTATCCATGGCTGTGATACGGATACTCTTTTCACTGGCTTTGTCAATCTGCATCTGAGCCCAGAGCTTGGTGTTCAGGATTAACCTGAGACTCCCCTGAGTCCGCATTACTAGAACCAACGTACAAAGTAAATTAGCAGGAGACACTGGACATTTGGACATCACAGAAGACTCCAGGTAAGAACCCTATTGTCACTTTCAGAATATATATTTTTTAAAAGAAGAGTCCTGTTTATATACAACTTGCATGTCTCTTCAAGACAAGTAGCAAAGGGGAAAAACACTGAGAAAGCATAACTAGAAGAATCAGACCTGGGTAGCTTCATTACATTGCTGAAGGAATGTATAGGGGCCAGAGAGGGCACCAGAGTCAGCCCCAAAGTCTCTATTTGTATATTACAGACTAGAGATGGAAAACTCCAGCTTCCAGAAAGCATAGGATCATTTCCTAGCATATATTTACTAATCTTTAAAGACTGTGTGTTTATCGATGCATAAGACATGGTGAGGAATTTATAAAATCTTTATATTGTATTCACTGCCAAAGAATCAGAGGGGTAGCCGTGTTAGTCTGTATCCGTGCATCTGAGAAAGCTTATGCCCAAATAAATCTGTTAGTCTTAAAGGTGCCACTGGACTCCTCCTTGTTTTTACTGC
Source organism: Platysternon megacephalum (assembly GCA_003942145.1). Classification (NCBI taxonomy): domain Eukaryota; kingdom Metazoa; phylum Chordata; order Testudines; family Platysternidae; genus Platysternon; species Platysternon megacephalum. The sequence goes on from QXTE01000403.1 coordinate 248,849, forward strand.
CAAAGAACTTTGTTAATGCAGTAAAAGTTATCTAGCAATGCCTTGTGTCTTTCTAGAACGTGAACAGTGGCTAAATTAAAACCTCTTAAAATCAGGAAAGAGCGAAGGTAATGTCTCCCACACCACATCTCTATACAGCTGTAATTCCGTCACTCTACTCCTTGTAGCTGGCAATAGGCACTGGGGCCAAACCTGACCCATCCCTAACAAAATCTGCCACTTATGTGTTGTGCTGGGTGGGTCCAACCCAATTCTGTACCATCAAGGCTTCTGATACTTGTTGCCCCCTCACTGTGCTAGAGGGAGCTGTGTTGATCCAGGCATTAGTTGCAGCAAATTGCCAGAGCTCACCCTGCCAACTGAGGAGAGGTGCAGCTGCAGTTAGAGGAATCAGGGCAATCTAATTTCTGGGCTCTGCTATGCAGGAGGTCCAAGTATGGGATCATGATCACAATGGCCCTTCTTGATTCTAAAAATGTATGACGGAGTCAAATATCTATAAGGTTGGGGAGCTGCTGGAATGGCTACCACTGTCCCCTCCAGAGGCAGACATTTCACTAGGTATGTCGAGAAGATAGGGGAACACAAGAGTGCTTCATCCCCTTCTGACACTCTCTTGCATATTCACAGGGCCTATCAGAACCCCACATGCACACTGGCATTCACACACCCTCCCTGTCCTCTGCAGCACTACTGTTCTTGGGAATTCTAGCAATCTTGTGGTGCACCTCAGAGCTCCAAGGCTCAGTGAGGGATAGCTGAAGGAGACAAGGGTGAACAGCTGTTAATATCTGGCAAGTCTGAGGTTTATCTTGAGTAAGTAAAGCGGTCAAATGTAGGTCAGGCTTAGTTAGCTCCTCTTCACTAAGCCTAACCTAAAATTGATATTTATCCTAGTCAAGACAAGGCCTAAGAGTTCCCACCTCCCACCATTACTTTCCCCTCTCCTTTGCATACTCAGGAAGAACACAGTCTCATGATCTCTGACAGGGACAAGCTGCAGCATTGTTTGAATAGGACAGAGTTAAAGTTGTGGAGTGGAGGGTTGTGGTGTAGGAGACGTTACCTTAACTCTGTATTTTCTGGTTTTCCAAGATTTAAGTTTAGTCACCCTTTGGGGTGACTGGGTGAAATTTAATGGGCTGTGATATACAGGAGGTCAAACTAGATGACTTAATAGCCCCTTTTGGACTTACTCTGTGACTCTATTCAAGTTCTGGAAGGGTATAAGGCAGTGCTTGGCAACCTTCAGCCTGTGCTAACAACATTTGTTGGCAACGAATTTCCTTTAAAAAAAGAAAGAAAAGGGTAGTAGTGAGAAGGGCATGACTGATGGGCATCCGCTGGGGTGGTTTCTTGGGCACACCTTGCTACCAACTCATCTATCAGCTCTGCCCTCCTCAGTGGCCTCTTCATACTCTTCGTCAGACTGGAGGGCCACAGGAAGGAGGAAAAAAGGTCCAATCTGATCAAGTAATCTCAGGATGGTGCAGATTAGTGCCATAGTTTGAGCCACAGATGGGTGCAAAAAAGTTATAAAAATTGGAAAATTTTATTGATCAGTCTCATTCCCCCACTCCAGGTGTTGTATCTCAGGATCCACTTAACTAAGTTACCCAAATTTGCACAGCTAATTGCTACCCCATGGCCCAATGAGGCACAGCAATTTTCAAAACAATATGACTACAAATGTAGATTTTAGAGCACTTCTATTTATTTTAATCGTTAAACAAGCAGCTCTGCTTAACCTAGTCACTAATGCACCTTTATTATATCAAGGAACAGAAAAGTACACTATATATGACTTAATCCACAGTTAGCTGTTTAAGAAACAGCCACAGCCTAATGCACAGATGTCAACAACTTTAAGCAGCTACATTATACACCCCCACAAAATATGCAGCCGCATAAACCAAAAAAAATGGCAGCACCTACCAGAGATGTCTTGATTTCTTAAACCATGATGCCTATTGTCATATAGTATATTTAATTTCCTATTCAGCTATTTATGTTCAATGCCACGGAAGCAGGAATGATATTTTCTACCCTAAATCAAGCTGTACATTTACTTTACACATTAGCAACCATAGGGAAACCTGGGAGAAGGCTGATATTAGGAGACAAAGTTATAGAGACGTGTTTTTCTATAGATGTAAATATGTGGTTAAGTGGTTAGATATACAGGATATAAGAACTTCTAGCCACCAATCTTCCAGTTGCTGAAGACTGCTTGATTTTAAAGGACAAACATTCAACAGAAATAACTATGTTCTTTATGCTTTTAGGAATGTGTTACCTGCAGTGGGATAACCAGCAGCTTGGCGATCACTGCACCAAATCTGCAAAGAGATCCCCTCTTCGCTTTAGGAAATTTACACTAAATCTGTCCAAAATTCAGGATTTCTGGCTTGTAAGCAAACTGGAAATTCCCAAAAATATTTGTTTCAGAAACACCAACACACGACGTTTCAGAAATGCAATTTGCTCCCTGGAACCAGCAGACAGTGAGTGAAACTGTATGCTGGTTATAGACATGTCAGTCCCTAGATAATAAAGAAACAAGGTGGATGAGGAAATATCTTTTATTGGACCAACTTCTGTTGGTGAGAGAAGCTACACACCTTGTCTCACTGAGTCAAACTGACATTCTCAATTTCACTCAGCAGCTGCCAGGGGGTCCCAGGATCTGCACCTCTGGGCAACCCTGCCAGGCAGGCTGCCCAGGGCTGGTGACCCCAAGGCTTCCTGGCCTGCTTGGCACCCCAGGGAGCCAGCTGGCCCAGGAGTGTGAAGCCCTGGGGCAGTCCACATAGCTGGGCTTCCCTAGAGATACAGACCTTGGGAGCCAATCCCAGGACTTCAAGGCTCCCAGTTTGGGCTTCTGCAGCAGTAAGCCTGGAAGTCCTGAGAGTCCTCAGGGCTTTCTGGTACCTAAGCTCCACAGCAGGAATTCTGGAAAGCCAGGTGTGGCAGGGCTGTCCCAGAGCCACAGACCCTAGTAGCCTGGAGTCCTCTGGAGGCAGACTGCATGGCGTGGCTGCCGCAAAGCCATGGATCCAAGAAACCTGTGGTCTTCAGTCCTGGGGCAGACTGCATGGTGGAGCTCCACAGCAGGTAAGATGAGAGGGTTCCATCAAACCCAACTGCTTTGCAGAGAAGTTTAATGTTCAATGAAGTGGTATTTTCAGACAAGCTCTAATCTACACATTAAAGTGTAACAGAAGGGCCATCCTGGGAGACTGACATGAACTTCAAATTTTACTGACTTTTTTTTTAAACTGCTATATTTAGACACAGTAACCCAAAGTGGATGCCCCCAACTACCAAGGCAACATTTTGTGGTAGTAACACGGAATATCATCCCAATAATTCACTTCCCACAGCTCATCTTACCTAATCGAGATTGTAATGTTCCATCATCTGTTGATGCCATGTCATTGAGTCTCAGAAGTCCTCTACCTCTTTCCACCCAAGACTGAGAGTTCTTATCAAACACAAACAATTTGCATTGTATCTGAAAAAAAAAAAAAAAAAAAAAAAGAGATGCCTCCTTGCTGAAGTTCTTTAATGTAATGGTTGACTATAATTACAGAATACATCATGATTACTGAACCAAAACTTTCCCAATCTGCATTTCAATAGATTTCAAAAGTATTCGCTACAGTGAAATGTCAGGCTTCTAAAATGTGCTGGATTGATACCCTGAAAACTAAAGTCTTATATTCTCTCTGGCAACTAAAGCCCTCAAAATATACTGTGACGTTGAACTCCATATGATTTTATGAAAATATGCTAATGAGTGTGAATGTAATGTAACTGGAATATGCTTCATACAAAAGGTCTCTTGTAAGGTATCATTACAAAGTTTATAATCTATTGAGTGTGGTCATCCTATTTGTATAAATGTATCATTCTTGTATCTGAAACTAGAAGTATGAAATATAACTCTGAGGTCCGATTGTAATGATACAAAAGTGTGGGTCATTAATTATGGTTTGGAATCTTGATGGCTCCCATCAACTAGGACAACTGGTTGTAAATGGCTCTGTTTACTTGCAAGCCTTCCTGTGAGTCAGGCCAGGAAGAATGGAGGCCGGGGGGGTCTCACAGGACAAGTGACCATGTCACCTGGTACTGTAATCCATCTTAAACCTGGTGCTTTTCCATTTTGGAGCAGGAGTGGGGACACAGAGACACAAAAGATTCCCGCCTTGTGTCAAAGCTATATGAGGGGGGTAGAACAGAACAAAGGGGGTTCCAGTCATGAGAAATCCCCTAGTTACCACCTGAGCTGGAGCTAACAAGAACTGTACCGGGGAAAGGATTAGACCCAGACTAGGAAGGAGTCCAGTCTGTGAAAGAAGCTTTATGGAACATCCCTGCGGGTAAGATTTCATCTGTAATCAGTTTCTTAATGTATTAGGCTTAGACTTGCCTGTTTTGTTTTATTTTGCTTGGTAACTTACTTTGTTTTGTCTGTTATTATGTGGAACCACTTAAATCCTACTTTTTATATTTAATAAAATCACTTTTGCTTATTAATTAACCCAGAGTAAGTAATTAATACCCGGGGGAGCAAACAGCAGTGCATATCTATCAGCGTTACAGAGGGGGGACAATTTATGACAATTTGCACTGTATACGCTTTATACAGAGTAAAACGGTTTTATTTGGGGTTTGGATCCCATTGGGAGTTGGGTGTCTGGGTGCTAGACACAGGAGCACTTCTTAAGCTGTTTTCAGTTAAGTCTGCAGCTTTGGGGCACATGGTTCAGACCCTGGGTCTGTGTTGGGGCAGACTGGCGTGTCTGGCTCGACAAGGCAGGTTCTGGAGGCCCAAACTGGCAGAGAAAACAGGCTCAAGGTAGTCTCAACACATCAGGTGACAGTCCCAAGGGGGGTTCTGTGACCGAACCCGTCACATATACTATGTTGCATCTTTTTAAATTATGTATTTAATTTTTTTAAATGTATACATGCCATGGACTGTGTCTGATTAGGAAATCTGAAATCTAACTATAGTTCATTAAATTGTGTCCTGTTTAAGATAAAGAGCAGTAACAATTTTGTTGAAATTGTTACTGCTCTTTATCTTAAACAGGACACAATTTAATGAACTATAGTTAGATTTCAGGATTCAGATAATCAAAATAAAAAGGTACTCTTGCTCTTCAACTTGCCTTTTTTTTTAAATTGTGTCCTGTTTAAGATAAAGAGCAGTAACAATTTCAACAAAAACACCTGCCTCAGTTATAGAACATAGGAAAGCATATAGGATGGTGTCATGAAGCTGAGTTGCAAGAACTTGAATGGGAAGTTAAGAGTGGCAAGCAATCATCATAGAATGATGAAGCTGGATGATCATATGAATCCCAACAAGACTGAAGCTCAACTGTGTGACCAATTTCTTACCTGTAACACATTGCTCTCTGCTTCTTCCCCAGTGATCACCTCTACCTTCTCCAGTAAACACTTCTTTGCTGTTGCTTTAGTATAGGCTGCTGCAGACTCTGCCAGTGATTCTGAAATATTATTAGCTGAACAACATTTTTCAAGTTTATTTTGGGCACTAGTCACATAAATTCACGTCATACAGATGGACAGCCATGTGCACCTACACAGAGCCTGCCATTTACTTGAATAAGCTACCAGTTAATATGCTTTTCCTCTGGAGCATGACTGTCTTGTGCAACTGTCATTCTGCCAGGTTCTCAGTGGCCAGCCACAACTGTGCTTTTATCAGGATCTAGAAATGGATATGAAGTCTGAAGAAAGCAGTTTTGTCTGTCTTTTCAGGAATGGTTCCTCTCCTTTTCTTAAAACCATAATCAAGAGGGGGGAAAATTCCCAAACACAGATACTGGTAACTCTGAAAATCTGGTCCATAAATTATCTGAGTCTCTCTAAGAAGAGGATTTTGCAAAATCTGTGCAATACAGATACTTATGCTCACCTCTACAGGTGTAATGTTAATGTCTCCATTGCTACAGGTAACACAGGCATGCCTGCATTTGAAAATGCAGCCCTTTATTTTATAGTCTCTGACTGGCTGCTCACTGGCAACTAAAACTGGAGAATTCCTATAACTCCCACATCACCTCCATTTTTCATAAAAAACCTACTCCCTCACAGGGTCAAAGCAAACTCCTAATTTCAGTAAATTGTTTTGGCTTTGATGAGGTAATATCTAAAACCATTTTTTTAAACATTTCTGGAGCACCCAATCACCATAGCATAAACTCTACATACTTAGATTCAGTTTACGTTACATCCAGCAACTATAAAACAGAATAAAAATAATCCCTTGCCACCAATCTTCTGTAATAAAACTGGGCTGACTATATGCCCTCCACATTCCTGCCACTTTCACACTGCTGGAGATACTCCTGATCCACATGCAGTGAACAAGAGTACCCCTGGCAGGGCTAGAGCAGCCTGGATGGGCTGTTAACACACAACACCCCCCTTCTCCCCAGACCTTGAGGGGACCAAGGAACCTTCCCCTCCACTTTTAAAAAAAATGTTGGCTAGACGGGACAATAAAGGCAAGGGGAGGTTTTATATTTTCATATGGTAATAAAACCACAACTGCAAGCACTTAACAAGGATTAGGCATAACACAAGCAGCAACAGAATACTGTTCTAAGAATTAGTTCTAAAAAATATTCCACTATTCACCTTTCTCTGGAGTAGCTTCCTGTGAAGAAGATTCAGAGCCAGATTCTGTAGCAGCATTTTCCTTGCTACTTTCTGTACCAGCTTCATTTGATTTTGGTGGGCTCTGTAAGGAAAAGAGGCAGAATAGATGAACTTTTGGATTTGCAAAAACAAGAGTACTAATGTGATTCTTGAGGCAGTCCTGCACCTTTAGTAATTTTATAAAGGTACCAGTATCTGGTACTCCCTGGAGTACATATTTCCTTACTACAAATTGTAGCATTACTCCTGACTACTCTGACTGACCTGATGATGTGGAAAGGAGGGGTGCTAGCATGGCAGGATGGAGGTGTATAGCACTGGGAAAAAATAATGAACTCCTTGCTATCAATGCAGCCACACTAGCACCAGCAGTTGGTAATTCTGTGGTGCCGGGGTTCAAACTCAGGGTGCTGAATCATGAAGTGTGTCTTTGGCATCAAGATAGCTGGCTTCTCCACCAGATAGACTGATGCTACATGGATTGGACCGAGAATCCCTTGCAAGGGAGACTTATGTGACTCATCTTCTCCCTCCTCAGCTCTGAAGGGGAGTGCTGGTGCCAGATGTCTCTATGACATGTCGCTCAGAGATCAGGCACCTTGCGTGGCCATCAGTGACTGACACAAGGCTGCTCTAGGGGTTTAAAATCCAAAGCCTCTGCCTCATTAACAAGTTGGAAAACAGCCAGCCTTGGTGCCAACTATTCAGTCAAATGCAACACTGAGAAAAAACTGCCAAGGTGGTAGACAGCTACCCTGAACTATTAACTAAGAGAAAGTTCACTAAGGTAGACTGACAACAGTCATTCACAAGGGAAAAGGTTTCAGGGGAGAAGCTTGCTATAGCAAGTGGGACAAACAGTGCTGTTTTCTGGCTTACTGCCATGGGTGGTAAGAAGGAATCAAGTGGCAGTTGGGGGGACACTCATCATGTCCTTGGGTGGGAGCCACAAAGACACTCAAGACTCACGTGCAGTCCCAAGAGACACTGCTGACCAGACATGCATGAGGCATTCATATCACATGGATAATATGCAAAGAAATATTACATTTAATAAACAACTAACACTCACCAAGACTCTCTCACTCATGTTCTGTCCAAATACAAATTTGTTGCTGGAAGCATCTGCATTGTTTGTTGAGTTCTCTAAACTGGAGAGAAATGTTTTCATTAATATAGTGCAAACAGAGGTTTCCATAATCACTAACATTTCAATAACAAGGGAGGAATTATCACTGGTTTGAACTTGAATTTTCTGTTAAATAAAACTATGAAACAAGTGTGTGTTTGATTAATTAGGATGCAACAGTGAGCAACACAGCAATAACTGGTTATGGGACTTCATGTCCCCAATTCTCCTAGAATAAAGAAGTATTTTAGCATAATGGAGATTTTTTCTGAGTACTAGCCTCCAAATATCTATGTTTAAATTACACTCTGAGAAATCTGACCATCACCTAGTGTATTCTAAGAGTCTATCCAGTATCAAAAGGTCTAGCAAGATGCTTAGGGCTCTACTAAATTCACGGTCCATTTTGGTCAATTTCATGGTCACAGGATTTTTAAAATAGTATTTAAATTCAAATATTTAAATCTGAAATTTCAGTGTTGTAATTGTAGGGGTCCTGACCCAAAAAGAAGTTGTGGGGGGGTTGCAAGGTTATTGTAGGGGGGGGGCGCAGTACTGCTACCCTTACTTCTGCACTGATGCTGGTGGAAGCACTGCCTTCAGAGCTGGGCAGCTGGAGATGGTGGCTGCTGGCCAGGAATCCAGCTCTGAAGGCAGAGCTGCCGCCTGCAGCAGCAAAGTAGTAAGAATGGCATGGTATGGTATTGCCACCCTTACTTCTGCACTGCTGCCTACAAAGCTGGGCCCTCCGTCAGCAGGCACCACTCTCTGTCTGCCCAGCTCTGAAGGCAGCAGCACAGAAGTAAGGGTGGCATGGTATGGTATTGTCACCCTTACTTCTGCGCTGCTGCTGGTGGGACGCTGCCTTGAGAGCTGGGCGCTCGGACAACAGCTGCCGCTCTCCGGCTGCCCAGCTCTGAAGGCAGCGCAAAAGTAAAGGTGGCAATACTGCGACCCCCCCTAAAATATCCTTGTGACACCCCCCCCCTTTTGGGTCAGGACCCCCAATTTGAGAAACGCTGGTCTCCCCCATGAAATCTGTACCGTATATGGTAAAACCACACAAAAGACCAGATTTCACGGGCGGAGACTAGATTTCACATTGGTGACGAATTTTTCATGGCCGTGAATTTGGTAGGGCCCTAAAGATGCTGTATTCAGCCACCTCCTACAGTCAAGAGCACTAGTTCCAGCTGACTGACCTGAGCCAGAATTGAAGGGCTGCAGCTGAAGTCTGGCAAGCAGCATTACATATGTGCATGCCAACAAATGGCCTAATGACCTAAGGCAAGTCTGCACTAGTGTAGCCAGGTTTTATTTTATCTTGAGTAATATAGATTGCAATGACAGGAATCTTTATTCTTGCATGAGAGGGCACAAGGCGCATGTGCAGCAGTGATGAACGCTGATGTTCAAAAAAATCTAATTTCATGTGAATGAAAAATGTGTGCTTCGACAGTGGGATCCACACTGACACATACTAGACGAACTGTAAATACACAACATACATGCAGACACCATGAGACACAAGCTGTTCTCTGTTAAATGCAGATTGATGTAACATACACACAAATTGAGACCATAAAGCCTTTGAAGAAAAATCAGTCATGCAACCATCACTGTGTGTTCAAAGTCTGAAATACTAAGTCTGTTGTTCTGCGCTCAGTCAGGGCTCAAATCAGGGAGAAGGAGTTGAATTCTCAAGCTCCACACCCACACACAAGCTCAGTTGTGCCAACTTGAGACATCACTCTCAGCAGATTGTGTAGATGCCCAATCTAGATCACAGGTGTTTAATAGGCCCTCAGTGGGTTCAGATAAGGACCACATTAAGGCCAAGGCAGGTCCTGCTACCAGTCATGTGACAGCATCAGAATCTAATTATGTTTCTTCATGGCTACCACGGAGTTTTCATGGTTGCAAAGAAAAACTTGAAAACATCACAGTGACGTTTGCTTCAGTCTGCAGACAATCTCCAGCAAGGAACCAGCAGCAGCCAGGAAGCAGCTGGGACCCATATCCACCACCAGAGTAGGTTGACCCCCGCTACTTTGTCAGGAGTATGGGAATCATCTGCTCTGCTCCTTCCCTTTGGACCTTTTGCTCCACAGGTAGAATTGGAGTGTGTGGAAAGCGGTGGTATTGTCAAGCACCATCCACTGGTGGCACCAAATTGAGAGGTCACACATTTGCAGATTATGCTTATTCTAAATATAAGATCATCCCTCTCCTTTCTTGCCTGTTTTGATCAGCAGTGAAATAATGAGCAATGATGACATTTAAATAATTACTGAGCATCTGAATCAACACCCCATTAAAAGGAATGTGGCATTTCACACATTTCAGAGTTATTTACAGATTTTAAAGCCAGAAGGGACCATATGATCATCTGCTCTGACCTCCGGAATAACACAGGGCAGAGATTTCACCCAGTGGTTCCTGCATCAAACTCGTAACTTCTAGTTGAGCTAGAGCTGCTCTTTCAGAAAGACAACCAATACTGAAGACTTCAAGTGATGGAGAATCCACAACATCCCTAGGTAAGTTGTTCCAATGGTTAGTTACTGAGAAAAATTTGCACCTTATTTCTAACCTGAATTTGTCTACTTCCTTTCTTCTAATTCCTTCTTCATTTAGAAAAACTACCAGTTAACTTGGGTTTCTTATCAACCAGCTTCATAGGTCTTGCGTCACGCATTCTTTTGGCGTTAATGGTTAAACTCAAGGGATGAAAGTGATCTGGTTGTTAGTTGTCATAGGGTAATCATAGGGTACCGGGCAAATTAGTCGAAACAATAGTAAAGAATAAAATTGTCAGACACATAGAAGAACATAAATTGTTGGGCAAAAGTCAAAATGGTTTCTCTAAAGGGAAATCGTGTCTTACTAATCTATTAGAGTTATTTGAAGGGGTCAACAAACATGTGGACAAGGGGGATACAGTGGACATAGTGTACTTAGATTTCCAGAAAGCCTTTGACAAGGTCCCTCACCAAAGGCTCTTACGTAAATTAAGTTGTCATGCGGATAAAAGGGAAGGTCCTTTCATGGATTGAGAACTGGTTAAAAGATAGGGAACAAAGGGTAGGAATTAATGGTAAATTCTCAGAATGGAGAGGGGTAACTAGTGGTGTTCCCCAAGGGTCAGTCCTAGGACCAATCCTATTCACCTTATTCATAAATGATCTGGAGAAAGGGGTAAACAGTGAGGTGGCAAAGTTTGCAGATGACACTAAAGTGCTCAAGATAGTTAAGACCAAAGCAGACTGTGAAGAACTTCAAAAAGATCTCACAAAACGAAGTGATTGGGCAACAAAATGGCAAATGAAATTTAATGTGGATAAATGTAAAGTAATGCACATTGGAAAAAATAACCCCAACTATACATACAATATGATGGGGGCTAATTTAGCTACAACGAATCAGGAAAAAGATCTTGGAGTCATCGTGGATAGTTCTCTGAAGATGTCCACGCAGTGTGCAGAGGCGGTCAAAAAAGCAAACAGGATGTTAGGAATCATTAAAAAGGGGATAGAGAATAAGACTGAGAATATATTATTGCCCTTATATAAATCGATGGTACGCCCACATCTCGAATACTGNGTCAGAGGGTGGAGATGGATTGCAGGAGAGAGATCACTTGATCATTACCTGTTAGGTTCACTCCCTCTGGGGCACCTGGCATTGGCCACTGTCGGTAGACAGGATACTGGGCTAGATGGACCTTTGGTCTGACCCAGTACGGCCGTTCTTATGTTCTAATCAGATCCATGAAGCCTGAACAGCTTTCTGAGTACATGTGATCCCTTCAGTGGAAGAGGATCTTGGCAATACCTGGTGCCAGGTTCATTTCAAGCTCTCCGCAAATTCAGGCAGGCTGTATTTGTCACACTCCTCACCTCCTGAAGCTATCCTTTGCAACCATAAAAACTAATAATATACTGTATTTTTTAGAAAACAAAAAGCTAGGAATCTGAAGAACAAGGTAGCAGCCTCAAAAAAGTGTTGGGTACCAACCCAGTTCAAACGGAACCCTGCCTCTGGTAGACAGCAACACTAATATTATTGCTCTACATATACTACAGTAAAGTAAGTTGCTCTGAATTTATTTGCAGTCTTACTTGGAACTGATGTACTGCAGAAAGTAGTTTGTTGCCGATGGCGTTTCCAAGCTTGGAAGCCCAGCATTCTGTATATCAGCTGTTTCATCACTTTCATCTCCCAACTACAAAAGAGATAGACATTTATACACAATTAACAATACCAAAACCACGATCATCAGACCTTACTGTCTCACAAAATATGTACCTTTGCTCATATACACTCTTAACAGTAAGACCAAAGTGTATTTCCCATTACAACAAATTTCTCCTTGTTGCAAGCTGCATCCCTATAGGAATGCCAGTGTACTGCATTCATATATACCTAAATTAAGAACCAGGGACACCTTCAAGCAGCATTGCAATTGCTTTTAAAACTGTATTGGTCTATACTCAAAAACCTTTCCTCCTTCATTATTAAGTCTATCACAGTTATGTACTTTTTGGGCTGTGTTGCTCCCACTGTAGTTCTGGCCAATCTCCCTCCTGTCAGGTCATGTAGGAGCCACATACTCCCACTGGCCTCACCCACCCCATATGCTTGCAAAAAAACCCTCTCTTTAGGGTGTCAATACCTCTTGTTAGTCTAATTCAATTAGCCTATGTTTAGGTATGAGCCTGCTTTGCCCCAGGTCCTCTCTTCTTGCCCTGCAGCACTCTCGGAACCTGTGCTGCATGGATTTGGCATGGAGGGACTTCTGGAGGCTCAGAGGGAAGGGGGACCAGATCATTCCCAACCCAGCAGTTCAGAAGAAACACCAAACAACACTGAATACCCCAGAGTTTATTTGTATAACAGTAGTGGGTGTTTTTAGTTTTTACAAGAAAGGACTTCAAAAAGTAGTATCATAAAAAATAATTTTTGCAAAGTGGCCAACTAACTATACTCTGTGTACAAATCCTGCATTTGCACATATAAATCAAAGCTTAAGCACACGGTTACCATTTTGTTGCCCTAATGTCCACAGTTATGCACAAATGTAGGATTTGCAAATACACTTCATGTGGCTGCTTTAGAAAATAAAGTTTTTACATGATAGTTTGAAAGTTGAAATAGGACGCTAATATGAAATGAAATTAATACTTGTTTCGGCAGCACATATACTAAAATTGGAATGATACAGAGAAGATTAGCATGGCCCCTGCACAAGGATGACATGCAAATTCATGAAAAGGGGGGGGAGGGATAGCTCAGTGGTTTGAGCATTGGCCTGCTAAACCCAGGGTTGTGAGTTCAATCCTTGAGGGGGCCATTTAGGGATCTGGGGCAAAAAAAACAAAACAAAACAAAAAACCCTGTCAGGGACAGTACTTGGTCCTGCTAGTAAAGGCAGAGGACTGGACTCAATGACCTTTTAAGGTCCCTTCCAGTTCTATGAGATAGGTATATCTCCATATATATATATTTTTTTTATATGCTTAATATTGTTCCGTTTATCCAGGAGATAGAATAAATGGTTACCTACCTAGGAATCTTTTCATAACTATTCTTCTTCAAGATGTGTTGCTCACGTAGATTCCAAGTAGGCATGCGCGCGCCACGTGCACAGTGGCCAGAAGGTTTTCCCCTAGTGGTATACATCAGTTGGCTCTGGAGCCCCCTGGAGTGGCACCATATATAGGGCCCTGCCGACCCCCACACTACTTCAGTGCCTTCTTGCCAGCTGACTCTAACAGAAGGGTAGGTGGGTGGGTCTTGGAATGGACATGAACACCACATCTCGAAGAACAACAGTTAAGAAAAGGTAGGTAACCGTTTTTTCTTCTTTGAGTGTTTGCTCGTGTCGATTCCAAGTAGGTGACTCCCAAGCAGTTCCTAGGAGGAGGGGTCAGAGTTCATTGCGTCGCAGATTGTAGCACCACTCTACCAAATGCAGCATCGTCCCTGGCTTGCTGTGTAATCGAATAGTGTGCAGCAAAGGTGTGGATTGAAGAACATGTTGCAGCTCTACAGATGTCCTGGATCGGGATCTGTGCCAGAAAGCTACCAAAGATGCCTGCACCCTTGTGGAGTGTGCTGTCAGTGTGGGGGCAGGTATCTTTGCCAATTTGTAGCACACTCGGATACAGGACATGATCCACGATAATATTCCCTTCATTCTGTCTGCTATTGCCAAGAAAAGCTGAGTTGTCTTTCAAAATGGTTTTGTCCTTTCAATATAAAAAGTCAACGCTCATCTAACATCGAGGGAATGGAGCTTTTGCTCTCGGCTGCGGGCGTTTGGGTAGAAGACTGGAACAAAAATGTCCTGGTTTGAGTGGAATTAAGAGACTACCTTCGGAAGGAAGGCTGGGTGAGGTCGCAGTTGGACCTTGTCCTTACAGAAGATCATGTATGGAGGCTCAGATGTCAGGGCCTTAAGTTCAGATAGCCTCCTGGCTGGTTAGAGCCACCAGGAAATGTAAAGTAGTGAACACGTTGGTAGGGGCTCAAATGGGGGCCCCATTAGTCTATACAGCACCAGGTTCAGATCCCATGCAGGGATCGGTTGTTGCACTTGAGGGAGTAACCTTAGTGATCAATGGCTCCATGTCTAGTTGGCAGCCGGTTTCAAGTGGAGTGCCCCAAGGGTTGCCCCAAGGGTTTGTTCAATATCTTCATTAATTATCTGGAGGATGGCGTGGACTGCACTCTCAGCAAATTTGCAGATGACACTAAACTGGGAGGAGTGGTAGATACGCTGGTGGGTAGGGATAGGATACAGAGGGACCTAGACAAATTAGAGGATTAGGCCAAAAGAAACCTGATGAGGTTCAACAAGGACACAGTACTCCAGATGAGGCCTTACCAATGTCGAATAGAGAGGAATGATCACGTCCCTCGATCTGCTGGCAATGCCCCATCTTATACAGCCCAAATGCCGTTAGCCTTCTTGGCAACAAGGGCACACTGTCGACTCATATCCAGCTTCTCGTCCACTGGAACCCCTAGGTCCTTTTCTGCAGAACTGCTGCCTCGCCATTCGGTCCCTAGTCTGTAGCAGTGCATGGGATTCTTCCGTCCTAAGTGCAGGACTCTGCACTTGTCCTTGTTGAACCTCATCAGGTTTCTTTTGGCCCAATCCTCTAATTTGTCTAGGTCCCTCTGTATCCTATCCCTACCCTCCAGCGTATCTAACCAGAAGGGATCCCAGAAGGTAAGATGCCTCTAGGTGTATCAAGTGTGTTATGCAGAAGTCGCACAGTCTGAGGGCTTCCTGGCATAGGGGAGAGGAGCGTGCTCTACCCTGTCTGTTTATATAAAATATCGTTGTTGTATTGTCCGTCATGACCGATACATATTTTCCTTCCAGATGGGCTTGGAAGGTCTGAGAGGCCAGGCGTACTGCTCTTAGCTCTCTGCCGTTGATGTGAAGCGAGAGCTCTGCTTGGGACCAGAGGCCTTGAGTCCAGAGCCTCCCTAGATGCACTCCCCACCCCATCACTGAAGCATCTCTAAATAGAGACAGTAAGGGTTGAGGTCTGGAGAAGGGCACTTCTGTCCAGAGTGTTTGAGGATTGAGCAACCACAGAAGAGTCTTGATGGCCAGTGGGGGAAGTGCGACTACCTTGTCCAAGCAGTTTTGGCTTGGGTGATACACTGATACCAACCAGGACCGGAGAGGCCTGAGCCGCAGCCTTGCATGCTGTACTACATATGTACAGGTGGCCATGTGCCCCAGAAGCTTCAGACAGTTCCGTGCCCTGGTGGTGGGGTATCGTCCGGGGTCCTCTATGATGGAGCATAAAGCCTGGAAACAAGACTCTGGTAGGAATGCTCTGGCTTGTCTTGAATCTAGAACTGCCCCTATGAACTCTGAGTGGGAGTGAGGGCTGACTTTTATGCATTTACCAGCAGGCCTAACCTGTCAAAAATTGACTTTATTAGGTTTGTGTGTACCTCTACCTGAGCTCTTGATCAGCCAGTTGTCGAGGTATGGAAACTCCTGAACCCCTCGCTTCCCCAGGAAAGCTGCGACGACTGCCATGCACTTGGTGAACATGCGAGGGGCCATTAACAAGCCAAAGGGGAGAACTGTGAACTGGTAATGGGTATGGTTCGCTACGACCCGGAGGAATCTTCTGTGATTGGGGATGATTGATACATGGAAGTATGCGTCCTTCAAATCGAGGGCAGCATACCAGTCCCCCGGATCCAGGGAAGGGATAATGGATCCCAAGGAGATCATGCGGATCCTCAACTTCTTCATGAGTCTGTTAAGATTTCGCGGGTCCAGGATAGGTCTGAGACCACCGCTGGCTTTCGGAATTAGGAAATAGCTGGAGTAGAAACCTCTGCCCCATAGCTCCTGAGGGACCTTCTCTACTGCTCCCACTCTTAGGAGCATTTGCACCTCTTGCAGTAGAAGCTGGTCTTGAGAAGGGTCCCTGAAGAGGGACAGGGAGGGAGAATGGGATGGAGGTGGAGAACTGAACTGAAGTGAATATCTCAGTCCTATTGTGCGTAGCACCCAGGAGTCTGACATAATCTGGGCCCATGCAGGATAGAAGTGGGATAAATGGTCCAAGAAACACAGGGGAGAAAGATCCGGTTCCTGAACTGGTGCATCGCCCTCAGGCACACCCTCAAAAGTTCTGGGTGTTTTGCAGGTCTGGGACCCTGAGTAGATGAAGGAGGAGGCGTCCTCCTCGTATGGTTTCTGCCCTTCTTTCTGATGTACTCCTGCCTATGATGAGATTGATAGAAGTGAGGAAGAGGTTAAGGCCTAAAGTGTTTCCTTTGTGGAGCCAGAGTATGAAGCCCCAGTGACTTGAGGGTGGCCCTGGAGTCTTTTAGGCTGTGGAGCCTCGAGTCTGTCTTCTTGGAAAAGAGGGATAATCCCCCGAAAGGGATGTCCTATATGGTCTGCTGGACCTCATACGGGGAGTCCCGAGGCCTGGAGTCAAGAGCTCTGCCTCATGGCTACAGCCGAAGCCATGGTATGAGTCGCCGAATAGGCCACATCCAGGGCTGCCTGTAACGAGGCCTTGGCCACCAATTTTCCCTCTTCCACAAGGCCGAGAAACCTGCCCTGCATTTCGTTGGCAGCAGCTCCATAAACTTTGACATCGCTCCCCAAGAGTTGGGGCTATATCTGCTGAGGATCACTTGATGGTTGGAAATCTGAAGCCCCCCAGTAGAATATACTTTTCTACGGAAGAGGTCCAACTTCTTAGCATCCTTGGCCTTCAGTAAGGGCCCTTGTGGGCCTTGACGCTTACATTCATTTGCTGCTGCCACCACTAGGGAGCCTGGTGGTGAGTGGGAATATAGGTATTCAAACCCCTTAGATAGGATGAAATACTTTCGCTCCATCCTCTTTGCAGTAGGGACCAAAGAGGCTGGGGTCTGCAATTTTTAGCTGTGTCTTGGAAGGTCTTAATAAGTGGCAGGTCGACCTGGGATGGGCTTGAAGGGGCCAGGATGTCCACCATAGGTTCTGAGGCCTCGGAAATGTCTTCAACTTGGAGCCCCAGGTTCTGGGCCATTCTCCTCAAAAGTTGTCAGTGGACCTTGCTGTCATCAAGGATGGGTGTAGAGGAGGTCCCTGTCACAGCTTCGTCTGGTGAAAGGAACAGGCTCTTGCTCCTGTCCTTCCGTTCCAAGGGGGTCACGTGGTACTAGTTCCTCCAGTACGGCATTCAGTTTGGTACCGTGAGGTTGGTCCTGCACCAAAGGGAGCAAAGGGGGGGCTCTGCTCTCTGAGGCAATGGACAACGACCGCCTCGAATGCGACCACTGGGCTTGGTGGAACGCCATGGTTTCCAAAAGGGCCATTGCGCTGGTACCTGCCACTGCGTGGGCCAGGGCACAGGAGGGAAAGACTGACCCATGTCAGTCCTTGAATGCCTATGCTCCGACCTGTGCCAGCTCCTCCTAGAAATGTAGGATTCTGGCTCAGAGTCTGATGCGGAAGACTCTTTTCGTGGCAACCAAGGGGGAGCGGTGCCTGACATTGCCGGGATAAAGACTGGTGCGGCATCATAGCTGGCTTGCTCCCGGATGGTACCGGAGAGCGGTGCTGGGGCGAAGGAGACCAGTGCGGCACCATAGCCGGCTTCCCTCAGGATGGTTCCAGGAGTCTTTGCAGTGCCGGCGCTTTTGGGCTCAGTGCACACACTCACCTGGTGGGAGACGGCGATACTGTGAAGGCTACTAGTTCCCTAGCTGCCTCAAAAGTTACAGGCATGGAGAGCAGCTCCAGTGTGTCTCTCCGCAGCTCTCCCGAGGAGGGGAGTCCATCGGCACTGGACTTGACTGATCTCTCACTGGGGCCGGAGTCATTGGTGCCGTGCTGGGTAGAGTGAGTGGCCTGGTGCGGGTCACACTCCGCTCAAGTCCTTTTGTGGTGCTGGCCTCGGCGTGGATGAGTGCCCCCCATCAGATTTCTTCTGCTTCTTGCGTGGCACCAGCGACTGGCAGCAGTGCCGTGCACTGCCGTGAGCAGAGCCTCTATGTGCCAGAGAGTCCTGCCGGTGCTGAGAGTCTATAGACATA
Source organism: Platysternon megacephalum (assembly GCA_003942145.1). NCBI lineage: Eukaryota > Metazoa > Chordata > Testudines > Platysternidae > Platysternon > Platysternon megacephalum. Next base: position 267,255 of record QXTE01000403.1, read on the forward strand.
GTCCTTTTTCGGTGTAGAGGTCTCCCTCATCAATGCCAGTGCAACTTTGCACCGCTGCAGACGTGCTGGGTGCCAGTTCAGCTGAACATGGCTCCAAGTGGGGGCGAAGGGCTGTCTCCATCAGGAGGAACTTCAGCCTCTGATCCCTCTCCTTTTGAGCTCTGGGACAAAATCCCCTGCAGATCTTGCAGTGCTCCTTTTGATAGGATCCTCCCGGACACTTCAAGCAAGAAGTGTGAGGGTCGCTCTTGGGCACAGGCTTATTGCAAGACGTTCACGGTTTAAACCCTGGATACTGAGGCATGCCCCAGTCCCAGGACAGGAAAGAAGGGGGTGACCCTGATAAGCGGGTCCTAACTACACTAAAGTACTACATTAAACTAAATATATAATATATATACCCAGGTTGACTAACAAACTAGTATAACTATATACAGGGAGAAAACGGTAAGACCACTATGGTAGCACTTGCAGATGCAAGAGAGAAACAACATTCCAGCCAACCATCACAGGTGGTAAGAAGGAACTGAAGAGGCCGGGGGCTGGCAGGACTCTATATTTGGCACCAGGAAGGTGCGACTTCAGGGGGCTCCAGAGCCGACCGATGTATACTGCTAGGGGAAAATCTTCTGGCGACTGTGCATGCAGTGCGCACACACCTACTTGGAATCAACGTGACCTAGCACTCGAAGAACAACAAGAATTACAGGAGTTTTCAAAAACAAACTCCATCACACACACAAAGAGAACAAACTCTGGGCATTTTGTTTGTTCTCTTTGTGTGTGTGATGCCATCACTTTGTTCCCAGGACTCAGAAACCAGCTTTTTATACTGGATGTTTTCACTTTAAAGTTTTCACCTGCAGTAGCGACTTTCATTTAAGTTCAATCACATAATCTTTGTTTTTCTGTTGAAATATATACCTTAACTCTGTCTCTTAAGTTTTGCCCAAATACAAATGCTTGCTGTGCATTGTGCTCTGACTTCTCGCCGTTTTCATCCTCTGAAGTATTGTTAGACTCATTTTTCTGACATTCTCTCACCTAAAGGAAAAAAAAGGAGAAAAATTAAGCCTAGAAAAATTAGATCAGTTTGTTGAATAACATTTTTGTTAAAAACTATACTTTTTCCTTTCCAATAATTTTCATTAATGCTCTGCACTAGGAACAAGGGGGGGCTCCAAAGAGGATGGAGCTAGGCTGTTCTCAGTGGTGGCAGATGACAGAACCAGGAGTAATGGTCTCAAGTTGCAGTGCGGGAGGTCTAGGTTGGATATTAGGAAAAACTGTTTCACTAGGAGGGTGGTGAAGCACTGGATTGGGTTACCTAGGGAGGTGGTGGAATCTTCATTCTTCAAGGTTTTTAAGGCCGGCTTCACAAAGCCATGGCTGGGATGATTGAGTTGAGGTTGGTCCTGCTATGAGCAGGGGGTTGAACTAGATGACCTCCTGAGGTCTCTTCAAACCCTGATCTCCTATGATTCTACAAACACGTCAATGTTATTATAAAATTTGTCTATGGATAAATATACATATTACAGTGATAGTGATAGGAAAACCCCACAATAAATCAGCAATTAATGTAAGAACATTAGAATGGCCATACTGGGTCAGACCAATGGTCCATCTAAGTCCAGTATCCTGTCTTCCAACAGAGGCTGGTTCCAGATGCTTCAGAGGGACAAAACAGGGCAGTATATCAAATGATCCATCCCTGTCATCCAGTCCCAGCTTCTGGCAGTCAGATGTTTAGGGACACCTAGAGCATGGGGCTAATAGCCACTGATGGATCTATCCTCCATGAACAATGGGACCCCAATACAAATATTGACTGGACCAGATAGAATAGTTCATCTAGAGAACCACTGATAACGTAACGGTTGAAGAGGAAATACTTCACAGAATGGAGACAACTAGACACCTATTAGAATCATAGAATCATAGAATCTCAGGGTTGGAAGGGACCTCAGGAGGTCATCTAGTCCAACCCCCTGCTCAAAGCAGGACCAAACCCAACTAAATCAGCCCAGCCAGGGCTTTGTCAAGCCTGACCTTAAAAACCTCTAAGGAAGGTGATTCCACTACCTCCCTAGGTAACCCATTCCAGTTCTTCACGACCCTACTAGTGAAAAAGTGTTTCCTAATGTCCAACCTAAACCTCCCCCTCTGCAACTTGAGCCCATTACTCCTTGTTCTGTCATCTTCTATCACTGAGAACAGTCTAGATCCATCCTCTTTGGAACCCCCTTTCAGGTAGTTGAAAGCAGCTATCAAATTGCCCCTCATTCTTCTCTTCTGCAGACCTATATGCATTACAGTTTCTTTATAACTGCAATGTTCCAAATACATTCACAAAGATCATTTCTAAAGAGAATAATTGCAAGGTTCCACTTACTTGCAGGCTGTTTTTTTTTTTCTTTAGATGCCATTTAGTGGCCAAAAACATAGAGGACAGGGGGTGGGGGAATTATGATGCCTGTTAACTAACTAACTAACTAACTAACTAACTAACTCACACACACACACACACACACACACACACACTGCAAGCTCCCCCTCTTAAGGCTGCTTAAAATTTCCCATTATAAGCCCTTGCTTTCAGTTGTGTATAGGTTTATCAAACTTTAAGCCATCGGGCTGAAATTTTCCATGTCTGCTCTCTGCCCTGGACATATTTTTTTCAAAGCTTCAGTGAAAATGATTAAGCCACTTCCACTGTCTAGGTGATTCAGCTCAGAAACTTCCTCCTCCCTTGGGAGTCAATGAAAGGCGCATTCGGCTGGTTTCAGTGGCTCATTTCCTGCCCCACTTCTCTCAGCCTTTGCCACTACACTACTTTCCAGGCTGCTAGCTCGCTATCTTGGACTTCTAGTTCCCTCTGCTTCCTGGCTGCAGGCCAGATTTTCAGCTCTATGTTCTTGACCCCCTGCTGTCTGGCTCCATGGAACAGTGCAGGAAGCAGGCACTGAAATACAACTAGCTCCCCCTTTGGGGAAAGCTGGACAGCAATGAGTAACTGCAGGGCAGCAGGGCAGAGAGAAAATGAAAGGTTAGTGAAGTCCATGGCAAAATACTATAGCATCTTGGGAAAATGCCGAATTCTACAACTATGGAATTGGAATCCACAGGGTCCTGACTAAGATGAATGGGGCAGCTCACAACTTTCAGAGCTATTGTTTCCAGCAGACTCACTGCATCTGTTATCCTTGAAAACATGAACAGAGGACATTTCCACAGCCAAGCATTTTTTTTTAATGGAAGGTCAGATTCTGGAGCACAATTCTGTGGCAAGCAAGAGTGCAAGTAGGGTGGTACCTGCCAGTTCACAGTACCAGCAAGAGCTTTTTAGCAGGTACAGGGTACCTGAAAGACTTGGGGCTAGCCCCCCCCCCCCGAGTGGGAGGGGCTGCGCTCTGCTCCTTAAAGGAGCAGAACGTGGCTAGGGAGGGCATTCATTCTTTAAATGGCTTTAACAGCACAATACATATGCTAACAAACTTAAACAAAGTCTAACATGCATTTTGTTAACTGGAGCAGCAAAACAAAGAAAACAAATGCCTCATTTTCCAGCTTTGTGAGTGAGAGAGAACTATAAGTGAAGATTATAATGCCGGATACGGACAGCCTTAAACCAGCTGCCTCAGGAATCTGCCAAGAACTTTGCTGAAAATATGTTCCTCATCTTAGCAATGGAGCTAAGACTTATCACACATCTGCCCACCTTTATTCGAATGAAGCTCCTTCTGATCTGACAGCTCAGGCATTGTCAGTTTCATCCAGAACAATTTATGAATTTGGAACCTAATCCTGTAAATCCTTAATCATTTGATCAATCCCATTGAAGACAATGGGATTATTTGCATGACTATGGACCACTTTTGTGGACTGGTAAGAGTTTCAGGAGTCTGTTCTGTTCCTATAAAGGAAGTTGAATCCCCCATTGAAAAGCAATGTTTGGGTACAATACCATAAAGCAGTTTAGGATACAGTTCTACTTACATTTTACATACTATTTGTTCTACAGACCCCCTCCATTAAGGATACAGGATGGACACTGAATGAGGCACAAAGTGGCAAGAAGAAGTAAGATATTCTCTTATATTTAAAGTACTGAACTGAGACCCAGGAGAGCTGGTTTATTCCTGGCTCTACTACAGATTTTGTGCATGATGTTGGATAAGATTATCTATTGTGACAGGGTCAGGCCAGATGGCTACAGGAGAGTGTTGGAAGGCAGATATATAAACCTCAGATTAAGCAGGTCCCTTTTCCCTGGGTAAGGTAACAGGGTCGGTTCCAGAACAATCAGGAACTTGCTGGAACCAATTAAGACAGGCAGGCTAATCAGGGCACCTGGTTTAAAAAGGACCTCACTGCAGTCAGTGAGGGGCGTGCGAGGAGCTGGGAGCAAGAGGCGCACAAGAAGCTGAGAGTGAGTAGGTCTACTGCTGGAGGACTGAGAAGTACAAGCGTTATCAGACATCAGGAGGAAGGTCCGGTGGTGCGGACAAAGAAGGGGTTGGGAGGAGGCCATGGGGAAGTAGCCCAGGGAGTTGTAGCTATCACGCAGCTGTTACAGGAGACACTAAAAACAGCGGCAATTCACAGGGCCCTGGGCCGGAACCCGGAGTAGAGGGCGGGCCCAGGTTCTCCCCTACTCCCTATTTGATATAAGAGGAGTTGATCTGGACTGTGGGTCCCACCAGAGGGGAAGGTCTCTGGCCTGTCCCCCAACCCATTAGGTGGGCCAGCAGAGACTGCGGGGGATTGTTCTCCTCCTTTTCCCCATGCTGGCCAGTGATGAGGTTAGCTGAGTGAACAACAGGTTTGTGCCACTAACAAAAGGAGCCAAACTGAGGACTGCCAAAAACCTTTGAGGCAAGCAAATAAACCAGAAAGCGCAGAACCCACCAAGGCAGAGGAGGAACTTTGTCACACTATGTATATGCACGGAGGGCCAAATTAAGGTTGCACTGACAACCTTTATTCTGCCATTTTTAACATGTAAGTGCATATCTTTGCAATCTTAAAGTTCTGGTAACAGTTTCTCAGTACATGCTCTTTTATATGCCTCTTGACAGGAGAGCAATGTGATTGCATGAGGAGGCAATGTCACCACATGTGTGCCACTGAAATGTACCTGCCATAACCCTTCCAACACACGGAAGAAAGCTGGGTGTCTGGCTTCAGACAGAAGTAGCTGTAAACACCAAAGAGGTGGCTTTTACACTTTGTTATAACATGCACTGTAAACGTATGTGTGTAAATCCCCCAATAATATTGTGCAAGGTCATCTTGGTCAAATGGAAAGAAAAAAAAATATAGATTAATAAATTTTAATTCCAGAATGGATTCAATCATTATGATCATCTAGAATGACCTCCTGCATAAGAGGAGCCATAGAATTTCACCCAAAAACTCCAGCAACGACCGCAGTAACTTGTGGTTGGGCTAGAGAATCTTTTCGGAAGACATCCACAATATAGATTCAAAAATGTAAAGAAGGAGAATCCACCACAAGTTTTGGTAAGGTGTTCAAATGGCTAATAACCCAAACTGTTAAATATCACCTCCTCACATCTACTCAACATTCCCCGACTTATGTTAAGTATTATGTTCAATATTAGGATACTGAATGTTCAATATTCCCCGACTCATGTTCAGTTGGTTATCTATCATAACCCCCAAATTCCTTCTCAGAATCATTACTTTCCAAAATACAGGCCACCCATCCTGTAAGTACAACCTACATTCTTTGTTCTTAGATTATGATCTTGCCTGTGAACTTATTAAAACAGTTTTGATTGCATGCACTTTATCAAGCTATCCAGATCACTTTGTGCAATTAAGCTGTCATTTATCACTCCACCAGTTTTTTGTATCTCTGAAGACTTTACGAGCAATTATTTTAGATTTTCTTCCCCTGGTATCAAGTTTCTTTGATGTGACCTATTTGCCATAAAACCATGTCAATAGGAATTCATTTTATTACTCTTCTGTAGTTCCCTATTAAGTCTCAAAAACTATTCCATTATTTTGCCTGGACGATCAATGCCCGGTTAACGGGCTTATCGTTACTTAGGTCATCCCATTTATCCTTTAAAAAATATTGGCACATTAGCTGTCTCCCAGTCCTCTGGGATTTCCCCATATTCCAAGATTTGTGGATAAAGGAGAAGCTGCAAACAAATAAATTGTCAGCTGTGTTGGTCCCAGGATATTAGAGAGACAAGGTGGGTGAGGGTAATACTTTTTATTGGACCAACTTCTGTTGGTGAAAGAGACAGGCTTTTGAACTGACAGAGCCTGGAAACTGAAATTCATAACTCTGTTAGACACCAAAAATCATGGACTTAATAAAGACACGGCATCCGATGAAGTGGGCTGTAGCCCACGAAAGCTTATGCTCAAATAAATTTGTTAGTCTCTAAGGTGCCACAAGTACTCCTGTTCTTTTTGCGGATACAGACTAACACGGCTGCTACTCTGAAAACTGTATTTATGGGTCATTACAACAATCTGTAACTCACTAACCCTCCTTTGTCCTATCGATGTAGAGGTGTTAACTGCCCACTTGACCTTGAATGATCTCGTGCAACGGTGTTAATTCTTTATCTGTTCCACCATGCATTTAGCTGTGACACTGAGTACCTTTCCCAGACCTGAAGAAGAGCTCTATGTAAACACAAAAGCTTGTCTCTTTCACCAACAGAAGTTGGTCCAATAAAAGATGCTTCACCCATCTTGTCTCTATAATTTATTTAGACTTTCAAAAAGGCCTTTGACAAGGCCTCTCATAAGAACTAAAGAAGTTAAGTAGTCATGGGGTGTGAGACAAAGTATGGTAATGGATCAAAAATTGAGATAGGAAACAAAGTAGAATTTAGAAAACATGACCTTTGAGGAAAAGTTGAAAAACTGGGCATGTTTAGTCTAGAGAAGAGAAGACTGACGGGGGACCTGAGAACAGTCTTCAACTATGTAAAAGGCTGTTATAAAGGGGACGATGATCAATTGTTCTCCATGTCCACCAAGGCTAGGACAAGAAATAATCTTCTTAGTTTGCAGCAAGGGAGATTTAGGTTTGATATAAAAAAAAATAAAAAATTAAACTACGTGTACTTATCTATTTAAAAATAGATATAAAAATCAAATAATTCAGACAAAATCTTTCTGCCTAAATATTCAGATTCCAAAAAACGTGAAAACTGAGTTTGGAGTAAATAGTCTCAGTAACAGTGATCTAGTAGTGCTACTTCCATACTTAACATGGCACCATATATTTACTCATGTAACAAGAGGCCTGGACTTGACATGAATCTCAGCCATCTTGTGTATGGACTTAGAGCCATCTTGGATGCTCAGCCACCATACGTTGGAAACAAAACAACAGGGTCAGGAGAATTAGACCTTGATGGAGGCAGGCAAAGAGAAAAGTATCAGCTGCAGCATTACTAACAGGGACAGATGTATATTCACAAAGTCATGAGCACTGGAAGAGAATGGACAAGTTAACCTTGAATTTTTGTAGTTTCTTACTGATAATAAAAAGTATGAGGTTTTGCTGATGCAAGTGTATCCCACTAATGGAGCATAAAGATAAGCAGACCTTGAGAAGTTTTTACTAGCTTTGAAAAATACAATAGCTAATGAGTTGGTGGTCTTAGGCATGTGAACCTCTCTATAGTGAAAATGATTGGTTAGGTTTTTTTGCATAGCTGCGTTTTAAGAAAATTAATTGGTTAAGAGAAATCCTCTTTTAACTATATAATGAGGGTCAGAAAACAAGCTCGTTGAGTCAAGACCAAAGCTGCTAGGATTTTTAACCCCGGCACGACTAGACTGTATAGAACTGGAGCCCCGGAAAAGATCGGGTCCTGACTGGCCATTGGGAGATGTCCATCTGCTTTATTGGGAGTGGTGAGCATTAGATGCTTGGCATATGAATTCTGTTGATTGATTGTTAATTGCTAATAAATACATGTACGTGTTTAAGAATGTTTACTGTGTGATAAAGGCTCCTTCACTGGGCCAAGGTACCATTAACCTGTAGAAGGTAACTGGGCCCTGGGAAGGGGGGTGGAGGCCCCAAATTGTGGGGTGATTGAATTGGTGGAGATGTGGGCACCCTAAGGTCGTTTGGACCAAATCAATCGAGCCTAACACAGTAAATCACAGTAGGATACAACACTGATGTCCTTTTGCCTTACCAAAGTTAGCAACCTAGTGGCAGAATGGCCATCCCCAGACACCAAGGAAGGGGACCCCTAGGGATGGGGGCTAGATGAGAAGCCCACCCTCCTTGCTAAATGGGTAGAACGAGGTCCGTGCCCATGGGCACAGGATGCATTCCAGGGAAAGGAGGCACCTGAATCTTCTTGTAAGGGGTTTGAAGTGTATATGAAGTTGAAACCAAAGAAAGATGCTATAAGGGCGGCGGTCAGCTGGGCATTATGGAAAGCCGACAATCTTTTGAGGTTGGTGTTATTCCAGGAAAGGCAACTGGAGGGTTGTCAATTAGAGCTGGGAAAAGTTAGAGATAACCTGAGCCAAATTAAGGCATCTCAGTGTGCTCGTGCAGCCTCAGCATTACAGACTGCAACTGCCCTGCAGACAAAAGCAGGAGAATGTGAACAATGGAAATTGCAAATAGACAAGCTAACTGAGGAAGTGACTACCTTGCAGCAGAAACTGGGAGATGCACACGGCAGCAGTTAGAATAGTCCTGCATGAAAAACAAGATTGGGCCCATATAAACAGTGACCATTCAGACTGCAAACAGATAGAAAAACTAAAACATATGTTGGGAGCCCATAGGGACATCATGGCAGCAGTAAGGGATAGGAGTAGTGTAGGTGCAGACCCTGGGGATACTTCAACCCCCCCGGATGATACTTGGGACAGGGTTAATTGGATTGATCTCGAGGCAACAGATCACGGGTTATACCCCTCCCCCTTCCCCAATGCCTTCCCTGAAGCGCCACATTCCTCCTTGAAAAGGGAGTTACAGAGTTTGGGGTCAGATATGCGGCTCACTAAACTCATTGCCCCGATAATTAACAAAACAATCATAAAAACAGAACCCCTCCCCGAAGGCACTGTTTCAGACAAATGAGGGAGAAAGTAACAATAACTACTGATCTCACCTTGGAAAAGATACAGGCAGCTGCCCAGATGTTGGGGCTCTTACACAGAGATACATGTATGGATTAGAGACGGTGCAATCGATACAACAACCTGTGTGGAGGGTGGCAGACTATGAGGCGGTAGCCCAAGCTTGTACTAATGCTTCTGATTGGGATGTAATAAAGAATGCCATAGAGAATTTGGATGTGGATGTAGGGAGATGGAATTGAGTGAAGGAATTAAGGAAGGTGGTTATGTTAGCAAGGCAGTAATGTAAACTGTTCCACCTGACGGAACAGGGCCCCAATGAATCCCCAGAATTGTACCTTACTAAGAAAGAGGTCCTGGCTATAGCTGCTGGAATCGTACAAGAAGCTGGTGATAACCCCACTTTTGACACCCTGAGTTTTAAGACTGCAGTGGTGGATGGTTTAAATCCTAAAATGAAAGTCATCTGGGGACCTGTGGATGTAACTAGGGACTATGGGACCTTAAGGCAAGACATTTTTAGTGCTGCCATAATTTTCCAAGAGACACAGGGTGAAGCAGGAAAAGAGCATAAGGACAGGAGAATGGAACAGGTCCAGACAGTAACCTTCACTATCACTATCCAGACCACCAAGGGAAATTGGGCAGAAAAGGGGCAAATGTACAATGGAATGGTAGAGGACGGGGAGCAAGCTCGGGCAACTGGGGACCAAGAGGGGGATATGGATGTCAGATGCGAGGAAGAGGGTACGTGACTGAGGGTGGAAGAGATGGGTTGAGAATAGAGGCAGGAGAACCCAGAGAGATATGGAATGGGAGACCCATGGGTGAGTTATTGCAGAGGGTCATGCAGCTAGAGAGGCAGGAGGAGATAGCCGATGGGGCTCTCTTAAATCCCATAACGGATTTGGAGCCATTGGCACCATCTCATTAGGGATGCCCGGCTCCCCAGACTCCTACTGATGTAGTGGCCACTGTAGGGGCAATAATAGGGAGACCAGGGAAACAAACACGCTATGGAGTATCAGTATGTGTACTTGGGGAGCCATGCAGTGGGAACTGAAAATTCAACACAACTAGTATCATACACAGGGGAGACAGTGAAAGCAGTCATCACATAGCCAATCATGACCCGAAAAGGGAACCGGGAGTCATGGGTAAAATATTTTGTTCAGGTACAGAATCAGGCTGGAGGTAGAGACAAAACAGATGGAATATTGGGAATGCCCTACCTTAAAAGGGACTTTTGTTGTGGACTTAGCTAATGGATTTTTATGGACAAATAATGGGAATTCAGTAAATGTACCTATTTATGTTATAAATCCCATAGATAGATGTACAGCAGTTAAGGCTCCGGAAGGAGGGCAGGTAAACGACTGGGACCCATGGGTGGAAAGGTTCCCTGAGGTATGGGTCAAAAATAAAGTGGAATGCAGGAAAATTGATGCAGAAGTCTTGATAAGAGGACCTGATCCCTCCCCACAGCGCCGATATAAATATCCCCAGGAGGCGGAGGAAGGAATAAAGGTAACCATAGAAAGTTTGTTAGAAGGCGGCAATATTGTACAAATGGCCAGTACTGACAATGCCCATTTGGCCTGTACTCAAGGGGTATGGGACGACTTGAACAAGGACAGTGGATTTTAGAGCACTGAATGCAGTACCTTCAGCCTCTGCTCTAGTGGTGGCTAAATACCAAGAACAAGTTGCCACGGTAGCAACCGGAGCACAGTGGTTTTCAGGGATAGATTTAGCAAACGCTTTCTTTCCCATTCCCTTATATCCAGAGTCTTGGTACAAATTTGGTTTAACCTATAGGGGACAGCAATTCTGTTTCACGAGAATGCCCCAGGGTTTCATAACACACCTGCAATTTGTCACACCCATGTGGTCAAAATGTGGGGAAAATTGGCACCTGGAGACCAAAAGAAGGCAGCGTCCTTTGTTGATGTTATACATGTGCATGGAACTGACTGGGGGTAGGTCAATAGACTCACTGAAAATGTGGTAAGGATTATCCAAGAAAGCAGGTTTAAGGCTAGCAGAGCCACGGCCCACTTGGTACAGCAAGAGGTAAAATATGTATGGGTTATATTGGGAAAGGAGGGACGAACCCCAGATGCACAACGAGTGGAACTGATTGGGAAACTTCCAGCCCCCACTGATGTAGCATCATTAAGTGCTCCGTTAGGAACTTTGAATTTCTCAAGAGATTTTATTGAAATGTATGCTGCCAAAAGTCGCCCACTGTATTTCCTTCTAAAGAAAGGGTGGCAATGGGCATGGGGGCCTGATCAGGCAAAGGCATTACTGATCCTGAAAGAGGATCTAGCCCAGCTCCCGGCCCTAGTGTACCCAAAGGTGAGGGAGCCATTTATCCTACAGTTGGTACTGATGTAGCACTGGGAGCACTGCTGTTGCAGAAACAAAGCACAGGAAAGTTACAACCAATTGTTTATGGATGTAAAATGCTAAGCAGTGTGGAGCAAACACTTTTTCACAAGGGGTAAAATTGTTTGGCCCTAGTATGGGCCTTGCAGCACTGGGAATACATGACTGAGGGATCCCAAATCATAGTACAAACAACACATTCTCCACTGAAGTATACTGTATCAAGAAAAGCCCAGGAGGTACAGATGTCCAAACCTCGGTTGGCACAATGGACTTTGGCCCGCATAAACCGGGGGATAACAGTAGAAAAAGGGAAAATACTATCCTCTGTACCATACAGATTAATAGTGCAAGGACAAGAACATGAGTGCCCCCTCCCATAAAAGGATAGAGTAGCCAGTAAAGTCAGGATTCACCCTACAGAGAGCATGGAAAGAAGGCATGCAAATTTAGTTTGTGGATAGGCCCAGCTATTACAGTGAAGGGAGAGCTAAGACAGGATTTGGTGCTGTAAAGGTTAATACTAACCAGGAATTAAAGGGACCAGTAAAACCACACTCAGCACAGGCTGCTGAAGTGGTGGCAGTCCTAAAGGTGTCACAGACAGCGGATCGAGACGCCACACTGGCAATATTCACTAATTTGGATTGGGTATGCAGAGCAGTGGTAGTTTGGTTACCCATTTGGGCAGCTAGGGATATGTGCACAGGAGACAGAAAGACAGTAGCTCATGAACAACAGTTGGAATAAATGACGGCCTTAATCAAGGATAGAAAGGGAGATACTTATGTTACACATGTTAAAGCACATCAGAAACCGTGAAGTGAGCAAGGATATTGGAATAACAGAGCGAATGTGTTAGCCAAACAAGGGGCTCTGCTCACACATTGTGAAGAAAAGGAGGTAATCAATGTAGTAACTAGAGCGCACAAACAGGTGGTAAGCCCAAAGTTGTTGGATTTGCAAGCCCTCAGGAAGGGGCAAGGAGACGGAACAGTTGCTGGAGCAGAAAACAATCAAAGGGAAAGGGTACATACACACAGACCTGGATGGTTGGACCTCAGGGAACAGCCCAAAAGATGGTTAGTGCCTAAACAAGTAAGGACTGAATTAATTCAATATGTGCATGAGCGATGGCATTTTGGGGTGGACAAAACAGTGGAAAGGGTCAAAGATACAGGTTGGTGGCCCACTCTTAGGGAAGATGTAAAACAGTGGTGTAATAACTGTCTGCAATGTGTAGTGGTCAATGCTGATCCAAAAGATACAGAAGGGTCCTATCACCCACTAAAGAATTGAGGGCCCATGCCCCAGTTACAAGTAGATTACATAGGACCTCTACCAGTCACCCACGAAATAATAAGTATTGTTTGATAATTGGAGACCCATTTACAAAATGGGTAGAAGACAAAGATTAACACAGCTCTCACTACAGCCCAACAATTGTTTAATGTAGTGTTTAGTCAGTGGGGATTGCCTAAGGAAATCGATTCGGACCAAGGGCCACACTTCATTGGGAAAGCTATGCAAGAACTGTGCAAAATACTGGGATTCAAACTAAGATTCCATATTGCGGGCCACTCTCAATCCTCAGGACAGGTAGAACGAACCAATCGTACTTTAAAGGATGTTTTGAGGAAAATGGTTAAAAAAATGAAGAAGATTGGGATGAACCATTGTCTTTAATTTTACTGGCCTTAAGGTCTGTTCCAGCGAGCCATGGTTACACCCCCTTTGTAGCAATGACGGGAGGGACATGAGGACACCTGAACATTGGAGGCTAGCTGTAGATATCCCCGATGGGTGGGAGCCCAAAGTATTAAATGATCAATGGATTCAGGCCCTAACAGAAAAACTACCAGGAATCCACACAAAAAATAGCAAAACAGCTGGGTATTAATATTAAAAAAGTGAATAAAAGACTGGGCTGGATAAAGAATCCTATAAAATGGAATGCTGGAGACCAAGTAATGTATCATAAATTTCCAGAGAAGGACCATTCTCTGGGGATGAAATGGGAAGGTCCAGTGACCATTGTAGAAAAAGCCAGCCCAATAGTATATCTGGTAGAAATTTGGGCAAGCAAACAAAACAAGGCATGGTTAAAATGGTTCCATTCCTCACAGTTGAAATCATGGAAAGGGTGTTTTAAGCCATAATGAGTCCTGTGGCACTTTATAGACTAACAGACGTATTGTTCCATACCCCTAATCATTTTTGTTGCCCTTTTCTGAAACTTTTCCAATTCTAATGTATCTTTTTTGAGATGGGGCGACCACATCTGCATGCAGTATTCAAGATGTGGGCGTACCATGGATTTATATAGAGGCAATATGATTTTTCTGTCTTATTATCTATCCCTTTCTTAATGATGCCCAACATTCCGTTCACTTTTTTGACTGCTGCTGCCCATTGAGTGAATGTTTTCAGAGAACTATCCACAACGACTCTAAGATCTCTTCCTTGAGTGGTAACAGCTCATTTAGACCCCATCATTTTATATGTATAGTTGGGATTATGTTTTCCAATGTGCATTACTTTGCATTTATCAACATTGAATTTCATCTGCCATTTTGTTGCCCAGTCAACCAGTTTTGTGAGATCCTTTTCTAGCTCTTTGCAGTCTGCTTGGGACTTAACTGTCTTGAGTAGGTTTGCATCATCTGCAAATTTTCACCTCACTGTTTACCCCTTTTTCCAGATCATTTATGAATACGTTGAATAGGACTGGTCCTAGTACAGACTCCTGGGGGAAACCACTATTTACCTCTCTCCATTCTGAAAACTGACCATTTATTCCTACCCTTTGTTTCCTATCTTTTAACCAGTTACCAATCCATGAGAGGACCTTCCCTCTTATCCCATGAGAGCTTACTCTGTGTAAGAGCCTTTGGTGAGGGACCTTGTCAAAGGCTTTCTGAAAATCTAAGTACACTATATTCACTGGATTGTTGACCCCCTCATAGAATTCTAGTAGATTGGCGAGACACAATTTCCCTTTACAAAAACCATGTTGACTTTTCTCCAACAAATTATGTTCATTTATGTGTCTGACAAATTTTGTTCTTTATTATAGTTTTAACCAGTTTGCCCGGTTCTGAAGTCAGGCTTACCAGCCTGTAATTACTGGGATCACCTCTGGAGCCCTTTTTAAAAATTGGTGTCATATTAGCTATCCTCCAATCATTTGGTACAGAAGCTGATTTAAATGATAGGTTACAAACTACAGTTCGCAGTTCTGCAATTTCACATTTGAGTTACTTCAGAACTCTTGGGTGAATACCATCTGGTCATTGTGACTTATTACTGTTTAGTTTATCAATTTGTTCCAAAACCTCCTCTAATGACACCTCAATCTGGGACAGTTCCTCAGATTTGTCACCTAAAAAGAATGGCTCAAGTTTGGGAATGTCCCTCACATCCTCAGCAGTGAAGACTGATGTAAAGAATTCATCTAATTTCTCCGCAATGGCCTTATTGTCCTTGAGTGCTCCTTTAGCATTTTGATTGTTCAGTTGTTTAGCAGGCTTTCTGCTTCTGATGTACTTAAACGTTTTTTTGCTATTACTTTTTGAGTCTTTGGCTGGTTGGTTCTTCACATTCTTTTTTGGCCTTCCTAATTATATTTTTACACTTCATTTGCCAGAGTTTATGCTCCTTTCTATTTTCCTCACTAGGATTTAACTTCCACTTTTTAAAGGATGCCTTTTTAGTCTCTCACTGCTTCTTTTACTTTGTTGTTTAGCCACAGTGGAACTTTTTTGGTTCTCTTACTGTTTTTTAATTTCCGGATACATTAAGTTGAGCCTCTATTATGGTGTCTTTACAAGGTTCCCATGCAGCTTGCAGGGATTTCACTTTTGGCGCTGTACCTTTTAATTTCTGTTTAACTTCCTAACTAGATTTGTGTAGTGCCCCTTTCTGAAATTAAATGCTACAATGTTGGGCTGTTGTGGTGTTTTCCCTGCCACAGGGAAGTTTAATTTAATTCTATTATGGTCACTATTACTAAGTGGTCCAGCTATATTAACCTCTTGGACCAGATTCTGTGCTCCACTTAGGAGTAAATCAAGAATTGCCTCTCCTCTTGTGGGTTCCAGGACTTGCTGCTCCAAGAAGCAGTCATTTAAGGTGTCAAGAAACTTTCTCTCTGCATCCTGTCCTGAGGTGACATGTGCCCAGACAATATGGGGATAGTAGAAATCCCCCATTATTATTGAGTTTTTTAATTTTTATAGCCTCTTTAATCTCCCTGAGCATTTCACAGTCAATATCACCATCCTGGTAAGGTGGTAGGTAGTATATCCCTACTGTCATATTCTTCTTATTAGAGCATGGAATTACTATCCATAGAGAGCAGCAAAGAATCCTGTGGCACCTTATAGACTAACAGACGTTTTGCAGCATGCGCTTTCGNTACAGTTTGGTTCATTTAAGTTTTTTACTTCATTTGATTCTATACTTTCTTTCACATATAGGGTATGTCTACACTACGGGATTACTCCGAACTTACGGAATTCGATTTTTTGCAACCGATTGTATAAATTCGATTGCAGGCGGCCACAGTAAGCAGATTAATTCGGCGGTGCGCGTCCATGTACCGAGACTAGCGTCGAATTCCGGAGCGTTGCACTGTGGGTAGCTATCCCATAGCTATCCCATAGTTCCCGCAGTCCCCCCCGCCCATTGGAATTCTGGGTCGAGATCCCAATGCCTGATGGGACAAAAAACATGGTCGCGGGCGGTTCTGGGAACATCCTCCCCCTCCCTCCGTGAAAGCAACGGCAGACAACTGTTTCGCGCCGAACTGTGCAGACGCCATACCTCGGCAAGCATGGAGCCCGCTCAGCTCAAGACAGCAGTCATGAACATTGTAAACACCTCGCGCATTATCGTGCAGTTTATGCTGAATCAGGACCAGAAAAGCCAGGCGAGGAGGCGGCGGCTACGGCAGTGCGGCGACGAGAGTGACGAGGACATGGACATGGACAGAGAATTGTCTCGCGCCACGGGCCCCGGCGCTTTGGAGATCATGTTGTTAATGGGGCAGCTTCTCGCTGTGGAACGCCGATTCTGGGCCCGGGAAACAAGCACAGACTGGTGGGACCGCATAGTGTTGCAGGTGTGGGACGATTCCCAGTGGCTGCGAAACTTTCGTATGCGTAAGGGCACTTTCATGGAACTTTGTGACTTGCTTTCCCCTGCCCTGAAGCGCCAGAATACCAAGATGAGAGCAGCCCTCACAGTTGAGAAGCGAGTGGCGATAGCCCTGTGGAAGCTTGCAACGCCAGACAGCTACCGGTCAGTCGGTAATCAATTTGGAGTGGGAAAATCTACTGTGGGGGCTGCTGTGATGCAAGTAGCCAAAGCAATCGCTGAGCTGCTGCTACCAAAGGTAGTGACTCTGGGAAATGTGCAGGTCATAGTGGATGGCTTTGCTGCAATGGGATTCCCTAACTGTGGTGGGGCGATAGATGGAACCCATATCCCTATCTTGGCACCGGAGCACCAGGGCAGCCAGTACATAAACCGCAAGGGGTACTTTTCAATGGTGCTGCAAGCACTGGTGGATCACAAGGGACGTTTCACCAACATCAACGTGGGATGGCCGGGAAGGGTTCATGACGCTCGCGTCTTCAGGAACACTAGTCTGTTTAAACGGCTGCAGCAAGGGATTTACTTCCCAGACCGGAAAATAACCATTGGGGATGTTGAGATGCCTATCGTTATCCTTGGGGACCCAGCCTACCCCTTAATGCCATGGCTCATGAAGCCATACACAGGCAGCCTGGACAGTAGTCAGGAGCTGTTCAACTACAGGCTGAGCAAGTGCAGAATGGTGGTAGAATGTGCCTTTGGACGTTTAAAGGGTCGCTGGCGCTCGTTACTGACTCGCTCAGACCTCAGCCAAACCAACATTCCCATTGCTATTGCTGCTTGCTGTGTGCTCCACAATCTCTGTGAGAGTAAGGGGGAGACCTTTATGGCGGGGTGGGAGGCTGAGGCAAACCGCCTGGCCGCTGATTACGCGCAGCCAGACACCAGGGCGATTAGAAGAGCACACCGGGAAGCGGTGCGCATCAGAGAAGCTTTGAAAACAAGTTTCATTGCTGGCCAGGCTCCTGTGTGAAAGTTCTGTTTGTTTGTCCCTGATGAAAACCCGCCCCCTTGATTGACTCATTCCCTGTAAGCAACCCACCCTCCCCCCTTCGATCCCAGCTTGCTTTGAAAAAAATAAAGTCAGTATCGTTTAGAACTCATGCATTCTTTATTAACGGGTAATAAACATAGGGAGAGAACTGACAAGGTAGTCCGGGTGGGGTTTGGGAGGAGGATAGGAGGGAAGGAACAGGTCACTGAAAAAATTCAAAATAATGACAGCCTTTTGCTTGGGCTGTCCACTGGGGTGGAGTGGCAGGGTGCACGGAGCCTCCCCCCCCCCCCCCCCGCGTTCTTACACGTCTGGGTGAGGAGGCTATGGAACTTGGGGAGGGGGGAGGGCGGTTATACAGGGGCTGCAGCGGCACTCTGTGATCCTGCTGCTGCCGTTCCTGAAGCTCCACCAGACGCCGGAGCATGTCCGTTTGCTCACGCAGCAGCCCCAGCGTTGCATCCCGCCACTTCTCGTCTCGAGCGTCCCTTCTCTCCTCCCGTTGGTCCCTCATGTCCTCACGTTGGTCCCTCTTGTCCTCACGATCACTGGCATCTTTCCTGAACTTTGAGACCGTGTCCTTCCATTCATTCAAATGAGCTCTCTCATCGCGGGTCGATTGCATTATTTCTGAGAACATGTCGTCTCGCGTGCGTTTCTTTCGCCGCCTTATCTGGGAGAGCCTTCGGGACGGAGGAGGGAGGCTTGAAAAATTTGCAGCTGCAGGAGGAGGGAAAAAAAGGGAGAGAAGTATGTAAAAAGATACATTTTATAGAACAATGCTTATACTCTTTCACGGTGAACAACACTATTCACATTACATAGCACATGTGATTTCAGTACAAGGTCGCATTTTGCATCTTATATTGAGTGCCTGCGGCTTTGGTGTTAGAGATCACAGACGCAGGGCCGGGCAACAGAATTCGGCTTGTATGCAGCCATGGTAAGCCATTGTCTTTCGGCTTCTGCATTAAATCAGCGCCCTCCTTTCCCATAGCAAGCAAAGCCCATTAAGTGCTGCGGTTTTCCTGTTACCGTGCAGCAGCAGAAAACAAAATAACCCCCCCCCCCCCACCACCCATTCAATTCTGTGGGATGATCGCTTTACCCCTCCCCCCACCGCGTGGCTGGTATCAGGGAAGATCCCTGCTAGCCAAACGCGAAAACCTCAGCGCCATTGTCCACCCACTCCCCCCCCCCCGCTTGGCTAACTGCAGGGAAGGATTTCTTTTCAGCTACAGGCAAACAGCCCAGTAGGAACGGGGCCACCTCTGTCCCCTTAATTACATTCCCGTATTTCAACCAGGTTACCCTGAACGATATCACTCTCCTGAGGATAACACAGCAAGATAAAGAACGGATGTTGCTTGAATGCCAGCAAACACCGGGACCATACGCTGCCAAGCTTTGTCATGCAATGATACCAGATTACTTGCTGCTAGCATGGCGTGGTCAAGTGTCCTACCATGGAGGACGGAATAAGGCTGCCCTGCCCAGAAACCTTCTGCAAAAGCTTTTGGAGTACCTCCAGGAGAGTTTCATGGAGATGTCCCTGGAGGATTTCCGCTCCATCCCCAGACACGTTAACAGACTTTTCCAGTAGCTGTACTGGCCGCGAATGCATCCCAAGTCCCCAGGGCAAATTAATCATTAAAAAATGCTTGTTTTAAACCATGTTTGATATTTAAAAAGGTACACTCACCAGAGGTCCCTTCCAGGGGGTCTGCGATACCGCCTTGGGAGGGTTCGGAGGGTACTTCAGTCAGGGTGAGAAAAAGATCCTGGCTGTTGGGGAGAACGGAGTGCTGTGTGCTCTCCGCAAGCTCGTCCTCGTCCTCCTCCTCCTCCTCTTCCCCGTCCGCAGAATCCTCATGCAAGGATGAGATTAACCCCTCCTCAGAGTCCACGGTCAGGGGTGGGGTAGTGGTGGCGGCGCCCCCCCTAGAATTGCATGCAGCTCCTCGTAGAAGCGGTATGTCTGCGGCTCTGCCCCGGACCGTCCGTTTGCCTCCTTGGTTTTCTGATAGGCCTGTCGGAGCTCCTTCACTTTAACACGGCACTGATATGAGTCCCTATTGTGACCCCTCTCCATCATGCCCTTGGAGATCTTGTCAAAAGTTTTTGCATTTCGTCTCTTGGACTGTAGTTCTGCTAGCACTGAATCCTCTCCCCATATAGCGATTAGATCCAGTACCTCACGTGTGGTCCATGCTGGTGCTCTTTTTCGGTTCTCGGACTGCATGGCTACCTGTGCTGTTCAGCTCTGTGTGGTCACTTGTGCTCTCCATGCTGGGCTAACAGGAAATGAAATTCAAAAGTTCGCGGGGCTTTTCCTGTCCACCTGGCCAGAGCATCCGAGTTTAGATTGCTGTCCAGAGCGGTCACAAAGGTGCACTGTGGGATAGCTCCTGGAGGCCAATACCATCGAATGTCGTCCACACTAACCCTAATTCGAACCGGCAATACCGATATCAGCGCTACTCCCCTCATCGGAGAGGAGTACAGAAACCGATTTTAAGAGCCCCTTTAAATCGAATTAAATGGCCTCGTTGTGTGGACGGGTGCAAGGTTAATTCGCTATAACGCTGCTAAATTCAAACTAAAATCATAGTGTAGACCAGGCCATAGTGCCACTCCCCCACCAGCACAACCTGTTCTGTCCTTCCAATATATTTTGTACCCTGGTATTACTGTGTCCCATTGACTAGTCTCATTACACCAAATTTCTGTGATGCCTATTATATCAATATCCTCATTTAATACGAGGCACTCTAGTTCACCCATCTTATTACTTAGACTTCTAGCATTTGTATATAAGCACTTTAAAAACTTGTCACTTTTTTGCTGTCTGCCATTACATGATGTAATTGAATGGGACTCTCTCTCATTTGACTGTTTCTCATCAGATCCTACCTGTATTTTATCATCTTCCATCCTCTCCTCCTTACTAGGACATAAAAAATCTCCATTAATAGATCCTCCCCTAAGAGATGTCTCTGTCCAAAACACATGCTCCTCTGCACCTGTCTCTTCCCAATAACTGGAGTTCCCTCCCCCAGAGAGGTATCCTCAGTGCGAGAGGAAACCACGACATCATCTGGAAGGTCCCAACTATGGGATCATTTCCCTCTGCTCCAGTTGGATGTTCTCCTTCCCTGAGACTTTCATCCTCCTCAACAGCACAGTGGCTGTCAGACCGGGGGGTGGGACTGTTCTACTATATTTCGGAACTCTCATCTATGTACCTCTGTCTCCCTTAGCTCCTCCAGTTCAGCCACTCTGGTCTCCAAAGCCCGTACATGGTCTCTGAGGGCCAGGAGCTCCTTGCACTGAATGCACACATACGCCACCTGCCCATAGGGCAAGTAATCATACATGCTGCATTGGGTGCAATAAACTGGATAACCCCAACTCTGTTGCTGGACTTCTGCCTGCATTCTCTTTTTACTCCTGCAGCTCGTTCCTTTGTTGATGTTTTGTTTTTAATTAGGAGCTGTTTTTGGCTTTGAGTTTAAAGAATGTTAAATGTATCTAGCCCCCCTTCACACTCTCCCTCTTATTTACGTGCCACAAAACAGGAAGCTCAGAGAGTCATGGTGACTGTCCATCACTCTACCCATGAGATTAAACAAGCAATTGAGAGGGTTAGTAAAAATCTGGAACACGAACGGTGGGAGTCTTTGTTGGGATGGTCTCCCACAGCAACGATGACCTTAAACGTGGCCTTACATCCAATTGTGGTGATCATTGGGATCCAACTGGTTTTATTAGTAAGTATAGTAGCTTTGGCTTGCTGGGTAAGAACAAGTATCCAGAAGGTATGAGAGGCTAGTACACAAAGTCAACTAATGCCATTACTGGTCCTACCCAAGAGGCAAGCCCAAGTTTGGAAAATCTGAGTACTGGACTCCCGTGATGGTGATGGCGGCTTTGGTAAAAGCATCAACTAAGGGGGAAGTGTAACGAGAGACCTGGACTTGACATAACTCACAGCCACCTTGTGTATGGAGTTAGCATAACCCACAGCCATCTTGTATGCACAGCCAGCACAAGGTGGAAACAAAACTATAGGGTCAGGAGAATTCAGCCTTGACGTAGGCAGACAGATAGGAAAGTATCAGCTGCAGCATTACTAACAGGGACAGATATATATTCACAAAATCATGAGAATGGGAAGAGAATGGACAAGCTAACCTTGAATTTCTGCAGCTTCTTCCTGATAATAAAAAGTATGAGGTTTTGCTGTTGCAAGTGTATCCTGCTAACGAAGCATAAAGATAAGCAGACCTTGAGAAGACCTTTACTAACTTTGAAAAATACAAAAGTTAATGAGTAGGTGGTCTTAGGCATGTGAACCTCTGTATAGTGAAAATGATTGGTTAGGGTTTTTGTTTGCATAGCTACATTTTAAGTAAAATAATTTGTTACGGCATAGATAAGAGAAATCCTCATTGTAACTAGATAATGAGGGTCAAAAACAAGCTCATTGGAACTTAACTCCAGGATACAGCTCAAGACCAAAACTACTAGGAATGTGTGTGTAGAAGCCGGAGCCCTGGATGAGATCGGGTCATGACTGGCCATTGGGAGACATCCGTCTGCTTTATTGGGAGTGATGAGCATTAGATGCTTGGCGTGTGTATTCTGTTGATTGTACATGTTTAAGAATATTTACTGTGTGATAAAAGCTCCTTCACTGGGACACGGTCCCGTTAATTCGAAGAAGGCCATTGGGCCCTGGGAAGGGGTATGGGAGCCCCAAATTGTGCGGGTGACACTTAGATTCCACTGTCTACATAAAGAGTGGTTCTTAGAGAAGAAAAAAAAGAAAAGAAAAAAAAGAGAAAAAAAAAGGGCATTTAAATGGCCAGCTCGCTTATGGTCAGACTAGACAATCACAATAGTGAATGGTGCCTTCTAACCTTCGACTCTGAGTCATACTTTCTAAAACCAATACATCAGCAGCCGTTGGTGACTGATTTAAGATTTGCAAGAAGGGGAGGACAAAGGGAAGTTGACACAGAAAAGCACAGAAAGTTTTTCAACTTTCTTTTTCAAGATGAGAAATGTTACTTTCATACATTTAATTTATAAAATGTGTCATATAAGTTACATACATGCACTCTAAAACTTAACAGAACAAATGACATTTTAAAACAAAGTAAAAAAGCGTCTAACACCTTTTTATAACCTGTGCTATTCAAAAATCACTTCATTTGATAGATTCCTCACACAAAAACTTAAAGCTTACATTTAAAGTTGTTCAAGTGCATTTCCTATCAACCCAATGACTAAAAATCAAGGAACTCACCAGTTAAGGCAACATCAAGCTCAGCTCACAGGCCTTAGCACCCCACACATCAGTACCCCCACATAAGCACACTCAAACTCCAATGCACTTCCAAAAATAAACTACTTACAATGCAACACCTCATTCCTCGCAGTCATGCTCACCCACACGGCCTTAACTCTGACCTTAGCAAGATTAAGATATTAACACAGATAAATTTTTGAAGTGTAACGTTAATACTACCGAAACATGAGTTCAGAGTTCCGGTTGTGAGTGCACTAGTAGATTCTGAAGAACTAGATGCACGTACTGTGGGTGGTTGTATGTATGCATATACATCTAAAATGGAGAGGACCCTCCCCCCGCTCTTTCTCCAATACTTCTATTTTTGTCCCTGCCCTCTGCAGCCCTCTCTAAAAATGAAGGTTACTTATGTGTAACCAGAGTTCTTCAAGATGGACTCTGCATATTCCACATTCTTAGGATATGCCAACCAGTACAGCTTGGATGGTGGAAGCTTCTGGTAGCAGTGCCTGTTAGCGCGCTCAGGCATCCTTTCTACCCATTCCCATAACATTCAAACATGTTCTGAGGGGCATGGCTATAAAAAGGGGCATGGTGTTGGCTGCCACCTCAGTTCCTTCCACCACTAATGCAGAGTCTAGACTGTGATGTTATCTGATAGATATATGACCATATAGATAATTGTTGCTACCACTGTTATATAAGTGCAACAAATCTCATACAAAGCGTGTCAAGTAAGGTGTCAGTAGAAAAGTTATGATTTGCTGAATACGATTATGCTATTTGTATACATGTATAATTTTTGTATCTGAAGATATGAGTATTGGCTCTATACCTGTATTTCTAATGTGTTTGCTTCTGGATAGCACCCAGAAGGTATTTAGCCTGCACATCTTGAAGGGACTTCTCAAGTTAAATGGCTCATCAAGGAACACTTAACTCACAATGGGTCATGGGAGACACCTATCTACACTTAATGGACTTTCCTGTGAATGTTCCATCTGGAGTATAGGTAATAGCTTCTGCTGTGACTAAGCAAAATCATGCATGGACATGTGACTTGCCCATGTGACTCCAAACACCATCTTGTTCCCTGTCATTTTCCACAGTGAGAACAATGGGATTCCCTTTACTTGGCAGAAGCTATAAAAGGCCCTGGAAACATCTCCATTTGGCCTCTTTCCTGCTCAAACCTCTGGACTATGGATTTATACTAATGGGAGCATTCTAACCAAGGGATCGAGGACCTTCCAATGATTTGGAAGCAACCAGAGACTTAACAAGCCAGCAGTTTATTCCATCACTGCTACAAGCCTGATTTAAGAACCTTGCAATTGTTGTATGTATTTGATTCCGTTAAACAATTTTAACTCTCACCTTTCTTTCTTTTTTATAAATAAACCTTTAGACTTTAGACACTAAAGGATTGGCAACAGCATGATTATTGGATAAGATATGAGTTCTATATTGAGCTGGGTATGTGGCTGGTCCTTTGGGATCAGAAGAACCCTTTTGTTTGATGAAATTGGTTTTAAATAACCACTCATCATTAAGTCTAGTGTTTTTGGTGGTGATACAAAGACTGGAATACCTAAGGAGGCTGCTTTTCTGAATTCTTGTTAGCCAGTGTGGTGAAACAGAAGTTTACTTTTGTGGCTGGTTTGGTATATCTTATGGGAGAATAACCACCAGTTTTTGGCGTGTGTTTGCCCTATTTCTCAGGAGTTTGTCCTGAATTTGGTATTCTCAGTTGTGACCCATGGAGGCACTGTTACACTTAATTAGGATTCTGGAAAAGTGGGCATAGAGTATAGAATCATAGAATATTAGGGTTGGAAGAGACCTCAGGTCATCTAGTCCAATCCCCTGCTCAAAGCAAGACCAACACCAACTAAATCATCCCAGCCAGGGCTTTGTAAAGCCAGGCCTTAAAAACCTCGAAGGATGGAGATTCCACCACCTCCCTAGGTAACCCATTCCAGTGCTTCACCACCGTCGTACTGAAATAGTGTTTCCTAATATCCAACTTAGACCTCCCCCACTGCAACTTGAGACCATTACTCCTTGTTCTGTCATCTACCACCACTGAGAACAGCCTAGCTCCACCCTCTTTGGAACCCCCCTTCAGGTAGTTGTAGGCTGCTATCAAATCCTCCCTCACTCTTCTCTTCTGCAGACTAAATAACCCCAGTTGCCTCAGACTCACCTCGGAAGTCATGTGCCCCAGCCTCCTGATCATTTTCGCTGCCCTCCGCTGGACTCTCTCCAATTTGCCCACATTCTTTCTCTTGTGGTGGTGGTGGTGGGGGGGGGGGGGGGAAGACGACCAAAACTGGATACAATACTCCAGGTGTGGCCTCACCAGTGACGAATAGAGGGGAATAATCACTTCCCCCGATCTGCTGGCAATGCTCCTACTAATACAGCCCAATATGCCATTGGCCTTCTTGGCAACAAGGGCACACTGCTGACTCATATCCAGCTTCTCGTCCATTGTAATCCCCAGGTCCTTTTCTGAAGAACTACCGCTTAGCCAGTCAATCCTCAGCCTGTAGGGGTGCATGGGATTCTTCCTTCCTTAGTGCAGGACTCTGCACTTGTCCTTGTTGAAGCTCATCAGATTTCTTTTGGCCCAATCCTCCAATTTGTCTAGGTCACTCTGGACCCTATCCCTACCCTCCAGCATATCTACCTCCCCTCCGCGACTTAGTGTCATCTGCGAACTTGCTGAGGGTGCAACTCATCCCATCATCCAGATCGTTAATAAAGATGTTGAACAAAACCGGCCCCAGGACAGACCCCTGGGGAACTCCGCTTGATACCGGCTGCCAACTAGACATCGAGCCGTTGATCACTACCCGTTGAGCCCAACAATCTAGCCAGCTTTCTATCCACCTTATAGTCCATTAATCCAATCTATACTTCTTTAACTTGCTGGCAAGAATACCATGGGATAGCTCAGTGGTTTGAGCATTGGCCTGCTAAACCCAAGGTTGTGAGTTCAATCCTTGAGGGGGCCATTTAGGGATCTGGGGCAAAAATCTGGGATTGGTCCTGCTCTGAGCAGGGGGTTGGATTAGATGACCTCCTGAGGTCCCCTCCAACCCTGATATTCTATGTGGAGTGCCTTAGCTAGGTCAACTTTATCCCCAGTGTAGATGCAACTAGATCAAAAGAAGAATTAGCTACCACCTCTCAGAGAGGTGGATTAACTACATCGATGGAAAAAGCCCTTCTGTCAATGTAGGAAGCATAGCCATAGCATCACCACTGTAACACTTGTAGTATAGACATAGCCTAAGACCAGGAGGAGGAGAGCGACGAAATCTTATAACTCTCCTCTACACACTGTCTGAACCATCTAGACTCAGGCTAGAACTGGGCAGAAACAACTTGGCCCTTACCATGCTCAGCATAGGAAATAATTTAGGAGAACCCCTAAAGGCTTTAGTTCTGTCCAGGTAATACAATACAACTCTTTTTGCATTTAAAACATGCAGTGTGGGCTCACCGTTATGTGCATGGCATCCAGGAAAGAACACTGGTAAATTAATATAATTAATATTAATATAATTAACTTGAAAATCTTAAATTACTTCATGAAGAAATCAGGGGTGAAGTCTTCATGAAAAACCACATGAGGACCAGCCATCAAAGCATGTATTTCACTAATCCTTCTAACAGATGTGATTGCTATTATAAAAACTGTCTTTACGGACAGGTGAAATAAAGAACACCTTGAGAGAGGTTCAAACTAAGGGGACATAAGTTGTTCTAATATTAAGTTTAAATACCATAGAAAAACTGGGTTTTCTACTGGCAGATCCAAACTCAATAAACCTTTCAACTGAGTTGTGTGAGAAAACAGATTTATCATCAATATGTATATGAAAAGCTGTTACCGCTGATCAATGGATTTTAAGCAAGGAGGTAGCTACACCCATAATTTTCAGGTTTAACAAATATTCTATAATATACTGATTAAGAGCTGATACCGGATCAACGCTTTTATCAGACACCCATAAAACAAACTTCTTCCATAACTTCTTTCAAGGTCATAACATTTTCTACTAGACAGTTTCCTAGAATTAAAAACACATTGCACCTCAACAGAACAAGACTTTTCTAAATCAGTTAAAGTACTGCTGCCCAAGCCATTAGATGCAATGACTGGAAGCTGGATGAAAGACTCTCCCATCCCTGCTGGGACAATAGGTCCACTGTCACCAGTAGCATCTTATAATTCCCTTTGGACAGGAGAAGTAAGTTGATATACATTGTTGTCTTGGACATACTGGAGCAATTTTGAATAATTTTTGTTGAGCCCTGTTTTATCTTCTTTACTACCTTTAACATTAGTGGGAAGGGGGAAAACTCAGACAGTACAACTATAGCCCACTAAGGAATGCACCTGTCACTGATTGTGAGCCCACTCTTAAATAGGGACACTTGGTATTGAATCTGGTGGCAAAAAGACAAATGTCTAGAAGCCACAAAGGTTGAAAGTGTCCTTAGCCACCAAATCTTTTACTCACCACTTGTGCATCTGCGTGGAATCCCTGCTCAACGAACCCACAACCTCACTACGAGCTCCCACTACATGTAAGGCAACTGAATATCATACACCAATCACACAGTTTTATTGCCTCCTTGCAAAGAGGTGACAAAACAAGCTCCTCTCTGTCTGTTCACTTAATGCATTGATGACATATTGTCCATAGCAACTTGGACTACTGAATTCTGCATTTGTGGGAGGTACAACTTGAGACCTAGAAAGATAGTTCTCAGACCTAACACATTTATATGTAAAAGGGATTCCTGGCGATTCTTAAGGCCTCAAATTAATAAACTGTTTAGATGTGCTCCCCATACCTAGTTTCATCAGACACTTCCAAAATATTACAGTAGGAGGAGCGGGGATGAATAAAAGTACTTTGAGAACGTTCTCTGGCCTCAGCCAACCTGTTAAGAGATATTGAAAAAAATTTCAGAACAGCAATAATCTTGAACATGCTGTCCATACTCTGGTTGAAGTTTCCTGATACAGTGTAGAAGTGACCTCTTTCTGCATCTGCATCACATAATATGTTGTTGAGGTCAAAAGACATAGTAAAGTCAAGTAAATCACTTTTTAAGAGGGCTCCAGAAGTAGGCCCTGAATACTGAAGCACAACTTCATGATCCCTCTCTGGAATTGAGGACTGCACCAATGCAGATGATTCTCTGTGATGGAGACAGAAGAGACTTCTTTTCATTTATTAGAAGGCCAAGATTCTTGAACACGCAGTAAGTGAACTGAATATTTCTCAATTCCTCTTTGAAGGAAGGTTTTAGAAGCCAATCATTTAATTATAGAAAGATTAGCGCGCGCATACACACACACACACACACGTCTTCTCCTCAGATACTCTGCTACCACAGATAGGCATTTCATAAAATTTCTGGGCACAGTGGAGGAGCTGAATGGTAGGATTCTGTACTGAAAGTGGTCTCAACTGAGGGTGAAACAAAGATATTTTCAATGAGAAGGTCTTATAGAGATATGTAAGTAAGCACTTTCAAGATAGCAGTGAACTAATCTAAAGTAGAAAGAGAGGAGATAATTTATGCAAGAATTAGCATTCTAAATTGAAACTCTTGATATATCTGTTAAGATTCCTGCCATCTAAAATCACAGACCCTGTCCTTCTTTAGGATCGGAAAACAGATGTAAAAACCTATGTTCCTGGAACTTATTGGAAACTCTTCTATTGCTCCTGCTTGTAACAGAGTTTGTATTTCTGTCCTTAGTACCCTCTCATAAAAAGGGTCCCTGAAAAGAGAGGGGAGGTTGTATGGAGGAATGGATTTGAATTGGATGGTATAACCTTCCTTTACTGTGTCCAAAGGTATGGAAAACTCTCACATCACAGAAATGAGATAGACTGTCTCCAAAAATATGGGTAGAACTCTCTAAGACAGACTCACAGGTTTCAATCTTCATGTCAAACCTGTGGTCTGACCATTATGCAACGAAGATGTAGCTGAAGAACTCTTTGGCCTCATCTGAGGTGTCATAGGATCTATTCCTGTGTTACTGATGTCGCTGCTACGAGGACTGCTGTCTTCTTTGGGCATAATATGAAGAAGGTGGTGGACAGCACTGCATACAGCATAGGAACGTAAGAGCAAGGAAATGTAGCAGATCCAAAGATCTAGAGGTAGACCATGTCTCTTTCCTTTTCTAAAACTTTATCAGTTTTAGCCCTGAAGAGATCACTCACTTAAAAAAAAAAAAAGAAGTCCTCTATTCTAGACTGTCTCTATAGGTAATGATGAACATCTTAAACATGCACGTCTACAGAAAGCTATCAATCTGGAAGCAGTGTCTGAAACATCAAAAGATGTTGTGTGGATGTGTTTTGCAACATTATGACCTTCTTTTATAACTGCATTAATTTTTGTTGATGCTCTGGAAGATTTTTGATGGAAAGTGAAAAGTCTCTCAAAGATTAAATCAATATCTGGAAATCACTGTTTGGTAATTGGCCACTCTCATATTTAAAGAAGCTGAAGAAAATTTTTTCCAACTTTTTCCCTTCTCTTTCATAGGGAGGGGAGTGTACGTGACCTGACAGATCTCTAGACTGCTGTTGCCACCAGAAGTGAATTAGGTGGAAGGTGAATATGAAAGCAAGAAAACCCTTCATATGGAATCTGGTATGATTTGTTAGCCTTCTTTGAAATTGGATGACATGAGGATGGATTTGATCATTCTGCTTTAGCTCGTTGCCAAACTCCTTCTAGTATTGGCAGAGACACATCATTCCTTGTAGAGGAAAATAGGAGGTTGGCTGCTTCCAAAGATACTGATGGCCGTTTTAAAACTCTGTCACCACTCTGTCCACTAGTTCATGGGACTGAATAACATCCTCAGAGGCAGATAATGCTAAAGCAACACCCAAATTCTCATCCAGGGAAGAATCACCCTCCAATTCAAGCTCCTGTTGTTGAAATTCAAAAATATATATCCTGTACCAAGGCAGGAAAGTGTTCAGGATCAGACTGTCTCAGATCCATACATTTAGGTTTCCCATCATCCAAAATTATAGAATCACAGGGTTAGAAGGGACTACCAGGGTCATCTAGTCTAACCCCCTGCGAAGCGGCAGTATTTGTTGTGTCTAAACCATCAAAGACAGATGGATATCCAGCCTCCTTTTGAAAGCCTCCAGTGAAGGAGCTTCCATGACCTCCCTAGGCAGTCCGGTCCATTGTTCTACGGTTCCTACAGTTAAGCAGTTTTTCCTGAGATTTAATCTAAATCTGCTATGCTATAGTCTGAAACCATTGTGCTGCCCTCTGTGCCAAGAGAGAACAACTTTTATCCATCTTTTTTATGGCAGTCTTTCAGGTATTTGAAGACTGTTGTGGTCAGTTGTTCACTGCGTTTGTATTCTCTCTGTGAGCTGCACTGGCTCTGGCCAGCTGGCTTGTAAAGTAGGCTCCAATCCAACTGCCCAATAAGACCACAGACTCAGTTCTGTAATGAAGGCACTCAGCCAGGCTTATTGTCAACGAAGCACAGTCCTAATGTCCTGGCTCAATGGTTACAGGTACACTAACACATGTATGCTTGTTGCAATGGACTCAGATCAGTGAATGGCGAGACTTTCCATTCACCCCTTGGCTGGACAAAGACACACCCTCTGTGACCCCTCTTTTATACACTGATATAAACAAGTTAGGTATAGCCCCTCTGAAGTGGTTAGTTATCACCCTTTACCTTGTACAGGGCTTTATAAAGCAGTGCGCAAGCGACCAGGGAGCTTTGCGAACAGGGGCTGCTAACAGGGAGTTTCGCAAGGGAGTTTGGAAGGGGAGTGAGAAGAGGACGAGGTACACTTGCTGTTCTTTAAAACCTGTAAACTAAACTACATTCAAAGCTTCTTGATTTAAACAAAACCCCTTCATTAACTAGGTAGCTGCAGGAGACCATGCAGGCAGAAGCCCAGATGCAGAGTGGGGGCTATCCAGTTTATTGCGCTGAGTGCAGCATGTATGATTACATGCCCTGTGGGCGGGTGGTGTACGTGTGCATTCGGTGCAAGGAGCTCCTGGCCCTCAGAGACCACGTACGGGCTTTGGAGGCCAGGGTGGCGGAACTGGAGGAGCTAAGGGAGGCAGAGAGGGGGAACTATGCAAAAATGAGGGGGTTAGTTAAACAGAAATTAAAAGGTACAGTGACTAAAGTGAAATCCCTGCAAGCTGCATGGACGCTTTTTAAAGACACCATAATAGAGGCCCAACTTAAATGTATACCCCAAATTAAGAAACAGTAAAAAAGAGCCACCATGGCTTAACAACCATGTAAAAGAAGCAGTGAGAGATAAAAAGGCATCTTTTAAAAAGTGGAAGTCAAATCCTAGTGAGGTAAATAGAAAGGAGCATAAACACTGCCAAATTAAGTGTAAAAATGTAATAAGAAAAGTCAAAGAGGAGTTGGAAGAACGGCTAGCCAAAAACTCAAAAGGTAATAACAAAATGTTTTTTAAGTACATCAGAAGCAGGAAGCCTGCTAAACAACCAGTGGATGATCGAGATAGAAAAGGAGCGCTTAAAGACGATAAAGTCATTGCGGAGAAACTAAATGGATTCTTTGCTTCAGTCTTCACGGCTGAGGATGTTAGGGAGATTCCCAAACCTGAGCCGGCTTTTGTAGGTGACAAATCTGAGGAACTGTCACAGACTGAAGTGTCACTAGAGGAGGTTTTGGAATTAATTGATAAACTTAACAGTAACAAGTCACCGGGACCAGATGGCATTCACCCAAGAGTTCTGAAAGAACTCAAATGTGAAGTTGCGGAACTATTAACTAGGGTTTGTAACCAGTCCTTTAAATCGGCTTCTGTACCCAATGACTGGAAGATAGCTAATGTAACGCCAATATTTAAAAAGGGCTCTAGTGGTGATCCCGGCAATTACAGACCGGTAAGTCTAACGTCAGTACCGAGCAAATTAGTCGAAACAACAGTAAAGAATAAAATTGTCAGACACATAGAAGAACATAAATTGTTGGGCAAAAGTCAACATGGTTTCTGTAAAGGGAAATCATGTCTTACTAATCTATTAGAGTTCTTTGAAGGGGTCAACAAACATGTGGACAAGGGGGATCCAGTGGACATAATGTACTTAGATTTCCAGAAAGCCTTTGACAAGGTCCCTCACCAAAGGCTCTTACATAAATTAAGTTGTCATGGGATAAAAGGGAAGGTCCTTTCATGGATTGAGAACTGGTTAAAAGACAGGGAACAAAGGGTAGGAATTAATGGTAAATTCTCAGAATGGAGAGGGGTAACTAGTGGTGTTCCCCAAGGGTCAGTCCTAGGACCAATCCTATTCAACTTATTCATAAATGATCTGGAGAAAGGGGTAAAAAGTGAGGTGGCAAAGTTTGCAGATGATACTAAACTGCTCAAGATAGTTAAGACCAAAGCAGACTGTGAAGAACTTCAAAAAGATCTCACAAAACTAAGTGATTGGGCAACAAAATGGCAAATGAAATTTAATGTGGATAAATGTAAAGTAATGCACATTGGAAAAAATAACCCCAACTATACATACAATATGATGGGGNATAAATCGATGGTACGCCCACATCTTGAATACTGCGTTCAGATGTGGTCTCATCTCAAAAAAGATATACTGGCATTAGAGAAGGGCAACTAAAATGATTAGGGGTTTGGAATGGGTCCCATATGATGAGAGATTAAAGAGGCTAGGACTTTTCAGCTTGGAAAAGAGGAGACTAAGGGGGGATATGATAGAGGTATATAAAATCATGAGTGATGTGGAGAAAGTAGATAAGGAAAAGTTATTTACTTATTCCCATAATACAAGAACTAGGGGCCACCAAATGAAATTAATGGGCAGCAGGTTTAAAACAAATAAAAAGAAGTTCTTCTTCACACAGCGCACAGTCAACTTGTGGAACTCCTTGCCTGAGGAGGTTGTGAAGGCTAGGACTATAACAGCATTTAAAAGAGAACTGGATAAATTCATGGAGGTTAAGTCCATTAATGGCTATTAGCCAGGATGGGTAAGGAATGGTGTCCCTAGCCTCTATTTGTCAGAGGGTGGAGATGGATGGCAGGAGAAAGATCACTTGATCTCTTGATCATCACTCCCTCTGGGGCACCTGGCATTGGCCACTGTCGGTAGAGAAGATACTGGGCTAGATGGACCTTTGGTCTGACCCAGTACGGCCGTTCTTATGTTCGATCAAAACATCTCTATCCATCACGCTGTCATCCTGACCTTATCTTTAGGAGGGGGTCAGTATGTCCCTGTTATTTTTGGGGGGGGTGTTTATACCATACTTGGTATCGGGATGTTCTGGTACTACTCTCTGGGTCTGATTAATTTAATTCAGGCCTCCTACTTAGTCTCTTATACCAGGCCTCCATGTCTCAGGCTTTCACTTTCTGCTACAACTGCTATCATGTCCACTCTTAATCTCCCCTTTTCCAAACTAAACATACCCAGTTCCTTCAGCCTTTGCTCTTATGGCTTGCATTCCATCCCTTTGATCATCTTTGTCGCTCACCTCTGGATCCTCTCCAGTTTCTCTACATCCTTTCTATATGTTGGTGACCAAAATTGGACACAGTACTCCACCTGAGGCCTAACCAGCGCCAAGTAGAGTGGTACAATCACCTCCCATGGCTTGCATGCTATCCCTCTGTTAATGCAACCTAAAATTGCATTTGGCTTTTTTTTTTTTTTTTTGCGCAACAGCACACTGTTGACTCATGTTGAGGTTGTGATCCACCACAACTCCCAGATCCTTCTCAGCAGTGCTGCTGCCAAGCCAGTTATCCCCCGTTTTGTATGAGTGTATTTGTTTTTTCTTCCCTAAGTGTAACAGCTTACATTTTGTCTTTCCTGAATTTCACTGTGTTGTCTATAGCTCCAATCTATCAAGATGCCTCTAAATATAGGTCTATCCTCCAAAGTGTTGCAACCTCCCCGTAACTTTGTCTCATCTGCAAATTTCATCAATATGCTCTCTATTCCTACATTCAGGTAATTAACACCACTAGACCCAGAACAGATCCCTGTGGAACCCCACTTGAGACCTCCCTCCCAACATCATTCCATTAATAGTTACTCATTGTTTGCGGTTATTTAACCAATTATATATTCGCGTAATAGTAATTTTGTCGAGCCTGCATTTCTCCAGCTTACTTATCAGAATGTCATGTGGGACTGTGTCCAAAGCCTTGCTGAACTCCAGGTATAATATGTCCACTGCAGTGCCTCTATCCACCAAACCAGCTACCTTGTAAAAAAAGTAAACCATGCTGGTTTGACAGGATTTGTTCTTCGTAAATCCATGCTGGCTGCTAGTGATTACCCCTTTGTCCTTCAGATATTTGCAAACTGAATGTTTTATAGATAGCTCTAGTACAGGGGTGGTCAAACTACGGCCCGCGGGCTGGATCCGGCCCACCAGCCGTTTTAATCTGGCCCTCAAGCTCCCGCTGGGGAGCGGGGTCTGGAGCTTGCCCCAGTCTGGCACTCCAGCCGGAGAGTGGGGTCGGGGGCTGTACCGCGCAGCTCCCGTAAGCAGCAGCATGTCCCCCCTCTGGCTCCTATGCATAGGGGAAGCCAGGGGGCTCTGCTCCGCACGCTGCCCCCACCCAAGCGCCACCCCCGCAGCTCCCATTGGCCGGGAACCACACCTGGCCACGCCTCTGCGTAGGAGCCGGAGGGGGAGCATACCACTGCTTCCAGGAACCGCTTGAGGTAAGCGCCGCCCAGAGCCTGCACCCCTGAGCCACTCCCACCGCACCCCAACCCCCTACCCCAGCCCTGACCCCCCTCCCGCTCTCCAAACCCCTCGGTC
This sequence comes from Platysternon megacephalum, assembly GCA_003942145.1. NCBI lineage: Eukaryota > Metazoa > Chordata > Testudines > Platysternidae > Platysternon > Platysternon megacephalum. The sequence goes on from QXTE01000403.1 coordinate 302,112, forward strand.
CCAGCCCGGAACACCCTTCTACACCCCAAACCCCTCAGCCCACACCCCCAGCTGGAGCCCCCACCCCGCCCCGAGTCCCCTCCCACACCCTGAACTCCTCATTTCTGGCCCCACCCCAGAGCCTGAACCCCCAGCCAGAGCCCTCACCCCCTCCTGCACCCCAACCCCAATTTTGTGAGCATTCATGGCCCGCCATACAATTTCCATATCCAGATGTGGCCCTCAAGCTAAAAAGTTTGCCCACCCCTGCTCTAGTAGCTTCCCAGGTATCAAAGTCAGGCTGACTGGCCTATAATTCCCCAGCTCCTCCTTTTTCCCCTTTTAAAAGTAAATGTGTAATGACGAAAAGGGGAAGGGAGCTAAAAATCAATTGCATTAAAAAGGCAGGAGAAAAATCACAGGGCAGTCTGCAAAATATCCTTGACACCTGTATACAAATGCAAGGAGTATGGGGAACAAGTAGGATTAACTGGAAGTCATGGTATATGAAAATATGACTTAATTAGCATTATGCAGACTTGGTGGGCCAACTCCCATGACTGGCGTACCAGCATTGAGGGATATAACTTGTTCTGATAGGATGGGTGTGGGAAAAAAGGAGGTGGTGTTGCGCTGTACGTCAAGAATATATCCACTTGCTCTGAGGTCCAAGAGGAAGAGTGCAACAGACCTACTGAGAGGATGAGGATAAAAAGGGAAAAGGAACAGCAGCGATGTTATGGTGGGGGGTCTATTATAATGAGGAAGAAGAAAGAGATGAGTCATTCTACAAGCAGGTAACAAGATTAGCTAACACACATGAGCTAGTATTAATGGGAGATTTTAACTTCCCTGATATCTGTGGGAAGACTATTACAGCAAAACATAATATGTCCTGCAAATTCTTAGCATGTGCAGGGAACAATTTTTGGATCTGGTTTTGACCAACAGGGATGAATTGGTCGTGAACGTGAAGGTGGTCAAGAATTTAGGAGGAAGTGATCATGATCTGATAGAAATCAAGATCCTATGGAAAGGAGGACATGAGAACCACAAAACAAGGACACTGGACTTCAGAAAGATGGATTTCAACCAGCTCAGAGAAATACTAGGCAAGGTCCCATGGAAAATACCAGTTAGGAAGAAAAGATGTAATACTGGAGGCTCAATGACAGTGTCTTTCAAGTGCAGTAAGAATAAGTGGGAGTTGGCCAGTATGGCCAAGGCATCCATGATGGCATGTGCCAATCCTGCCAATTGCCTCAATCTGGCATAATCTCTGCTTGATACACAGGCTCTCTCAGAGTACTCATTAGAAAAAGAAAACCATGGCTCAAGGGAAGAAGTTGAACTTCTGAAAACATTTCCAGATCCTTTTCAGAATACAAATCCAATCCCAGATCCGATAATGAAACTATAGGGAATATAACTAGAGGTCTACTAAAATCGCAGAGAAATAACACAATTTTTGCAGGTTGGTCACGGCATAAATAGCAAATTTCACAGATGTGTAACAATCTGCAGAAGAGAAGAATGGGGGGGGGGGGGGGGGGGGGGTNTCCTTAGAGGTTTTTAAGGCTCAGCTTGACAAAGCCCTGGCTAGGATGATTTAGTTGAGGTTGCTCCTGTTTGCATGTTATTTGGTGCCTTGGGATCCTTAACCGGATCTGGCTCAGATGGAGGGTTTAAGTATCTCTGAGCTGGATTGGAGGACTTTGCCATCAAAAGCTCAGTTGACTTCGAACAGGAGATCAATCCCAGAGGCTTGGCAGACAAGGTCTTGTTGTAGTAGGAGGGCCTGAAGTCTATTTTGCCTCTCCTTATGGGTCCAATGATTGAACATGCTACAAATAGCACAATGTGAAGGAGAATGTCTGTTCCCATGGCATTTAAGGCACCTGATGTGTGTGTCAAACACCAGGAAAACTGAGGGACATAATGCACATCTTTGAAAACTTTTAAATCTTCAGCTTTGCCGTCAATGGCACTACTGTGCTCTCTGGAAATATTTTAAAACTTCTCTAAAACTTACTCTGAAATCCTAACACTAAAACAATGAGCTATAATGATTAACTAGCCTAACAAGGTACAGAAAGGCACTTTGTTCAAAGCTATGGATCCAAGCGATGCAGAGATGACATATTCATCTGCTGCTGGAAGGAACAGAGGTGGCAGCTGGCAATATGCCACCTTTTAGAGCCATGCCCTGGAAACATGTTGGAACACTGAAGGGAGAGGTAGGAGGAACACATGAGCACTCTAACAGGTGCTGCTACCAGAAGATTCCACCATCCAACCTGTACCTGTTGGCACATCCTAAGAGTGGGAATGTGCAGAGGACACAAAAAAGAACAAGAGCCTGAGCACCCACATCTGCACCTGTAGTCCCCAGACCTCCCTCCTCCTCTGAATTCTTCCATGATTTCTATTCATATGCCTCCCCACTCCTGCCGTGACCCTCATGCCCCCTCATCATCTGCATCTCTCCTCCATAAACAACTTTTTGTGGTTCCTATGGTTTAACTGCAGTAGATCTGTTGTCCTCTGGGCCCTGTACCTATTGTCAAGTCCCTTCCCTTGACCCCTTCCATACCCTTGACCTCTCTCCATCCCCTACTTTCCCCCCATCCCCATAGTTCCACAGTACTCTTCCCAGCAAGTTAAAAAAGTATGGATTGGATGAATGGACTATACGGTGGATGGAAAGCTGCCTAGATCGTCGGCTCAAAGGGTAGTGATCAACGGCTCGATGTCTAGCTGGCAGCCGGTATCAAGCTGAGTTCCCAAGGGATCTGTCCTGGGGCCGGTTTTGTTCAACATCTTCATTAATGATCTGGGATGACGGGATGGATTGCACCCTCAGCAAGTTCACAGATGACTCTAAGCTGGGGGGAAAGGTAGATATGCTGGAGGGTAGGAATAGGGTCCAGAATGACCTAGACAAATTGGAGGATTGGACCAAAAATAATCTGATGAGGTTCAACAAGTGCAGAGTCCTGCACTTAGGATGGAAGAATCCCATGCACTGCTACAGGCTGGGGACCAACTGGCTAAACGGCAGTTCTACAGAAAAGGACCTGGGGATTACAGTGGATGAGAAGCTGGATATGAGTCAACACTGTGCCCTTGTTGCCAAGAAGGCTAATGGCATATTGGGCTGCATTAGTAGGAGCATTGCCAGCAGATCAAGGGAAGTGATTATTCAGCACTGGCGAGGCCACATCTGGAGTATTGCATCCAGTTTTGGGTCCCCCACTACAGAAAGGATGTGGACAAATTGGAGAGAGTCCAGTGGAGGGCAATGAAAATTATTAGGGGGCTGGGGCACATGACTTACGAGGAGAGACTGAGGGAATTGGGTTTATTTAGTCTGCAGAAGAGAAGAGTGAGGTGGGATTTGATAGCAGCCTTAAACTACCTGAAGCGGGGTTACAAAGGGGATGGAGCTCAGCTGTTCTCAGTGGTGGCAGATCATAGAACAAGGAGCAATGGTCTCAAGTTGCAGTGGGGGAGGTCTAGGTTGGATATTAGGAAAAACTATTTCACTTGGAGGGTTGTGAAGCACTGGAATGGGTTCTCTAGGGAGGTGATGGAATCTCCATCCTTAGAAGTTTTTAAGGCCTGGCTTGATAAAGCCCTGGCTGGGATGATTTAGTTGGGGTTGGTCTTGCTTTGAACAGGGGGTTGGACTAGATGACCTCCTGAGGTCTCTTCCAACCCTAATCCTCTATGATTCTCAGCAACATTCTACATTCAAACGTTTAATAAATGTGTTTAAGCATTTAAAATATAAGCATCTATAAAAACACTTTAAATGTGTATGGGACAGGAAACTGGGGTGGAGGGAAAAGCTAGGGCATTGGTTTAGTTAGTAGGGCTGATGAAGGAAGTTGTGCAGTAAGGAATCTTGTTTCTCAGGCTCTCTAGTTCTGTCCCTAACAAATCCATAGCCAGGCTTTCATTCAAGCTCTCTCTGTGCCCGTTTCCCTCTTCCTCAGCTTCCCACTAACCTGATAAATTTGGCCAGCAGAAGATGCAGTCAGACTGACCTTGTAAGGTCCACTCGACTCAGGATCCTCTGGTGAGCTGCACGACAGTTGCCACAGGCAGCAGTGCCTCTTTCATAGAAAAGCTTCACTTCTCATGTGACATTTACATTAAAGCTTCCTACCCCTCTTGCCCCCTGACTTGCACACAGGGAAAAGAAAGGGAGACATCTGCAGGCAAAGCAGTACGAGAAGCATATCGTCCAACTCTGAGAAGGTGGCCCTCTCCCTATCAGGCTGGCAAATCTATAGTTCATACAGGAGACCCAGCCCAGTAAACCTCACTAAATCAAGTCACACTTAGGCTTCTGTCAGCAAACTTTATCAGATCAGTGGGATGCAGCTGGTGGTGTGTTGGGGTTTCAGACACCAATGGGGAGGAGCATCACTTAAGAGATAGACCCTAACCATTCTATGTTAGGAACAGAGACACTGGGCAGTGGATCCAATCAGGCAGCTATTGAGGACAGAAGTCGTCTGTAAGAAATGCACTGTTCTACTAGCATCTTTGAGGGGGGAAAAAATCCATTGATTATGCCAAAGGGTACCTTCTTAATTAAGAATGCTTGGATTCAGTAAGCCTTCTGTACAATACTTGATCGATGTATGAGGAGATATTTAAAATAAATTATGGGCTATTATCACTGATACAATCCTATTTCTAATTAGTGCTATTTCTAATTAGTGTTTAAACAAGTATTCTCTAAATAGCACCGATCTGTATTGCACTCATTAGAAATATGAGGGAAGGGATAGCTCAGTGGTTTGAGCATTGGCCTGCTAAACTCAGGGTTGGGAGTTCAATCCTTGAGGGGGCCATTTAGGGATCTGGGGCAAAAGTATGTCTGGGGATGGGTCCTGCTTTGAGCAGGGGGTTGGACTAGATACCTCCTGAGGTCCCTTCCGACTCTGATATTCTAAAACAACATTCAAATGAGAATTTACAGAACTGCGACTGATCATCTAAATCACTGTCAAACTCACCTGGTCTTCAACATCAGAAGCTTTCTGTGTTGTGTTACTTAATGATTCTGATGTGGCTGCCACTGCAGAGTCTGGTGGGATGTTTACACCATTGGTCCCACTGCTGGGAACTGTAATGAGAAACGTTATATGCTGAAGATTTAGAGGGCCATCCAAAAGGATATTCAGCTTTTCAAAATAATATGGAAAATTGCAGTTGGAAAATTTCCAACCCACTAGAGCCCCTAAGAAGCTTTAGAAGTCAGTAGCATTAAGAGTCCAACATCATTCATCTCCTACATTCCCAGAAGGGTAAAAAAAAAAAACAATTTGGAACCATTATAAAATGTGTTTATAAAATGTTTAGTGTGAAAATTCTACATATTTAAATTCGACCTATACTCTTCCTTAGCATTTTATAAGATCCATTTCATAATGTATGTACACTTAAAGTCTTATAAAATGAGGAAACTGTTTTACTAAGGCCCCAAATCATGCAATTATGAAGCAAGTACATGACTCAATTACTTAATGTGTTTTACTCATAAAGTTAATTATATTTTACACCACCAGACTACAGGGTCTGTGGCTATGAGACAAACATACTACTCAGGTTCTGGAGACAGACAATGCCTCTCAGTTCACCCAAGATGCATTTACTAAACCAACACTGAGTATCTCATTGTGTGTTGTTTCTTATGTGACAGTTGTATTTCACCCTAATGACTTCCAGGTTCCTTTGAAACCGAGTGAAATCTGGAAGACATTAAACAAAGAAAAAGGTCACTCTGAGGAGAAACAAAATTAACCTCAGAGTTCCAGGTCTGTTGCCATTTTGGTTCTCTTTCCCAACACCACTATGCATACATGATCAAAATGCATGGAATATTATAGAGCAATAGAGGAATGTGATTTACCCATTTGTGAAAAAGCCTTAGGCTGTGGTGCTTGTAAAACTGCAGGGCGTAGTACACTTCGTTGCTGTTCCTTAGGTTTCTGGCTTGGGAGACCTAAACATGAAAGCAAACTTTTCCAGGACCCTCAAGTATATTAGCTGCAAAAATCAACATCTACTCAATCTTCTCCTTCAGTGTTTCTGAGACAATGCAAGATTGAAGTGGCACAAAGTTCAAATTAAATCATACTTGTCCCCTGGAAAATATATTTTCCTGGCCTCCCTCCCCAAAATTAATTCAGAAAGGGTAAGATTACTGTTTTGTTCCTAGTCTTTAAACAGTTCCTTAATGCATTCTGCATTTTCCCACTAAAAGCTACATTAAAAGAATATTAAAACAGAATACAAGTGAGAAAATTCAATTAAGAGTGAAGTGCAGAGAACATGCATTCCCAGCTGTATTTATGAAAGCCATGCCCAGCTCCACACACTAGGTCTTATCCTTCCCTTTAAATTCTCTTACAGGCTGTGGAGGGTGAAATACTTTTCATGGCCTGTAAACTGAAATTTATTGAAAACACTAATCTAGCATATTGTTCCATTTAATCCTGACCGGCTCTGGGGGTCAAACTGATCTTTTTGGAATTCTATAAAACAACACAATATGCTACAGTTCTTCCATTCACATCTGGACCTTAAAAAGTCTATTAGGAACCCCCCCTACCCCTCCCAACTGGATCAACTCCGGAAGTCTATGGAAATCCCTGATCAGTTAGGGGTTTCTCCTCAGAAGTAAAAAAAGGAACACATGGTCCATTAAAATGTTATGAAAAAATTGTCACCTTTAACATTAATATTTTACTTGTACTGAAAGAGTCATTTTCCAAAGTATCCAAAAAGATGTCCTGAATTTGGATAGAAGCTAAGGAGACTGCTAGATATAATGACTGCCTCCATCCTCGTACACATGCCCTAATTTTGATTTGTATAAATTGGCTTTTGAGCACTAGAAGAGAGCAAAACAAAACATGAGAAAGCAATAAGCTTTGGTAATATGTTACAAACTCCCATTTGTACTGAGAATGAAACAGTTTAAGTTATAAATCATGGCTTCCACTAACACAGAGCAACAGTTTTATTTCCTTAAACTTGTATGGTAATTGTAACAGCACTGCTCCCTCTGTCACATACTTACATATACAAAACAAATTTCTTAACTTCAGTGTTCATGCAATAGAAGAAGATTTTTTAAACAGGAACTAGAATCCTTCCAATTTAGAAGATTAGTTTGAGGAAATTCCTGAATAAAATGAGGTCCTCATTTAATGTGCTTTTCCTCTGCCTCAGAAAACATTAAACCTACCTGCGCTGGGTGCCTGGCCATGGATAAGTGTTGGTGGTTTCAGCCGGAATCCACTGCTCTTTTCCTCTAGAAGTACAATACAAAATATAAGAACGTAGGTTCTCAGAGGCATGTAGCCAAAACAGGGGACCGAGCAGAATGCAAACAATTAAGGACTCTGACAGCAGACAACAGAGAAGGTACTTTCAGACACAAGCCACAGACAGCTCACACTTTTCCCAATGTAATGCCCACCAGCAGCAGAAATGCCTAATATAAAAAGAATGGGGGGAGGGGATAGCTCAGTGGTTTGAGCATTGGCCTGCTAAACCCGGGTTGTGAGTTCAATCGTTGAGGGGGGCCACCTAGGGATCTGGGGCAAAATCAGTATTTGGTCCTGCTAGTGAAGGCAGGGGGCTGGACTCAATGACCTTTCATGGTCCCTTCCAGTTCTATGAGATAGTTATATCTCCATATATTTAATGCTGCAAAATGGTTTTTTTCCCAAATTGGAGGAGGAGATCTTGTTTTCCTCAATAAGAAATACAGTCTTAGCTTCCACTGAACAAGACAGTAAAATTAAATCAAGAGGGCCAAATTATGAGTTGTTGCCAGATATACATTTTAAATTTTATTGTTTTAAGGAAAACAATCAGATTTTTCGTTGTGTTGTAAATCATGAGTTCCCGGGCACAAAAAATAAAAATGGATACTTATTAAGAAACAAACAGGTGCTTTAACCAAGTATAGTGATCAGACTAAAAAGTAAAACTGAAAGCATGACAAAATCCAACAGCAGCTACCATTAAAGAACATAAGATATTATACTGTTGACGGGATATACTTGAAAGAGATGCAAGCAAGCAGCGTATATCTAATTGGTCTTCCTGAGTGGGGGGAAAAGGAAGGGATATCTGAGGTCCTTTATTATATTGGGTTTAGATGCCTTTACTGAACCAGTCTTAACTGAGGATTATAGAAATAGTTTAAGGGAACAGACCGGTAATGAGGAACTGAAAAACAAACAAACAAAAAAACCCCTAGAATTCTGGGAGATGAGATTTAGGACTTGCCTGCACGTAAAATGCTACAGCAGCACAGTTGCTCTGCTGCAGCTCCTCCACTGTAGCATTTCAGTGTAGACACCACCCATGCCAACGGGAGGGATTCGGCCGTCAGCGTAGGTAATCCAACTCCCCGAGAGGCAGTAGCTAGGTCAACAGAAGAATTCTTCCATTGACCTAATGCAGTATACACAGGGACTTAAGTTGTCTTAATTACGCTGCTCAGTGGTGTGGATTTTTCACTCCCGATTGACATAGTTAAACCAATCTAGTTTTCTGGTATAGACCAGGCCTTACTTGTTGTACGGTCAAAGAGAGAGCCCACCACCGCATCCACTCTCCCCCCCCCCCCCCCCCCCCCCCCCCGCCTCCCAATATGGGACAATGTTTGCTCACTAGAACCACCCCCCCTTATAATCTATTCAGATGTGTCAAGCTTTCCTGTTACAGAAGGCCTATCCTTAGCCATGCCCCCAGCACAGAAGCAACAATACTTGTATAAGTAGCCTGTACAGGACATTTTGCTGTGAATAGTCTTTGGTTTCTGCAGCCCCACTTTGCTGAGATAGTTTGCTAAAACACTACTACATGAGGAGGAAAAGGATCCTTTTTGAGGGCTCAGAAATGGAACTAGAAAATGAAGAACACCAAAGTAATCCAACGAGCATTAGAAGCACAAAAGACTAACAAATTTCCAACACTATGAAGGCAATTACCCCTTTGGTGATGGAAGGCAATGTTTATGTTGAACCAGAATTCTACAGAACACTTGGTTTTCTATTTGTCTATGGCATCAAGCTGTATCTACATTAAAATAAAGGTAATCAAGTTTCATATTTTAGGGCATAAATTAATTGCTTGTGGGATGTCAAGAAAATCTCTCACCTTGACTAACCTGGAACATTGCACAATAGGTTAGGAGATACACCAGGGAGTGAGGGGGTTACTTAACTTTGAAGCAACAGATACTGGAGGCTAGACAGTACACTTAGCAGACCTGATGTTTAATCCTACCATGGAAAATTCTATGTCCCCAAGAACTTCCATTTACTCATTACATTAACCTCCCTACCTTCCTCAACACAAGCCAACTTAAGACTTCAGACCAGAGAGCTAAGGAACACCAGGATTTGTATTAATTCATTATATACAAAATAGTTGCAAGAAAAAAAAAGGTAAAAACCCAAAAGACAACATTCATTCACCACTTCTAGGGTGACTAATGTAATAATGCATCAAAGGAGAGGAATGAGAGAGGAAACATTATTTATTACTTATATAGATGTACAGATACCTGCTTCTATCAAAATGCTTTATCCATCACAAGCTCAGCAAAATACTCCCATCTCTCAGATTCTGAACACAAGGTCATTTATCTATTAACTTAGTAAAGGTCACTCTGGGACACATCAATGGTCCAAGTAGCCTCTGGCGGTTATTTATAGTCACTACCATAGGAGGAGGAAAAAACCCACACCTAATAACCAGCAGGCCAACTGCACCTTCTTAGAATATTACACTGAACATATCTTTTTTCTAAACAAAAAGAGTTGCTCAAGGCAAATCTTCCCTAAATTAAACTACTAAAATAAACTCACGGTTGCATAAAGCAGGGAATTTACATACACAAGGACTCTGTTCAGCTCTCAGAGCAGTGGCCTCAAGACAGGATGCACTGTTCCCTCCTCCAGAAAGACTTCTTAAAAGGGACAGTTGTGTTTCATGATGTGGAAAGGAAAGGAGCAACAGACACGTTCAATTCATAGAATCATAGAATCATAGAATCTCAGGGTTGGAAGGGACCTCAGGAGGTCATCTAGTCCAACCCCCTGCTCAAAGCAGGACCAAACCCAACTAAATCAGCCCAGCCAGGGCTTTGTCAAGCCTGACCTTAAAAACCTCTAAGGAAGGAGATTCCACTACCTCCCTAGGTAACCCATTCCAGTTCTTCACCACCCTACTAGTGAAAAAGTTTTTCCTAATGTCCAACCTAAACCTCCCCCTCTGCAACTTGAGACCATTACTCCTTGTTCTGTCATCTTCTATCACTGAGAACAGTCTAGATCCATCCTCTTTGGAACCCCCTTTCAGGTAGTTGAAAGCAGCTATCAAATCGCCCCTCATTCTTCTCTTCTGCAGACTAAACAATCCCAGTTCCCTCAGCCTCTCCTCGTAAGTCATGTGCTCCAGCCCCCTAATCATTTTTGTTGCCCTCCGCTGGACTCTCTCCAATTTATCCACATCCTTCTTGTAGTGTGGGGCCCAAAACTGGACACAGTACTCCAAATGAGGCCTCACCAGTGCTGAGTAGAGGGGAATGATCACATCCCTCGATCTGCTGGAAATGCCCCTACTTATACAACCCAAAATGCCATTAGCCTTCTTGGCAACAAGGGCACACTGTTGACTCATATTCAGCTTTTCGTCCACCGTAACCCCTAGGTCCTTTTCTGCAGAACTGCTGCCCAGCCATTCGGTCCCTAGTCTATAGCAGTGCATGGGATTCTTTCGTCCTAAATGCAGGACTCTGCACTTGTCCTTGTTGAACCTCATCATATTTCTTTTGGCCCAATCCTCTAATTTGTCTAGGTCCCTCTGTATCCTATCCCTACCCTCCAGCGTATCAACCACTCCTCCCAGTTTAGTGTCATCTGCAAACTTGCTAAGGGTGCAGTCCACACCATCTTCCAGATCGTTAATGAAGATATTGAATAAAACCGGCCCCAGCACCGACCCTTGGGGCACTCCACTTGATACCGGCTGCCAACTAGACAAGGAACCATTGATCACTACCCGTTGAGCCCGACCATCTAGCCAGTTTTCTATCCACCTTACCGTCCATTCATCCAGCCCATACTTCTTTAACTTGCTGGCAAGAATACTGTGGGAGACTGTATCAAAAGCTTTGCTAAAGTCCAGAAATAGCACATCCACTGCTTTCCCCTCATCCACAGAGCCGGTTATCTTATCATAGAAGGCAATTAGGTTAGTCAGGCATGACTTGCCCTTGGTGAATCCATGCTGACTGTTCCTGATCACTTTCCCCTCCTTTAAGTGGTTCAGGATTGATTCCTTGAGGACCTGTTCCATGATTTTTCCAGGGACTGAGGTGAGACTAACTGGCCTGTAGTTCCCTGGATCTTCCTTCTTCCCTTTCTTAAAGATGGGCACTACATTAGCTTTTTTCCAGTCGTCCGGGACCTCCCCCGATCGCCATGATTTTTCAAAGATAATGGCCAATGGCTCCGCAATCTCATCGGCCAACTCCTTTAGCACCCTCGGATGCAGCGCATCCGGCCCCATGGACTTGTGCTCGTCCAGCTTTCCTAAATAGTCCCGAACTACTACTTTCTCCACAGAGAGCTGGTCACCTCCTCCCCATACCGTGCTGCAGAGTGCAGCTGTCTGGGAGCTGACCTTGTCTGTGAAGACAGAGGCAAAAAAAGCATTTAGTACACTAGCTTTCTCCACATCCTCTGTCACTAGGTTCCCTCCCTCATTCAGCAAGGGGCCCACACTTTCCTTGACTTTCTTCTTGTTGCTAACATACCTAAAGAAACCCTTCTTGTTACTCCTAACATCTCCGGCTAGCTGCAACTCCAAGTGTGATTTGGCCTTCCTAATTTCACACCTGCATGCCTGAGCAATACTTTTATACTCCTCCCTGGTTATTTGTTCAATCTTCCACTTCTTGTAAGCTGTTTTTTTGTGTTTAAGACGAGCAAGGATTTCACTGTTAAGCCAAGCTGGTCGCCTGCCATATTTACTTTTCTTCCTACACATGGGGATGGTTTGTTCCTGCAACCTCAATAAGGTTTCTTTAAAATACAGCCAGCTTTCCTCTACTCCTTTCCCCCTCATGTTATTCTCCCAGGGGACCTTGCCCATCAGTTCCCTGAGGGAGTCAAAGTCTGCTTTTCTAAAGTCCAGGGTCTCTGTTCTACTGCTCTCCCTTCTTCCTTGTATCTTAAACTGAAAAGATCTCTCTTCAGCCAAGTTAAAAGGAGACAATTAAAAAAAATGATTTAATAGTGCCAGCCTGCCAGGAGCTGGTAGAGAGACAGCACAATCAGCCCCCAGAGAAAGGCGGTATCCCCAGGCTGCCAGGAGCAGGACACATTATGAAGGCAGAACAATCAGCTGTTGGATGTCAGGGACCATAATGGGGTGCTCTGACTTAGCAGTGGAGTCATGGCTGCAGTCGGGAGTCACACCAAAAATCAAAATCAGAGTAAAAAGCCATGCCAAGGATTAAGACAGAGTTGGAATCAGAAGTCATGCCAAGGGTCAAAGATGGAGTCAGTAGCAGGGGTGAGGGAGAGAAAGCAGGAACCAGGAATAAGGAGCAGGGCGAGGTAGCAGGAGCCAGGAACAAGAAGTAGGAACCACGCGAAGAGGCAGTGCCTTGATCTCAGGGGTCTAGCCAGCAACAGGCCTAGCAACTAGTTGCTCAGAGAACGGGTGGGACAGGAACAGGAAGCTTTATACCTGGTGGTGTCCAATCAACAGTCTGTTGCTAGTCAGTGGGTGTAACCTCTGGTGGCGGGTATTGTTCCTGCTGTGGAGAGCTGCTGGTGCTACAATGTTGTTAATGCTGCTAGTGCACTTGGAGCTCTGGTGTTAGCTACACCAGCAGAGTGCAGCTTGCTGATTTAGCAGACCTCGATGTTACTTATAAAGAAAAACCACAGGTTTTGTTTGGTGGCAAAGGCATTTGGCCAGGTTTATGGTTGACAAAGCATGGTACTAGTTCCCTATAGGAGCTACAGGTACACTAACATTTATGCCCGCGACACGGTAGCATGCTGTTCAATCAACATACCAGGATGCTGTCCCCTAGACAAGTGCAGAGATGTCCCTTCTATGACTTTTATTTTTTAATACAATGATACAAATAAGTTACGTATTATATTTTATCATGGGTGGAGATTGGGGGGCACTGCCCCCCCAACTGGATACAATGCAGAGGCAACGTGTGAGGGGACCCCAGATTTCTCCCTTGTAATTGGTCCTGCTTCCTCCTTGAGGAGAAATGTTCAGGGGGAGGGGAGCAGTGACGCCAGGAGCTCTGTGCCTGCTGGGCAGTTCCCCCCTCCATGATCCATGTAAGGGGAGGGCAAGAGAGCAGCTCCTGATGACTCTCAGCACAACCCACAAGGGGAAATGGACTGGCAGGCACAGAGCAGCTGGCACTGCTACTCACCCCCCCCCCACTCCATTATAGGGGGGCATGGCAGTGACACACGGCACTCTGCGTCTGCCGGTCAGTTTCTCCATGTGGACTGTGTAAGGGGAGGGCAGGAGAGCAGCGGCCTGCACAGCAGAGCTTGGGACCGTTTTCAATAAGAACCAGGCGGCTGAGCTGCTTCCCAACCCAGGTGAGTGCTCAGCTGCACCGCTATAGCACGTCTGGGAAGGATGCTTTAAGCCGATGGGAGAGAGAAGCTCTCCCGCCAACATAGCACCATCTACACAGGGAGTTAGGGTCAGTATAACTATGTTGCTCAGAGATGTGGATTTTTCACACCCCTGAGTGACGTAGTTATACTGCAGTAAGTGTGTAGAGTAGACCTTGCCAAAGATTCGTATTGACTTCAATGGGAATTAGATCAAGCACCTTGAGAAATTACTCTAAAAACCTATCGCAGGGATAACATTTTCTATTAGATTCTAAAGGAAGATGCAAAACACCTATGGAAAATTGACTGTGACCTTTACAAGTTTTAACTTGAGTAAAATATTATTCTGTTTTAACTTAGAGTAAAATAATTTGATGGACCTATCTAAATCCGAGAACACCTAACCAAAGGGAAAAAGACTATTCCTTATAAATAATATAAAAACGCTGTATTTATCTTTAAGACAATGTTTATGTATCTCTAAAACCAGGGAGACATGATTCAGAGTTACATGAAAGTGCTCAGTTCTGTTCATTCAAGAATTTGTTTTTATTCTAATGTTGATTTTTAAGTGGTAATGGGTAAACATGGCAAATAGTTAAAATAAAAAAATACGGGTGATGCAATCACAAATACAGTTTACGTTCATTATTTAAAGTACACTGTAATTTAACTACCGCTAACAAATCGGTAAATCTAGAAGTTAGATCTATACGTATTAAGCCTCTTGTGCCTGTCCCCCTCCCTCCCCGCCCAAAATAGAAGTGAAACTACGCCTATGTATTTTATATGCTTTTCGTTATTATTCTGTACCTGCTAGTTTAAACAAAACATTCTCATCCATTCTCCCATCATTTCCTTTTTATTTTACAAGGGGTTTGTGTGTCTCTGTACCATCTCCTAAAAATGTGTTTATGCAGTTACTTTAAAACTCTGTTTTTGTACTATCCTCCCAGGTTTAAAACGTGCTTAATTGGTTAACTAATACCTAGTGTGTTCTATTCTGCCAAGGCCAGGCCTACTCTAGTTCACAGCCTTTGGTTCATACTGTTAGTTATGCCTAGGGCTCCAGCAAGGCCTATAGGAGGCATTGGCTGTATTTCCCACATCTGACCCTGCAATGCAGTGGCGCAGAGGCTAAGTAAAAGCTTTACCAACCCTGCAGGCCTGGGTTCAAGACCTGTGGAATCTGATACCACTTCCCTTTCTCAGGATGGTCCCTGTGGAAGGCCTGTACTTTTGCAGAGGCATGCATGTGATGAGCTGGCTCCCAAGAGCATTCTTCAGGCCCATAGCCCTCCCAGATCAGATAGTACAGGCATTTGCAAATCCAGGGTGTTGCATACTATGTACTTTTCATGGTCTCAAACTTGAACCTGGAGTGGAAGTGTTGCACACCAGCAGGGGAAAGGATGGTCAAGGAAAGAATTCAGGAGGGAGACATGGAATACTGGATGGATCTTCCAAGATCTAAGGAGCTGTCATTCAAATGCCACCAGATTGATCTACCGAGTCATGAAGAAAGGCTCTGCATATTGATCATCTTATCCAATTTATGCAAAGGTCAGCTGGCGTTCAGGTATTTTGTGGACAGCCACACTTTCTGGCCTACTTCTACAGGCAGGGCTTCTTGGCAGTGTTTGTCAGCATGGCGTCTGTAAGCCATCTTTGCTGCTTCCACGTGCTCTTTTAGCTTGGTTTGAGTTTCATGAATGGCCTGTACAAGACTGAAGGCAACAGGAACTGTTGTGGGTGGGGGAGCGGAGGAGTAGAAGCGTGGATTAAAACCACACTAGAAGGGACTGGATCAGATTGAGACGTTTTGCATTGTTATAAGTGAATTCAGCAAGCAGAAGTAATGCAGTCCAGTTATTTTGAGTCGCTCAGA
Source organism: Platysternon megacephalum (assembly GCA_003942145.1). Classification (NCBI taxonomy): domain Eukaryota; kingdom Metazoa; phylum Chordata; order Testudines; family Platysternidae; genus Platysternon; species Platysternon megacephalum. Next base: position 317,688 of record QXTE01000403.1, read on the forward strand.
AGCAGTACAGGTTCAAGCTGTTTGAGCTCCTGGTTGACACATTGTGACCAGCTGTCCAACTGGGGGTGATGGGCGGTGGATACATGGGGCTTGACATCTAGGAGTGGAATACAAAACCTGGATATAAACTGGGAGCCACAGTCCACTGTAAGATGGCTGGGAAAGCCATGGAGGTAGAACATGTGTGTAATTAGAAGGCATGCGGTAGTTTCCGCAGTCAGGAGACACACGCATGGTACAAAATGGGCCATTTTGGTGAGTTGGTCCATGATCGTCAGTATTGTGTTATGCCCTTCAGATTCGGGTAGTTTCACTATTAAAAAAAAAAGAAAAACAAAAGGCCATAATAGCTGCCAAGTGCACTTTAATGGAGCTCAGAGACAACTCTGTCTTTTGCAGTTCTAGGATGTAATCAAGTATATCTGAAAGCACAGTGGACACAGGTGAAAGATGTCTTAGGTCACACCAGTGGCTGAATCTCATCCACTTCTGCAGGTAATTATTACAAGTGGACTGTTTTCTATGTAATACTCTTCTTACTTCTTCAGAACAGGCTGTTTCTCGAAGAACCCCAAGGCTGGGATGAAGACTTTGACCACCGTCCTGAGAGAGAAGATGAGGGACAGACTGTAAGGTTGACAAACAGTTGACAAACAGTGAGCTGGATGAGGTAAGGGAACCATGTCTGTTTTGGCCACGTGGGGACCACCAAAAGAACCCTGTCCTTGTCCTTTCTTATTTTGATCAGCTCCCTGCAGATCAGAGGAGTTGGAGGGAATGCATACAGGAGACCTTAGCGCCTACGAAGGAGAAAGGCATCTCCTAAGGAGCAGTGACCCATTTCTCCTCTTGAGCAGAACTGGAAGCATTTCTTGTTTTTCGCCATGGCAAATAGGTCTATTTCTGGGAAGCCCCAACATTGAAATATATGGCAGAGTAAAGGGATCTATCTCTGATTCGTTATCCTGTGTGAAGCACCTACTCAGCATGTCTGTGGTGATGTTCTGCATGACCGAAAGATAAGCTGTTGAGATGCTGATATGATTTTGAATGCACCAATTTCAGTCTTACTGCTTTGGAGCAGAGGGAGAGCAACCTCGCAGCTCTGACACTTGATACAAAACATGCATGACATGTCCATCGTGATCCTCATGCTTAGCAGCAGTCCATGATTAGCAGCAGAAAATGGAAACAGGCATTCCTGACTGCCATGAGTTCCAGGAGGTTTATGTGTAAAGTGGTCTCAAGAGGTGACCACCTGCCTTAAGAAGTGAGAGTGCCTAGATGGGTTCCCCATCCTAGTAGGCATGCATCTATCTTTAGTAGTAACATTAGAGAAGGTTGAGCAAAGGGTATCCCCCTGTGCAGATGTTGTGAGGGTCCTTCAACCAGTTGAGAGATCTTTTCACACCCACAGGCGTAAAGACTAGTTTATTCAAACTCTGTTTGTTCAGCAAATAAACAGTTCTTAGCCGCCCTGGGAGGCAACGCATGTGAAGTCTTGCATATCTTATTATAAAACTACCAGTTGCTCTATGGCCCAACAGCTGGAGACAATTTCCCATGGGTATTTGGGGGCTGATCTGGACTGTAGTGACTAAATTGGCTAGGGCTGCGAACCTGTGCAAAGGGAGGTATGCCTTGGCTGGTATCAAGGTAAGCGCCTATGAACTCCAAACTTTGCACTAGGGTTAAGGTGGACTTTTGTATGTTTAATAGTAATCCCAGTCAGAGAAATAGGTCTATGGCCCTCTGAATGGCAAGCCGGGCTTTGCTGTAGAACCATCCCTTGAGCAGCCAATCACTGAGATACGGGAATATCAGAATTTCTTGTCTGCACAGAGAAGCAGCCACCACTAAGAGAACTTTTGAGAATACTCTGGGCACAAAGGAGAGACCAAATGGGAGCATCTGTACTGAAAATGTACTTGACTCAAAGTGAAGCATAGGAATCTTCTGTGGAAGGGGTGAATCGCTATATGAAAGTAAGCATCTTGTAGGTTGAGAACCAATCCCCTTAATCCAGTGATGGAATTATTGCTGCAAGAGTTACCATCTTGAACTTCTGAATATTTACAAATCTGTTGAGTAATTTTAGATCTAAAATGGGTGTCCATCCGCTGTTCTTTTTCGGAACCTCATCATCACTTGGTATGGGTGGGACACCTGTAAAGATAGGTGGAGACTCCATCAGCACTAGGTGAACCTCCAGGGATTGAGAGGTTCTTGGTACCAAGAATGGGTCAGTGCCAAATAAAGGAGATTCAGGTGTCTCTATTACCGGTAGGTCCTGAGGGAATTGAAACTCTTGCACTACCGAAACAATGGTCAGTACTGAGCAGGTCGCCTGGACAGAAGTAACTGTGGTAGAAGGAGACAAAGGAATCGAAGGTCTTATGCGCTCCAATGATTGACCAGTAGGTGTTAGTCTACCATGTCCTTGGTGCCTAGAACTTTGCCACCACAGAAGACCAAACAATGTCAGTACCAGTTTAGAAGAGATGGTCTTCTCCATGCTGCTCTGATCACCAGATGGTACCAATCTTCCACAGCCAGAATCCTTAAGAGTCCTTGGACTTGTTGGTGCTCATGATATGTGAGGAACCTGAAGCCTCGTGGGTACCCAGTTGGAGAACAGTACGTGCCAAAGTGGTTGCCGGAACCAGAGACTGTCCCTTTGAGGTAGATTCACTACCAAGGGGGCTTGAAGACTGCATCTTAGAGTTCTTTGAGAGGATTCCAGAGACTTCCTCTTCAAAGCTCTAGGGAAGTGCTGCACCAAGGAGGTCGAGGCAGTCGACTTGCTCAGACACAACTGTATGGGGAGGGTCCCCTGGGGTCAGAAGCAGGTCGGAGCAAACTCTCCATCATGAGGAGACGTAGCTTAAGTTCCCAATTCTTTCAGGCTCTTGATTTTAATGGCAAGCAGAAATTACACTTTTAGGGAACATGAGACTCCTCAAGGCAATGGACAAACCAGGAATGCCCACCACTCACCAGGCTTACCTACCAGCACAAAAGGTAGTGTTTAAGACTGGGAGAACCAAGCATGCCTTCCAAGCATTTAAGTTCCGCTGAGGGGAGGGAAAAAAAATGGAGAAAGGACAATGATCCTTACACTAAAAACTATAACTGTGTGTGTGTTTTAACTTTATAGAATTACAATAATTAATATAAAAGCTAACACTAAGTACTAATACCAACTAGTAGAAAAGAGAAAAAATACAGTTGAGGTAAGCTCAACTCTGACATTGCTAAGGCTCAGTCTCAGGCAGTGGTGGTTTAAAAGGAACTGAGGGCAGTTCACCCGCGCAGCTCCATATAGCCATGATGCAGAGCACAAGGCAGGGTAGAGTGCGTGCACAGACCGAACAGGCACCAGTACCCAAAATCTCCAATCAAAATCACACATGGCGCATGCAAACTTGAAGTGGAGCACTCATAGGGACGTTACTCCAGGAAGAGCTTCCCGGTGTTCCCCAATCACCACTTTCAGTGATGTGCTTTCCTGTATAACTGGGCCAGACCCCAAAGGTGACCCATCTACTGTTTCTACAAGATCTGGGATAATCTTGGGTTGTACTGGAAGATCGAGGACCTGGGCCATGGAAAAATCCATATAATTCTCACCCACTCCTGAACTGATCAAGGCCCATACCATGGGGAAGGCCTGCTTGACCTGCAGTATCCACAGGTGCAGGGGAATATGTAGAACTGGAAATGAAGAATTCCTGGTTTAACAGTCTCAGGGTTTCTCCCTCATGGTACACAGGCTGGGGACCCTGACTGGGTGTGGGGGTATTCTTTTCCCTATCATCAGGTTAGCAGGGGTTTTGACAGGGCACGTGGATGTAGGACTTGCTAAAGGCCTAGGCATAACTAACAGTGTGAACCAAGGCTGTGAACCAGAGTAGGCCTGACCTTGGCAAAATAGCAATGAACCAGGTATTAGCTAACAGCAAGTAAGCACATTCCTGACCTGACAGGATGCTACAGGAACACCTAGAGCTCTCAAGTAACATCATAAACCCATTCTTAGGAGAAGATACAGGAACACAGTGACCCCGAGTAAGATAAGGACAGGATGACAGGATAATGGATAGGGACATTTTGTTTGAACTAGCAGGTATAAGGATATGGGCGGTAACTAAAGATGTCAGGAATGTAATACATAACTTGTTTGTAACAATGTATAAAAGCAGAAGTAATAGGAGGGGCACCTTGTCCAGCCATGGGGGAAGCATCCTGGTGCATTAACTGAGCGGGTACCATTGTCGTGGGCATGCATGTGTTAGTGCACCTGTAACCACAGTCAGGGCGCTAATACCATGCTTCAGCAACAATAAACCTGGCCGAGTGCCTTCGCCACTGAACCAAGCCTGTGGTCATTCTTTATGAGTAACATCAAGGTCTTCTGAATTAACATGTGGCACTATCTGCTAGTGCAGCTGATACTGGAGCTCCAAAAACAGTAACAATGCTGCAGCAGCAACAACATTCCACAGCACTTAACAGTGGATACCACATGCCCTGCTCCTCCATAATAGAAGCAGCGGGTCTCCTGTTTTCTACGCTCTCACTCACCGGAGAATAGGTGGGACTGTACTGTGTTAGTGTGAATGGACTCAAACGAGGCAGAGCTTGCTTGGGCAGTTGCAGTTTCTTCGCAAAGAAAATGCCAAAACTGCTGGAGAAGTGCAGCCATGTTCCAGGCGGTATCTATGGCCAAGCATCATGCACCGCTACAGGTCGGGGACCGACTGGCTAAGCAGCAGTTCTGCAGAAAAGGACCTGGGGATTACAGTGGACGAAAAGCTGGATAGGAGTCAGCAGTGTGTCCTCGTTGCCAAGAAGGCCAACGGCATATTGGGCTGTATTAGTAGGAGCACCGTGAGCAGATCGAGGGAAGTGATTATTCTCCTCTATTTGACACTGGTGAGGCCACAGCTGGAGTACTGCGTCCAGTTTTGGTCCCCCCACTACAGGAGAGATGTGGACAAATTGGAGAGAGTCCAGCGGAGGGCAACGAAAATGATTAGAGGGCTGGGGCACATGACTTACGAGGAGAGGCTGAGGGAACTGGGGTTATTTAGTCTGCAGAAGAGAAGAGTGAGGGGGGATTTGATAGCAGCCTTCAACTACCTGAAAGGGGGTTCCAAAGAGGATGGAGCTAGGCTGTTCTCAGTGGTGGCAGATGACAGAACAAGAAGCAATGGTCTCAAGTTGCAGTGGGGGAGGTCTAGGTTGGATATTAGGAAACACTATTTCATTAGGAGGGTGGTGAAGCACTGGAATGGGTTACCTAGGGAGGTGGTGGCATCTCCATCCTTAGAGGTTTTTAAGGCCCGGCTTTACAAAGCCTTGGCTGGGATAATTTAGTTGGTGTTTGGTCCTGCTTTGAGCAGGTGATTGGACTAGATGACCTCGTGAGGTCTCTTCCAAACCTAATATTCAATGATTCTATGACTCCAGAGTTTGACAAAGCTTTCATACAGCAGAGTCTGCCATGCAGGGTTTGTGAGGGTTATTGAAAAATAGTACCAAACGCTTGTACAGATAAGTCCCAATTGGTCAACATTGAGCGATCCTGCTCTAGAAGGGGAGAGCCCTATGCCAGAGCTATCCCAGTAAGCAGGCTCAGTATTAGACTTAATTTACTTGATTGTGACATACTCCTTGGGCTGGAGCATAAACAGAAGTCTGCACTAGGTAAGGAACCCATGAAACTTGTTGTAGGCATCATTATATATTTATAGCAGAGGGACTCTGGGGCTGGTCAACAACGCTGGCATCGTAAGGGCAGACAAGTGGGTACCCACAGCCGCTCCAAGTGCTGTAGCTTGCTCCAGCAAGGAGCGATTTCTCATCTGTAGCTGTAGCGCTTGGTCCCTCGGTTTCAGGTTTTCATCCTATAGAGAGGTGCAGTCTGCTCCCGCAGACTCACAGACCCCTGGGGCAAGTGCCCTGGAGGTGTCCATACTTAGTCCAAGGATTCAGCAGCAGGTCCTGGAGAAGACCAAGAGGATTTGAGCAAGCTGTCAGAGTCTCTAACAGAACAGTCTGACCTAATGGTCAGAACAAGGGGTGGAGTCAGGGTTACAATTGGGAGTCATGCCGAAGATCAAAGCCAGAGTCAGAGTCCAAAGCCACACCAAGGGTCAAATTTAGAGCCATGTCAAGAATTAAGTCAGAATTGGAGTCAGAAGTCACACCTAGGGTCAAAGAAGGAGTCAGCAGCAGGGGTCAGGGCAAGAAAACAGGAACTAGGAGCAGGACATGGTAGCAAGAGTGTGGAACTAGGTATGGTAAAAGGAACAAGGAGCAAGGCAAGATAGCAGAAGACAGGAACAAGGAGTAGGAGCCAAGCAAAGAGGCAGGGAGTTGACGTCGGGGTTCTAGGCAGCAACAGTTCTCGTGAGTTGTTGCTCGAACAAGTGGTGGGACAGGAACAGGAAGCTTTATACCAAGTGGTGTCCAATCAGCAGTCTGCTGCTCGTCAGCGGGTGTAACGAAGGGTCCCACTTCGTCAGACGTATTCACCCACGAAAGCTTATGCTCCAATACGTCTGTTAGTCTATAAGGTGCCACAGGACTCTCTGTCGCTTTTTACAGATCTAGACTAACACGGCTACCCCTCTGATACTTAACTGAAAGAAGAATCTATATCTCCTCAAACAGAGAATTATAAAAATGCATGTGTTCTGAGGGGAAGAAGTGCAAAAGGGGGGTTGGGGGTAAGGCAGCATGGATGTTTACCACGATCAATTTGTTGTGATTTTGCACTTCACCATTCTGCAAATTGTGTATGACAAATGGGAAGGAAAGTACAACAGAAACAGTAACATAGCAGTAAGGCTAGTGGGTATTATGGAGGTTGTAGAAGTCACCCTATGCTTTTGAGTTGGGTTAAGTGTTAAGGAGTTTCATTCTGCTCTTTACTATGGAGGAACTGGTGAGGGCTCCATCATTAAGATTCAGTTTTGTACTTAAAGCAGGGATTCAACGTCTCTGTTATGAATGAAGAATACACTGATCTTCTCCAATACTTACTGTGAGTATAGAATAAGTTTACTAAGGATCTGCAAGTAAATTTGTTAGTTGATGAATCAAAACTAATTATTTTTAAATGGGTTCTTTAAGAAATTTAGCACCTCAGGCCCTTGTCTCATCTCGAATGGTTTCAGTAACAGAGTAACACTATCTCTTCAAATTTCCTATATAGTTAAAACTCACTGAAATCTTCTGCATAGGCTAAATTTGAAGAATGTCCTATAGTGACACCATGAAGGTGGAAGACAAAATCTAATTCAACGTCAGTTATATCTAATCTAGGACCATGACCACTTAAACATTTATCATAATTTTATGATTATTTAATGGTGTCACTAAAGGACAGAGTTAAGATTTTATATGTGCCATACCTTAAAATGTTTTCTTACAAGTGTAACATTAACTCTGAATTTCCTGAGTTTATAAGTCTTAGTTTAGGAATAAATACAACCTTTAGTCAAAATTACTAATCTGTAATCACAATTTTAACTCTATCTTGATGTAGTGTTTGTCTGAGAATCTTCATTGGGAGTGATTTCAAATGGCGCTGGACCACAAAGACTGTTTGGGTGCATGTGTACACACTTCCACTCTACAGCTGGGGAAGTGCTAAAGATAGCACATGCTGTAAGTTATTGCAGAAGTGGGCAAAGTCCCTTGTTCCAAAGGGAGGAAAGAACTGGGGCTGTGGTAACTGTCTGATCCACTGAAAAGAAAAAAGTGAAATTAAAACCATCTTCTAAAGACATTTTAAAAATTCACATAAGGCTAAATTAAATTCTCTTTTCAGTAATGAAATGTTTGTATGATTTGTGGGTTGTTATATTTGTAACCATATACAGCTGACATGACAACAGGCTATTAAGCTAGTAAGGTAACAGATACAAAACCTGAATCATACCACCTTCCATTGTACAAAAAAAAAGGTTACTCACCTTTGTAACTGTTGTTCTTCGAGATGTGTTGCTCATATCCATTCCAATTAGGTGTGTGCGCGCCGCGTGCACAATCGTCGGAGAATTTTTACCCTAGCAACACCCGGTGGGTCGGCTGTGGATCCCCCTGGAGTGGCGCCTTCATGGCGCTGGATATATACCCCAGCCGACCCAGCGCCCCCTCAGTTCCTTCTTGCCGGCTACTCCGACAGTGGGGAAGGAGGGCGGGTTTGGAATGGATATGAACAACACATCTCGAAGAACAACAGTTACAAAGGTGAGTAACCGTTTTTTCTTCTTCAAGTGCTTGCTCATATCGATTCCAATTCGGTGACTTCCAAGCCTTACCTAGGCGGTGGGGTCGGAGTGAGACATCGCTGAGTGCAGAACCGCTGAGCCAAATGCGGCATCGTCTCTAGACTGCTGTACTAACGCGTAGTGGGCGGCAAAGGTATGAACGGATGACCAAACCGCCGCTCTACAGATCTCATTGATCGGCACTTGAGCCAGGAAAGTGGTCGAGGATGCTTGAGCCCTCGTGGAGTGGGCGGTGAGGCGTGGCGTCAGGACACCGGCCTAGTCGTAGCAAGCCCGAATACAGGACGTGATCCAAGAGGAGATACACTGCGAGGAGACCGGTAGGCCTTTCATCCGGTCAGCCACTGCAACGAAGAGTTGAGTCGTCTTCCTAAACGGCTTCGTACGCTCGATATAGAATGCGAGGGCCCTGTGAACGTCCAGAGAGTGCATACGTTGATCCTGCCGCGTAGCGTGCGGCTTCGGATGGAAGACCAGGAGGAAAATATCCTGGTTCACATGAAAAGCTGATACCACCTTGGGGAGAAAGGCGGGGTGGGGGCGAAGCTGCACCTTGTCTTTATGGAAGACTGCATACAGAGGCTCCGATGTGAGGGCTCTGACTTCAGAAACACGCCTTGCTGAAGTGATGGCTACAAGGAAGGCTGTCTTCCAAGATAGGTAAAGGAGTGAGCAGGTAGCCATTGGCTCAAACGGGGGCCCCGTGAGCCTGGAGAGGACCAGGTTAAGGTCCCACGCCGGAACCGGTTGACGCAGTTGTGGGTAGAGGCGATCTAAGCCCTTTAGGAATCTGACGAACATCGGGTTAGAGAAGACTGAGGAAGCATGTTCTCCTGGATGGAACACTGAGATAGCTGCCAGGTGCACCCTGACAGAAGATATCGCCAGGCCCTGCTGTTTTAGGGATAGGAGATAGTCCAGTATAAGTGGTATCGATGCCTGCAAGGGGGGCGTGGCGCGCTGCTCGCACCAACAGGAGAAGCGCTTCCATTTGGCTAAGTAAGTGGCCCGAGTGGAAGGTTTCCTGCTGCCTAACAGAACCTGCTGCACTGATTGTGAGCAGAGTAACTCTGCCCGAGTTAGCCATGCAGCATCCACGCTGTTAGGTGGAGCGACTGCAGGTCGGGGTGACAGAGTCGTCCGTGGTCCTGGGAGATCAGGTCCGGCAACAGTGGGGAGCATGATTGGAGGCTCTACTGACAACTCCAGGAGTGTGGTGTACCAGTGCTGTCTTGGCCATGCTGGAGCGACCAGAATCATGCGTGCCTCGTCCCTGCGCAGCTTGAGCAGGACCCTGTGGACCAGCGGAAATGGCGGGAAGGCGTAGAACAGCTGGTCTTTCCACGGAAGTAGGAAACCGTCTGATAGGGAACCCTGAGAGCGCCCTTGGAGAGAACAAAACACTTGGCACTTCCAATTGACGCACGAGGCGAATAGGTCGATCTGGGGAAACCCCCACCTCCGGAAGATGGAGTGGATGATATCTGGACGAATCGACCACTCGTGAGTTTGGAATGACCTGCTGAGACAGTCTGCCAGCATGTTCTGGACTCCTGAGAGAAACGACGCCATCAGATGTATCGAATGGACTATGCAAAACTCCCACAGTCAAATGGCCTCCTGGCATAGGGGGGACGACCGGGCTCCCCCTTGCTTGTTGATGTAGAACATGGCCGTGGTGTTGTCTGTGAGGACCGCCACGCAACGGCCATGTATGAGATCATGAAACGCCTGACACGCTAGGCGTACTGCCATCAGTTCTCGTACACTGATGTGCAGAGCTAGCTCGGATGCGGTCCAAAGACCCTGCGTCTGGTGCTCCCCAAGGTGGGCGCACCAGCCCAGAGATGATGCGTCTGTGACAAGGTATACGGAAGGTTATGGGGTGTCAAATGGTACCCCTTTGCACACCGACGTGTGGTTCAGCCACCAGCTGAGGGAGATCAAGACTGATTCCGGAATCGTGACCATCATGTTCAGGCTGTCCTGACCTGGACGATACACCGTTGATACCCAGGCCTGAAGCGGGCGGAGCCGAAATCTGGCATGTCTGGTTACGTACGTGCATGACGCCATGTGCCCCAGAAGGCCGAGGCACGTCCTTATAGTGGAAGTCAGGAAGCTTTGGAGGCTGCGGATGATGTGCGCGATAGCCTGAAAACGAGTGTCCGGCAGGAGAGCGCGGGCAAGTCTGGAGTCTAAGACTGCCCCGATAAACTCTATTCTCTGGGTTGGATCCAGAGTTGACTTTTCTTTGTTGAGTAAGATGCCCAGCTTGCAGAAGGTGTGCAGGGTGAGTTGGACATGCAATTGCACTTCTTCCCTGGTGTGGCCCCGAATGAGCCAGTCGTCGATATACGGGAACACCTGTATCCGTTGTCGACGAAGGTAGGCTGCCATGACGGCCATACATTTGGTGAACACTCTCGGAGCCGTGGACAGCCCGAAGGGAAGGACGGCAAATTGGTAATCATTGTGGTTTATCACAAAGCGAAGGAAGCGCCTGTGCGGAGGGTAAATTGCTTTGTGAAAATACGCGTCCTTCATGTCGAGGGCGGCGTACCAGTCTCCAGGATCTAGGGAAGGGATAATGGTCCCCAATGAGACCATGCGGAACTTCAACTTTATCATGAATTTGTTGAGTCCGCGCAGATCTAAAATGGGTCGAAGTCCCCCGTTTGCCTTGGGGATTAGGAAATAGCGGGAGTAAAACCCCCTGCCCCTTAGCTCCGATGGCACCTCCTCGATCGCTCCCATGGACAGAAGCGTAAAGACCTGCTGTATAAGGAGTTGCTCGTGAGAGGGGTCCCTGAAGAGGGACGGGGAGGGAGGATGGGGGGGGGGGGGGGAATTGGAGAGAATATCCTCTTTCCACCATGAGAAGGACCCATTGGTCTGAAGTTATAAGGGACCACGCATGGTGGAAATGGGAGAGACGATCTCGAAAAGGGGGAAAGGATCCTGGGTGGTGATTAGTATGCCGTCCTCGGGCGCACCTTCAAAAGTTTTGCCTGGGCCCTGACGATGGTTTAGGAGGGCCCTGGTTCTGACCGGGTTGGTGGCCGGTGGATCGCCTTCTACCACCTCGTCCATGCCTTCTGTAAAAGTCTTGTCTTGGACGAGGGGGAGGGTAGAACCTTTGAGGCTGTGGTCTAAAGGGTCTGCGCTGAGGTCCTGGGACATGCATTCCCCGGGAGCGTATGATGGTTCTGGAGTCTTTTAAGCTCTGTAGCCGAGAGTCCGTTTTGTCCGAGAACAGGCCCTGCCCATTGAATGGTAGATCTTGCAGGGTCTGTTGCAATTCTGGCGCTAAGCCAGACACCTGAAGCCAGGAGATGCGTCGCATAGCTATGCCCAATGCCAGTGTCCTAGCCGCAGAGTCCGCCACATCGAGAGAGGCCTGTAAGGAGGTCCTAGCCACCTTTTTCCCTTCATCCACTAAAGCCCCAAACTCATCCCTGGATTCTCGGGGAATCAACTCTTTAAATTTGCCCATGGAGTTCCACGAGTTAGAATCATAGCGGCTCAAGAGCGCCTGTTGGTTTGCGGCTCTGAGCTGTAGGCCCCCCGCTGAGTAAATTTTGCGTCCAAACAAATCAAAGCACTTGGCGTCTTTGGATTTGGGCGCTGCAGCCTGTTGCCCATGTCGTTCCCTTGCGTTCACTGAGGACACCACCAGTGAACACGGCTGAGGGTGAGTATACAGGTACTCATACTCTTTAGAGAGAACAAAGTATTTCCTCTCCACTCCTCTGGCAGTAGGTGGAATAGAGGCAGGGGACTGCCAGATTTTCTTGGCGTTAGCCTGAATGGTTTGGCTGCTTGGATGGGGCGTCAGCTGACAGGATGCTCACCACTGGATCCTCCATCTCCACTATCTCCTCTGCTTGGAGGTCCATGTTACATGCCACCCTACGTAAAAGGTCTTGGTGAGCACGGAGGTCAATCGGGGGGGACGGACCCGAGGTCATTGTCCCCGCCACTGCCTCATCTGGGGAAGACGAGGAAGATGCTACCGGGGCTAATGGATCCTGTGGTGGGTCCAATTGCGAGGGGTCGAGATGCTCAGGATCAATCGGACCGGGGTCTGGGGCCAGCGTAGGAGTGGGCGCAGATGCCTTTATACCGCCCGGGGGGGCTGACTGATGGTGGCCTCTGGTACTCGGGGCTCCGAATGGGCAGAGCGGGAGGCCGCAAGTGGAGCCCCTGGGGTTTGGTGGTACGCCCACGGGGTCCAGAAAGACCACTGTGCAGGCTCCTGGCTAGGGTCTTCAGCCCCGTCCTGCCAGTGACCCAGGTTGTCCGCTGCTTGGCCCGGTGCGGGATAGGCTGATCGGGAGGTGCCGTCCGACTGGGAAGAGCGTGAGGCTGATCGTGAGTGCCAGGGCGGTGCGGAGCGTGCCTGCGCTGATGCCGCTGGGAACGGTGCCGAGTGGTGCCGGCCCACAGGAGTGCGGTCTCTGCGCGGTGCCGGGGAGCGGTACCGGGATCGGGAACGATGCCGATGGTCATGCCGGTACTGAGAGCCAGACCTGGATCTTGATGAAGACCGCCTTCGGGAGTGGTGCCGGGAGCGGCTTCTCGAGCGGGATCAGCACTCTGACCGGTGCCGGGAGTAGGAACGGTACTGATGTCCGGGGCGGTGCCACGAGGTGGAACGGGGTACTGGGAGGAAGATCTGGGCCACGAGTACGACCGGTGCCATGATAGAGAACGGTGCCGGGACTGCGAGCGGCACCGGGACCTACTCCTAGATCGGGAGCGGTGCCGAGAGTCCACGCTCGGAGATGGTGGACGTAATAGGGCTGGTTTGCCCCTAGACTGCACCGCACGGGTGAGATGCGGTACCGTAGCCTGAGTCGGAGCCAGTTCTGTGAGGGCAATGAGATCCCTCGCCGTCGCAAATGTCTCCGGCGTCGATGGAAGACGGGGCTCAACCACAGTGCGGGTTGGGGAGCCAGTCCGTGCCGGACTCAACGGCCTTTCTGCCGGTGCCGGAGTCAACGGTGCCGATATCGGCACCTGTATCCTCAGTCGCTCCAGTACCGGATGCGACTCCGAGGTAGGTAAGGGGGGTGCCGGTGCCTGCTGTTGGGAGGCAACCCCCTCTGGTTTTCGAGGTCTCTTCTGACCTGGGGACAGGGACTGGCGCCAAGGTACTTGTGGTGGACGCGGTGCCAGGGAAGGCCGGCGCCGTGGGACTTTATCCACGTCTCCTCGCGGTGCAGTACTTGAAGTCGCCACCGGAGCGCTGCGCACCGAGGCACTCGGTGCCGGAACTTGGCGTGCCGAAGGAGGGTCCGGGCTGAGGGCCGCCTCCATAAGTTGCTGTTTGAGTCTAAAGTCACGCTCCTTTTTGGTTCGAGGCCTGAAAGCCTTACAGATCTTGCACTTTTCGGTCTGGTGAGACTCCCTGAGGCACTTTAAACAAGAGTCGTGGGGATCTCCCGTTGGCATAGGCTTCGAACAGGCTGAGCACGGTTTGAAACCCAGAGCCTTGGGCATGAGCCCAGACGGCACACCGGAAGGAAGGGGGGAGAGACCCCTTCCAACCCTCTAACTTCACTTATAAAACTAAATCTATAACTATGAACTACTACTACTTACACTAAATCTATAACTATATAACTATCTAACTACAACAATATCTAAAGCGGGAAGTAAAAACTAGGGAGAGTGGAGAACAGCTATGCCGCGCTCCACAGTTCCAACGACTGTCACGGGCGGTAAGAAGGAACTGAGGGGGCGCTGGGTCGGCTGAGGTATATATCCAGCGCCATGAAGGCGCCACTCTAGGGGGCTCCACAGCCAACCCACCGGGTGTTGCTAGGGTAAAAATTCTCAGACGATCATGCACGCGGCGCGCACACACCTAACTGGAATCGATATGAGCAAGCACTCAAAGAAGAACAATGACATACTGGAAAATGACATATTCCACTTCACCTGAAGTTCAGATGTGGGAACTGTAAATAAACAGTTTATATCTGCAAGCCCCAGAAAACAAACCATCTATAATGACTGATAAGAACAATCTACTTATGAGAGGAGATGAGCTTTAGCAGCTAATTTACATTCTTTCATCTAAGGGCTTAATTTTAAAATGTTAATTAGCCCGCTCTAGATCACAAGCACAAGCCATAACAGCTTGCTGAAAAAGGCAAAGAGATTAGGAAGCTCACCTGGTTCTGAGTCAGAATTTCCTGCAGAAGGTTCACAGAAGCTTGATGGCATAAAGACATTGTTCTTTGTTACTGTAGTCAAGAAAAAAGTTACTAAGAAAAAAACCACACATACAGACACAAGAGAGTTAGTTTCCCTCATTGTAAAGTCCCGCCCTTCAATATAATAATGGATCAGCTGATACTGAACTCAAATAAAGAATTAAACAAGGGTAACACATAATTAATGCCAATCAACATAAGTTTAATGGAAAACAGACTAACAATATTTGTTGATGGTATTACAGATTTGGTTGATAAAGATAATAGTGTTGATGTATACTTAAACTTCTATAAAGGCATTTGACTTAGTACTGAATGATATTTTGATTAAAAAATTAGAACAACGTAAAACTAACAAAGCACACATTAAACAGATTAAGAAACTGCTTGAGTGGGTGTGTTTCTAGTGGGGTCCTACAATGATCGGTTCCTGAGCCTATGCTGTTTAACATTTTTATCAATGACCTGGAAGAAAATATAAAATCATCACTGATAAAGTTTGCAGATGACACAAAGATTGGGTGAATGGTAAATAACGAAGAGGACAGGTAACTGATACAGAGCAATCTGGATCACTTGGTCTACTGGGCGCAAGCAAACAATATGTGTTTTAATACAGCTAAATGTCAATGTATACACCAAGGAACAAAGAATGTAGACCATACTTACACGATGGGGGCCTCAATCCTGGGAAGCAGTGACTCTGAAAAAGATTTGGGGGTCATGGTAGGTAATCAGCTGAACAGGAGCTCCCAGTCCAACACTGTGGCCAAAACGGCTAATGCAATCCTTGGACGCATAAATGGGAATCTCAAGCAGAAGCAGAGAGGTTATTTTACCTCTGTATTTGCTCTGGTGCAACTGCTGCTGGAATACTGTGTACAGTTCTGGTGTCCACAATTTAAGAAGGATGTTGATAAATTGGAGAGGGTTCAGAGAAGAGCCACAAGAATGATTAAAGGATTGAAAAACATGCCTTACAGTAATAGACTCCCGGAGCTCAATCTATTTGGCTTAACAAAGAGAAGACTAAGAGGTGACTTAATTCCTATCTATATGTACCTACATGGGGAACAAATATTTGATAATGGGCTCTTCGATCTAACAGAGAAGGGTCTAACAAGAGCCAATGGCTGGAAGTGGAAGCTACAAAAATTCAGACTGGAAATAAGGTGTATATTTAACAGTGAGAGTAATTAACCACAGGAACAATTTACCAAGGGTCGTGGTGGATTCTCCATCACTGAATTTTTAAGTCAAGATTGGAGGTTTTTTCTAAAAGAGATGCTCTAGTTCAAACAAAAATTACTTAATGGAAGTTCTCTGGCCTGTGTTCTGGGAGGTCAGAGTTGATTGGTCGCAACAGTCACTTCCCGCCTTAAAAGCTATTAATATATCAACATGTGAATTTCAAACTGGAAAAGATGTTAAAAGTCAAGCATTCAAAAGTTAGGAAATGCCAAAGCTGGCAACAGAAGAGTAATATCTACTTCTTTAAAGACACCACATACATGATTTCCTCTGTCGGGTCCCACCTAGACTAGGATTGGAAGGTATGTTTGCTTAATATTCTAACATGTTTGAATCAACACTTTTGAAAAGTCTAGTGTAGACAAGGCAGTGAATAATTTAACACATGCTAAACTGGTCAAGTTAAAGCCTAAAAGAGAGCCTAAGCTTCTTTTCAAAATTGTTAGCACATTGTAGCAAACACCCTTTAACATCACACCTTTTATTCTAGTCTAGACAAAGCCTTGGCAAGTAGGTAGCTCAAGAGATCTCTTACTCATGTCCATGTAAAAAGCGCATACAGCTACACCAATCGCAAGGCAATTGCTAAGATATACTCCCACAAGGCACGCATTTTTAGTGTCAGGCTTCTGAAAAATAAGACATCCTGAAAGAAATGAAAACACCAGATGGTGGAAGAAAATGAATCCTCTCAAATGAAGAGCAATCACCACTGTACTGATAGTCTGATAAGGAACTCATCCTAGAAACTGAGGCCAAGCTGATGTGGCTTGAAGAACACACATAAAAGCACACGGTCATCTCCGTGCTTGGAGCAGCACAGACTTGGCCAAAAGATTCTCTACTCTGGATAGTACAAGCAATGAGCAGGCCCCCTATGACTAGGAGGAGTCTCCCAGTACCACACACAATGGCTCATACCATGGAGAGATGCAATTAGACATCTATGAAAGGAGAAGTTACTTACTTATACAATAACTGGAGTTCTTAGAGAGATTTTGTCCCTCTAAGTGCTCCACCCCAGATGTGCATGCACCCATGTACTTTCAAATAGAGATTTTTGGTCTGCACCTGCACCCTATACATTCTTATGCTCTAATCTGAGGGCACACTGGGGAGGATGGAATTGATGCCACTCCAGTTTCTTCTCAAACCACAAAATCCAGCCAGAGGCAAGGACTCTGAAGTAGAGGGGAAGGAGGGCAGGTAGTGGAGCACCCATAGGGACAAACATCTCAAAGAACTCTAATTGCCATAAAAGTAAATAACCTAGCCTTCTCCTTTGAGCAATTGCAATTGTTTCTATGGGTGCTGTTGTAATAATTGGGCCTACAAATTTACTCTAATTGTGAGCAAGTGTGAAAAGTGAAAGTTCATAAAATGTCAGAATAACCTATAACACATGTTGGTGGGAAAAGGTGAAAAATGAAGACAAAAAGATTAAATTAGTCTAAACAAAAAGGCCTACTACTAAAATTCAAGGACTGTTAAAGTCATGCCTAGTAAACAAGCGTGAAACCAGAAATCAATTAACCAAAATTTGGTTGGAAATTAGGCCTAATTTCTTCACAAATTAATGAGAGTTCCCTTTCAGGGTCCTCAAAAAGAAAACCTTGGCGGGGGGTGGGGAGGGAAAGCTGGCTACCGCGACAGTGTCTGTGTCAGAAGAGGATGGAAGGAGCTTCACCACCTTGGTTGCCATTCCCACCATCTCCTGGAACCCAACCTGACCACTGTGCCTTCATTATCCTGATCCTGAGAGATGTCTTAACCAGACAAAGCCATCTCAGGAGGGGCGGGGGGGAAAGGGTGTCAAGTGGAAAGGTAGTGGAATCTTGGACAGAGATCTCCAAGTCCCAGAAGGGATCATCCAGTTTCTATAATGTGCAAGCATGGGGCAAGAGGCTAGAGGCATCGTTCCCAGTAGCCATGTTGTCATCAGTGTGAGAGACTGTACCAGCAGAAGATCCCTCTCTGTACCTCTCAGTAGAGGGCAGTCAGGTTCTTCAGACACTTGAAAGCTGTCTTGCACAAGGAATCTAGTCAGCACTGGCAAAGCAGGGCACTGAGTGGCTGGTTAAAATGCAGCTGAAGATACTGGGGATGGTAAGGCCGGGCAATCTGTATGTTCCTTATGCGCATGGCCCATAGAAGCGGGGGGTCAGGGTCAGAGATGAAGCTGGCTTCCTCAAGGAGTTTCTGTGTCTGGAAGACCAGCATCAGTGCTAAGCTGGGCTGCTTACTGAGAGATTTCTGGGTGAGTGAAATACTGGAGATCTTTTTTGCTGGTATGGAGAGGTCAGCACCAGAGGGGACAGGAGCCTCGGTAATATGCGTACCAGGACACTAGGTCTCCTTGTTACCCAACTTCTGGGGCAACTTCTCCCTCTTCTTAGGCTCTCTCCTGGAGGACCTTGGGGGGGGGGGGGGGGTGTTGTTTTTTTTTTTTTTTTTAAGATGTCAGGGTCTCTGAAGCTGTCCACAGGTCTCTGCTTATTGAAGCTGGAACAACAGAAGTTGCTGGGGCACCCAGATTGTCTGAGGCCAATGTATCAGGTGTGGGGAGTGAGAAGGGAGTACTCGGGCCCTGACGCAGTAGCAGATCTCAAGGAATGTTCCATAAGGAGTAACTTGAGCCTGTCTTCTTTCAGCTTCCTAGATCTGCTCTTAAAGCCAGTGCAGACCTTGCACTCAGATGGAATGCGAGACTCTCTGAGACAGCAGAGGCAGCTGGAATGTCCATCACTGAGGGGAAAAGACTTATTAAAGATCTGGCAGGGTTTGAAGCCTGGCGTTTTGGGCATACCCACCCTACCCACTCCCCTAAAAAAGGCCACAGAGAATGAGAGGCCACGGTCTCGGGGGGAGAAAGGAGGCCCCAACTACAAAAACAAAACAGGGGAACCACCCAAAATCACCCAACGTGTGCAGGGAATTAATACAATAAAACAAAATAAAAAATAAAGACAAGCAAGCTAGATGAACTCAAAGCTAACAGACACCACAACACTCCATCTCTAGCCACAGACAGTTAGGAAGGAACTGGAGTGGTCGCATATGTCCATTCTCCCATATATACTCTTTCATCGCAGCACAGGGACAGACCACCTGGGCACTGCTACCAAAAACCTCTGATCAAAAGCGCACGGGTGTGCGCACACAGCTGGAGGGGAGCACCCATAGGGACAACTACTCAAAGAACAAATTTTTTGATAACATAACAGTCAACTGTTTTACAAAGAGTCGAAACTTAGCTTAAATTACTTCCAAAGAGACAAAGCTAAACCAAATAAAAGCACTCCATATCCCAAAAAAGTGTGTCATGTTATATCAGCACAGCTACAGTGCTAGAATTATAGTGGTATAGGTATACCGGTAAATTTTCCCACGTAGACAATGCTTAAGGGAAGTATTTATGAGAATTTAAATGCACCACCTTATCTTAGAAAGTATTTGGCACCAATTATGAAGACCTAATGCTTGCCTCTTGTGAAGTCTAAAATCAATATTTCCCAGAAAATAACTGCCCATGCAACAAACCTCGAGCTCACTAGATAACAGACGCTCAAAGCAGATTCACAAACCATTGCTATAATCAACTAAACCTTTTCACCCTACCTCACCAGGCGTGGGGTGTTTCAAGTCTTGGACCCTGTCACCTGGTAGCAGGCTACTTGACTGGGATGGAATGCAAGACCCCGGCTGAGAGACTCATCTTGGTAAAAGCCAGGTTGAGTCTAAATCCCTATCAGGATTAGCATGGGGCTGCTGGAATCATATATCATATCATATCTGGGTCACCCTGGGACTGCTGGAACATGGAGTCCTTGCAACCTCTGATTCTGTTAGAGAGTTTTTAATGTGAAGAGCATTGATGGCAAACACATCAAAGTTGGCTTCCCCAGACTTTTCTGAACGCTAGCAATAAGTAGTACTGGTGATCTGGAGAGCCATTCAAATTCACTCCATCTTTGAGGAATTCAGGACACTCCTTATCTTCAAAGCAATAATAAAATGCCCATTGTGCCAATAATAAGCAAGTACTCTGGGCCAAGAATCCCCTCTGCTAGAGCTCTCCATCCCAGGTATAATCTGTAATTTCTCATGACTTGTGAGATTTGGAGGTCCAGTCTTGGAGAAGATGTGATACTGGTCAGCACCAAGCAGGGAAGTCCTAATGTCATTATTCTGATTACTACAATATAGGGTATCTTGAGATAAGTATATCAGTGTATCTGAATTCACCACTGACAATGTCATACAAAAAACATTTGCTGATCATGTACTCTGAGTACAGTTAAAACTGATGCTCAATGAGTAAAACAATCTGTGTCTGCCAAACCTGTGGTGCTTGGGATCACGTGCATCTCATCTTGCTGAGCCACGTGTGATACAGTTGCATGATTGAAGACCAGCTGGATCTTGTGATGCGGAATGATAGTCTGACACCTCTCAAAAGATAGATCTGAGTAGTCAATCCTTCCGATAGAGAAATGTGAACACACCCAGTCAATGAAAGCCAACAAATTACTACCCTCCAACAACTAACAATAGCGGACACTGACACCTCCAGTTAGCTGCCAGTCACGATGCTGATAAAGCTGATATCCTAGTTTATTCTGGAGTATCTTTGACAGGGCTTTGGAGCTGTGCTCCGGCTCCGCTCCAGCTCCAGGCAAAAACCTGCAGCTCCACTGCTCCGGAGCTGCTCCACGCTCCAGCTCCGGGCTCCACTACAAAGCCCTGATCTTTGGAGAGGGGAGAATGAACTAGCCAAGTGGCTGACATTCCCCAAATAATGAAACATTAAGAACAGTCACTGCCTTAAAGGGCAACTGCAAGGGCCAGGTTAGAACCACCACCATATGAATAAGAAATCCTACAAAGGCTAAATACCAAAATGTCTCACAGGGCATAGGTTCTCCCTAATTAAACTGGGAGGCAGGGAGTTGCTGTTACTCCATTTTAGTAGGATTTCAAATAAATGACAAACTCAATGAGGCAATGCCTCCAAGCACTAGCCATCCTGGGTGAATCGTCTAAGAGTGAACGCGTTATAAATTTTACATGTCGCAGGACTGACCAGTGATGACTCTTTGTGAATTGATGCTCCATGTGCCCAAGAGACTATTGTGCCTCATGCCAGTGACCATGGGTCTAGTGCCAAGCTTCTATCCTCAAATGTACTTCCCTTTAATGGGCACTGTGATGAAGGTTATCAGCAGAGAGGTGCTCAGACAAAGCACAGTAAAGATTGAACCTAATCTTGCCTCCACAGGGGCACAAATCTGAGTCAACAGAATAGTTCTTCTGTCCCCCACTCCCACATATACACACTTCCCGCTGAAACATTAGAGACTGTCCACAACTTGAGAGGAGACTCTGAATGGGATGGATCAGTGCTTTCATGAACTCAAATGTGAAATTGCAGAACTACTAACTATGGTTTGTAACCTGTCCTTTAAATTGGCTTCTGTACATGACTGGAAGATAGTTAATGTAACGACAATATTTAAAAAGGGCTCTAGTGGTGATCCCGGCAATTACAGACCGGCAAATCTAACATCAGTAACAGGCAAATTAGTTGAAACAATAGTAAAGAATAAAATTGTCAGACACATAGAAGAACATAAATTGTTGGGCAAAAGACAACATGTTTTCTGTAAAGGGAAATCATGTCTTACTAATCTATTAAGAGTTCTTTGAAGGGGTCAACAAACATGTGGACAACGGGGATCCAGTGGACATAGTGTACTTAGATTTCCAGAAAGCCTTTGACAAGGTCCCTCCCCAAAGGCTCTTACGTAAATTAAGCTGTCATGGGATAAGAGGGAAGATCCTTTCATGGGTTGAGAACTGGTTAAAAGACAGGGAACAAAGGGTAGGAATAAATGGTAAATTTTCAGAATGGAGAGGCGTAACTAGTGGTGTTCCCCCAAGGGTCAGTCCTAGGACCAATCCTATTCAACTTATTCATAAATGATCTGGAGAAAGGGGTAAAAAGTGAGGTGGCAAAGTTTGCGGATGATACTAAACTGCTCAAGATAGTTAAGACCAAAGCAGACTGTGAAGAACTTCAAAAAGATCTCACAAAACGAAGTGACTGGGCAACAAAATGGCAAATGAAATTTAATGTGGATAAATGTAAAGTAATGCACATTGGAAAAAATAACCCCAACTATACATACAAAATGATGGGGGCTAATTTAGCTACAATGAATCAGGAAAAAGATCTTGGGAGTCATCGTGGATAGTTTTATGAAGACGTCCACGCAGTGTGCAGCGGCAGTCAAAAAAGCAAACAGGATGTTAGGAATCATTAAAAAAGGGATAGAGAATAAGACGGAGAATATCTTATTGCCCTTATATAAATCCATGGTACACCCACATCTTGAATACTGCGTTCAGATGTGGTCTCCTCATCTCAAAAAAGATATACTGGCATTAAAAAAGGTTCAGAGAAGGGCAACTAAAATGATTAGGGGTTTGGAAAGGGTCCCATATGAGGAGAGATTAAAGAGGCTAGGACTTTTCAGCTTGGAAAAGAGGAGACTAAAGGGGGGATATGATAGAGGTATATAAAATCATGAGTGATGTGGAGAAAGTGAATAAGGAAAAGTTATTTACTTGTTCCCATAATACAAGAACAAGGGGCCACCAAATGAAATTAATGGGCAGCAGGTTTAAAACAAATAAAAGGAAGTTCTTCACGCAGCGCACAGTCAACTTGTGGAACTCCTTGCCTGAGGAGGTTGTGAAGGCTAGGACTATAACAGGGTTTAAAAGAGAACTGGATGAATTCATGGAGGTTAATTCCATTAATGGCTATTAGCCAGGATGGGTAAGGAATGGTGTCCCTAGCCTCTGTTTGTCAGAGGGTGGTGATGGACGGCAGGAGAGAGATCACTTGATCATTACCTGTTAGGTTCACTCCCTGTGGGGCACCTTGCATTGGTAGACAGGATACTGGGCTGGATGGACCTTTGGTCTGACCCAGTACGGCCATTCTTATGTTCACACTTTCCTCTTTCTTAGAAGAATGGCTGGTGTGCCATGCTCAGGGCCATACTGATGGCCAGATTTGGAGTTGGGAAAAAAATTGCCCTCAGTTCAGACTGGCAGAGATCTTGGAGGGTTTCAACTTCCTCTGAAGCATGAGGCATAGTTCACCTGCTAGGATCATCTGGACATCATCATCTGGCCGTTGCAGGGACCTCAGGCATTGGTGGAAACCTTGGTCTCTCTTGTTCTCTTCACTGTTTAATCTGAGTCCTGGATATTTTAGACTAACTGAAGTTTTAGGGCTAAGAATAGGAGCAACTGGGTGAATTTTAATGGCCTATGATCTAAAGAAGGCCAGACTAGGTTGTCTAATGGTCCCTTCTAGCCTTACACTGTATGAAACTAAACAGCTATCACCAAGGCTTTCAGGGAACCTACAACATGATTGTTAATTATCTGCACTACAGCAGAGCCTAGGAACCCCAATGAAGGATCAGAGCCCCATCATGCAAGTACTGTACAGACAGAAAATAAAGAACTTACAGGCTAGATGTCAGACAGGACATGACAATGGAGAATACAAACTGGGTGGAACAACAACAACAACAAATTAGCAAAAAAACGGAAGTCTCAGCTCATCTCTTGCTTAACCAATGCTAGCTGGCAGTGATTTGGAAGCATCACAGAAGTAAACAGGTTAAGGAGCAATTTGAGGGAAAATCTGGCAGCTTTACCATTTGTGTTGGGGGGTGTGCCCCCCCCCCCCCCCAATGTATGGGGAACAATGTAAGAGAGTTGATAGATGCTGGAGGGAGCAGTAGACAGGCAAGTGATGAAGATCACCTTCATCATGCCAGTGATGGCAAAGTCAACAGCTTGATAAGTTAATAGATCTGAAGGAAAGGGTGGGACTAAATGGTGAAGAGTCTTAAAAAGCAAGGATTCTGTTTGAAGGAGTGGAGGAGGTGGAGCCTGTAGAGAGCTACAGAGGGAGGTGATGTACCAGGAAGGTGAACCCAGTAGCAGCATTTTGAATAGACTTGAATAGAATGCTGTGGCTGGTTTCATGGCCAGAGAAGAGACTAGTAGTCAAGGCAGATGAAAATGCCTGAACAAGAGCCTTGATGGTCTGGACAGAAAGAAAAGGCTGAATCTTGGAAACTTTAGCTAGGTAGAAGCAGCAAGACTCGGACACTGCCTGGAAGTGTGGATCGAGAGACAGGGTTGAATCAAAGATGACGCCCCAATTACAGGCCTGAGTGACGGTGTTATCCGCAGTGACAGAAATAATGATCCAAGGCCTGGAAACTTGCTTTACAGTGAGAAACTAAAAAAGGTCACTATTTATTTTATCTAAGACTAGTTATGGGTTGGCTTGATAAGTCTATGAACAGTAGAAAAGGTTTCAATAGATATAGTTTGTACTGTATCTAACAGACAAAGATATAACAAGATCCAATGGTTGGAAGCTTAAGCTAGACAAATTCAGACTAGAAATAAGATGCACTTTCTTTGAATCAAAATTGCATGTCTTTCTAAATGATTCTGTCTAGCTGAACCAGAAGTTATAGGTTTAATGCAGGAATTACTGAGTGAAATTTTATGGTCTGTGTTATGCATGAGGTCAGACTAGATGGTCACAATAATCTTTCCTGGCCTTAATCTATGAATCTATGAGTAAAGAAAGTTGTTTAATATCCCTGCTTTGTCTACTGATTTAAGCCCACATTCCTCACTGTCTTGCTTCAGTTGTGGCAGTGATGTGGATGAGACTTAGGTTCATGAGTGAAGGCAGAGGCAAAAGTAGCACAATTTAAAGGAAAGAGGATCTGCTCGCCCTCCACCTTAGATAGTCTGTCCACAGCATGGAAGATGATGGCAGGACTGGAGAATTAGACAGAAACCAAGGAAGTACATCTTCTCCCTTATTTTCTTGCTGTAAAAGAATTAGAAAACCCTTTACCTGTCTGTGAAGGAGGGAACTGTGTTAAAGATGAAGTTCTTTCACGTTTTACAGGAGGACAGTAACTCCCATCCTCACGGTCAGATTCTGTAGAGATAAAGGATTTAAGAGATAAAACAGACAAAATTCTGATTAGACAGCAACTAGCGATCTAAAATAACTAAAACACTTCCTTCCTTACCTTCTCCATCTTCTGGACTTGACCCATCTGCTGACCTCTGCAATTACAAGATAAGTTAAGATTTTATATCACAGACTAATAGAAAAAAATACCCCACTCTCTAGATAATCTCATATGCCTTAATTGTTGGTTTGGAGACTTTCTGCTATCACAGATTGGTATTCAAACTGTAAAAACAGAGTAAATTATGTTCAAACATACTGGACATCAGGCAGACTCTCACTTAACAGGATGTAAGCAAAAAGCACAAATGCGCAGTAATTAAGATGAATGGAAACATTCTTTTTTGTATATCTTTTGTAACTAGCTGTATCTGAAAGTACATTCCCAAGTGGTACAGTACCTGATATAAGCTATGAAAATGTTGACTAAAGCAATTCTAGTATTTCTATATTTTGAAAGCCCACAACTGATGAATGTTTGTGTGTCTGACTGGCTCAGGAAATTAAAATAAGTTTTTGTTGTTTAAACCCCAAAAATTCCAACTTCACAATAAGTGTGTAAACACCAGAAGCAGGAAGCCTGTCAAACAATCAGTGGGGCCATTCAATGATCGAGGTGCTAAAGGAGCATTCAAAGACAACAAGAACATTGGGGAGAAGCTAAATGAATTCTTTACATCAGTCTTCACTGCAGAGGATGAGAAAGAGTTCCACACCTAAGCCACTCTTTTTAGGTAACAAATCTGAGGAACTGTCCCAGATTGAGGCGTCAATAGAGGAGATTTTTGGGAAAAACCTGAAACAGTAAGTCAGCAGGACCAGGTAGTATGAACCCAAGAGTTCTGAAGGAACTCAAATATGAAGTTGCAAAACTACTAACTGTGGTATGTAACCTATTGCTTAAATGAGCCTCTGTCCCTGACGACTATAAGATAGCTAATGTTACACTAATTTTTTTAAAAGGCTCTAGAGGCAATCCTGGCAATTACAGGCTAGTGTGCCTAACTTCAGTGCCAGGCAAATTGTTGAAACTATAGTAAAGAACAGAATTATCAGACATATAAATGAACACAGTATGTTGAGGAACAGTCAGCCTGGCTTTTGTACAGGGAAATCATGCCTTGCCGATCTTTAGAATTCATTGAGGGGGTCAAACATGTGGAAAAGGGTGATTCAGTAGACACAATGCACTTAGACTTTCAGAAAGCCTTTGACAAGGTCCCTCACCAAAGGCACTTAAGCAATCTAAGCAGTCCTGGGATAAGAGGGAAGGTCCTCTTATGGATCAGTAACTGGTTAAAAGATAGGAAACAAAGTGTAGGAATAAACAGTCAGTTTTCACAATCGAGAGAGCTAAATAGTGGAATCCCCCAAGGATGTGTACTGGGACCAGTGCTGTTCAACATGTCCATAAATGATCTGGAAAAAGGGATAAACAGTGAGATGGCAAAGTTTGCAGAGGATACAAAATTACTCAACATAGTTACAGTCAAATCTGACTGCGAAGAGTTACAAAAGGGTCTCATTAAATTGGCTGACTAGGCAACACAATTCAGGCTGTGACTAGGCTGTTGAAATTCAGTGTTGATAAATGCAAAGTAATGCATGCTGGAAAACATGATCCCAACTATACATACAAAATGATGGGATCTAAATTAATTGTTTCCACTCAAAAAAGATCTTGGAGTCATCGTGGATAGTTCTCTGAAAACATCTACTCAATATGCACCAGCAGTTATAAAGCAAACAGAATGTTAGGAAAGGATAAGACAGAAAATATAATACCACTATATAAATCCATCGTACATCCATCCCTTCATGCAGTTCTGGTCAGCCCATCTCAAAACATATCTACTAGAATTGAAAAAAGTATAGCGATTGGCACAAAAAAAAAAAAAGATCAAGGGTAAGGAACAGCTTCCATACGAGATTAAAAGGACTAGGGCAGTCCATCTTAGAAAAGAGAGGACTAAGGGGAGGGGGGAGATATGATAAAGGTCTATAAAAATCATGACTGGTGTGGAGAAAGTGGATAGGGAAGCATTATTTACCCCTTCACATAACACAAGAACCAGGGGTCGCCCAATGAAATTAATAAGCAGCAGGTTTATAACAAACATAAGGAAGTACTTCTTTACACAACACACTGTCAACCTGTAGAACACACTGCTAATGGATGTTGTGAGGGTCAAAAGTGTAACTGGGTTCAAAAAATAATTTAGGTAAGTTCATGGAGGATAGGTCCATCAACGACTCTTAGCCAAGATGGCAAGGGATGCAACCCTGTGTTCTGGGTGTCCCTAAACCTCTGACTGACAAAAGCTGGACTGGATATCGGGATGGATCACTCAATAATTGCCCTGTTCTGTTCATTCCCTCTGAAGCATCTGGCACCAGCCACTGCCAGAAGGCAGGATACTGAGCTAGATGGACCATTTGTCTGACCAAGTATAGATATTCTGATGTTCATTCTGGCACAAATAATCAAGAGCAACCAGGGACTTCCAGCATTTTTGACACTGCTGTACAATGCGTGCACTTACAATTGGTTTAGTCAATATGTCCTAATCCAACTCCTAAACAGGATCATAGAATCACAAGGTTAGAAGAGACTGCAAGGGTCATCTAGTCTAACCCCCTACCAAGATGCAGGATTGGTTGTGTCTAAACCATCCAAGACAGATGATTATCCAGTCTCATCTTGAAAAACTCCAGTGAAGGAGCTTCCACAACCTTCCGAGGCAGGCTGTTCCATTTCCTACTGTTCTTACAGTTAGGAAGTTTTTCCTGAGATTTAATCTAAATCTACTATGCTGTAGTTTGAACCTACTGCTAAATCTGTAGCTGAAAGAAATTAGATGGAAATAAGGAGATGCTCTTCTAGTGTATGTGCACGTGACCCTTTTTCTATTTTCCCTTTATCACCAGTGATTTAAAGAGTTCCCCATTAGTGGGAATCTTTAATACACCAAGAGGAGAGAATGTTTAACATAGGTTTTTACAATCATGTAATCGCAAACCAACACATAAGCAGGTTGATAGCGTCCCTTTAAATCAATGGGAATCCTTCCACTGACCTCAAAGGCTCCAGGATAATTTCCTTACAAAGTTATTGTTCCAATGATAATATTATACATATTGTAGTTTGAAGGGCTGTTCAGACACATGGGAGATCAGAAAACACAATGTGGTGCGGTCTAAACATTTTATTGACTTGAATGACCACATTACTCATTGAAGTCCTTGTCATTTGTGAGTTATGCAGGTTATATATATGGAGATATACCTATCTCATAGAACTGGAAGGGACCCTGAAAGGTCATCAAGTCCAGCCCCCTGCCTTCACTAGCAGGACCAATTTTGCCCCAGATCCCTAAGTGGCCCCCTCAAGGATTGAACTCACAACCCTGGGTTTAGCAGGCCAATGCTCAAACCACTGAGCTATCCCTCCTCCCACTGAGTTATCCCAAGCAAGCATCAATAAAACAATGCTCAACTGCTACATTCTGTGGGTGAAGTGTATCAATGCTAGGAAGCCTCATCAGTAGGGCCCTACCAATTTCACGGCTCTGAAAAACATGTCACGGACCCTAGCTGCAAGTCCCCCAGGCTGGGAGGGACAGGACTTGCCCTTCCTCTGCACAGCTGCTCGGGGTGGGGTGGGAGGGAATCAGACCCACCTCCAGGTACCTTTTGGGTTGGGACCCCCAACTGTTACAACACTGTGAAATTTCAGATGTAAACATCTGAAAACGTGAAGTTGATCAATTAAAAAACCCTCTGGCCGTGAAATTGATCAAAATGGACCGTGAATTTGGTAGGGCCCTACTCATCAGACATCTATGCAGAGGAAAGAGCTATATATCCACTGCCTCAGAATGAATTCTACATATCTTAGACCAAAAATTTGAAGATTAAGTCAAGATAAAAAGCATGCATGCCAAATTTGCTAGTGGCTGCTGACGCTGCCAATATCATTTAAAAAGACAGTGGTTGCAAGCAACAGAAAAAGGAAAATCTCTCATGTGCTAATTTTTTTTCCTACTTAGCATGCCCATTGATACGAATGCCTGAGTTTCTCCCCTGCACCAGAATCCAGAGATAGTTCAGAGCTGTCAATCAGGGCTCAGACAGGAAAGCACCAACCACCAATAATTGCAGACTGAAAAACTTTCCAAGCTGTAATTTGTTAGCAAACCTATGTTTAATATCAGCAATTTCCACTAACCCTAACAACTAAGATATAACTAGCAGCGCAACAAAATCATAAAAGGGTGAGAAAATAAGATAAGCATAAGAAAAATTCAACTTGGGTAATTAAATTCAGCCTGCTTAAAAATTTCCTCTACAGTTCTAGCTGGAGGAAATATGATTCCCTTCTTGTCCCACGCTGTTGAGTAGTGTTGGTTTGCACTGTTAAACAATTGCTATATTTTAGTGGTGGATGAAATGACCCTGATGAAGAACTTGCTTAAGCATTTTGGAATCCTTTATTATGGGCAGTGCTGGTAGCACTGCTTAAAGTTGCATGACACTTCCCATTATAAGACCCTGTTTTCAGTTGCCTATAACTTTGCCAAACTAACTATTTGGGCTGAAATTTTCAATGCCAGGTGTCTGCCTCAGGCTGAATTGTTCTGCAAAGTTTCAGCCAAAACAGTTAGCCATTTCCAAGAACAAAGCTAGAGAAAAATACTTTTTTCCACTGCTAAATTTCTGGTCACCCCCTTTCTTTGGAAAACTCTAGGGCTCCCATGCTTTGGAGCAAGGACTTGAAATTGGTGAGCTGTGTGTCAGCAATATGCCTTTTGCCACCCTCTGTAAAAATTCACCCAAATTTTTAAAAAATCCCAGCTTGCACATGCTCAGTAGAGACTTGCTAGAGCTTAACAGCTAAAATCACCGAGTCTGTCCTCACTGAGCATGTCTGACCCTTTCACAGCTCTTAGTGCTGATTAGATAATGCATGCACCATCCCCACAAAATGAGTGAGCATCCTCCAGCCCTGGGCTATAGGGGCGAAGCTGGACTTTCCCTGTAAAGGCTGCTCTGGGCTGGGACCAGACCAGGCACCAGAACAGAAAGCAGGGAACCAGTTTCTCCTGTGCTCTCCATGTCTTCCCCGCTGACACCCAGTCAGCATGGAGGAGGAAGACACGTAATTTGAATGCTTTGGGGACAACAGCTGGACCTAAGGCAGTACAAAGGAGGACTGGGGAACAGACTGGGACAAGGAGCCTGAGGGATGGAGACTGGGACTGAATGCTAGCAGGTGGCAACAACTAGGAATGGCTTGGCAAGGAAAGTAGGTCTGGGAGCCACTGAGGAAAATGGACAGGGGGAGACCTAAGGGAACCAGTTGGAGAGGATAGGGAGACATTTCACAAGGAGCCATAGGGAGAACCAGGACTTGGTCAAGGAGGACCCAGATTGGATCAGAAGCCTAGGGAGGAGAACTTGTAACCAATTGGGTCAGAGAGAGATCAGGGAGGGAAATGGGACAGTATATCATGTAATCAAAGACTATCAAAATGCATATGCAAAAGGAGGACAAATTAAGATTGCACAGACCACTTTAATTCTGGCATTTCTCAGCTTCTGAGTGCTTGACTTTGCAACATTAACCTAATATTTATTTAAAGGTAATTTAAGGCATCATCATGACTAAAGTTTCTGCTCTAAGTGGGCCAATACTTAGACCCACTGAATTTCTACAACTCAGGAATCAGACTTCCATAGCGTAAGGCCAGAAGGGACCATTATGATCATCTAACCTGATCTCCTGCATAACACAGGCCACAGAACCTCACTCTGTAATTTCTGCATCAAGCCCAAAACTTTTCTTTTAAGAAAGACATCCAGTCTTAAAGACTAAATGATGGAGAACCCACCACGTCCCTAGATAAATTGTTTCAATGATAAAGTTTCAACAACGATGGTAATTAACATCTTATTTCTAGCGTAAATTTCTCTACTAATCTTCTCTTGAATAAATTAAACATTGAGCTTCTTAAGTCTCTCACCATAAGGTGAGTTTTCCAGACTTTGAGTCATTCTTATAGTTCTTGAAGAATATTCCTAGGATCGGGTACTCTCTCTCCCAAAAATAGTGCCTGAATCTAATCCAAGATTTAGAATACACTTGAGAAGTCAATTTCCTCCTTTTGTCAAATACAGCATGATATGATTGAGTGAGGAGGTCAAGGTACTCAGGAACCTCACTTCAATAGCCAGGTAATTGTATATAGTCCATGTACTCTATGGCAGGCTGAAACTCAATTCTGTCTCAGTTTCATTTAAATTAGAGAATGAGTGTTTTAAAATTAAGTATGATAAATACAATCTATGCAGTAGTGTCCTAATGTTGTTTATTTTGATGGTAAATTCTATTTTACATTCTCCACACATTCAAGTTTTCAGTATCTCAGATTTCTGTACTGACAAGACAGCTGCACTGCAGAAGCTGTAAGGAGAAGCTGTAGTGTTTGGCAAGTGGGATAGGGACAGTTGCCACTTTTGGAGGCATAGGAAGCAGTTTGCGGGCATGTGAAATTAGCTGGATGTTTTTGCTACCATTATGTGTGATACCGTTATCAATGTTGACATTTCAATTGCAGTCTTTAGATTTTAGATCTTTCACTCTAGTGATATGACTAGCAAAATTCACAGCTATTGTCTTAGGCTACCTACAAACTCAGAAGACACCATTTCATTGGTTTACACAGTTACATTAGCAAGGTTTCCTTCACAAACGTGAGGGCCAGAAACAAGCCTTTTAATTTAAAGCTTAGATACTTGAGAGCAATTCTGTAGCAGAGGGTGAATTCCACAGCAAATTCTACACCTACAGAACTGCAGACCACATGGGGACCAGGATAAAGTTTTTCAGGTCCTGATGTTTCAAAGGACTCAGACAGTACATCTGAATGCCTTGTCATCTTTGAAACTGGACAGTGCTTAAAGGCTTCATCTGTTGCATTAGCCTCCAGTTAGCAAAAGTCTGGAAAAAAAATGAAACTCCACCCCTTCCTCTCCTCCTTCACAGCATCCTGGCTACTGCATCTCTCCACTACTTTAGCCTCTCCCCCAACCTTCTCCCCAAATGCTTTCTCAAACAGAAGCATCATATTGACAAGTTTATTGACAGTTTCATTGCTGCCCAGAATCTTAATTTTACTGTTGGTAAACAGAAGCAGTTGCAGAGGTAGTGGGCTGTGTCATGTTTACAGAGTCAGGAAGACAACACAACATGAATATACATTCATTTAACACCTGGAATGTTATCTTCATAAGCATAAGAGTTCTGTCACCCCTTATACATAGTAACCTGAAATTCTGCAAAAATTGAAGAGAACCGGGGCTTCCCATTCACCGGTGATAAGTGGGTGAGAGGATTTGTTTTAAGACCAAAGAGTTAGACTATGCTTTTTGGGGGCTGTGTCCTATTCTGTGTTTTGCAAAGCACAATGAACATTTATAGTAGTACATAAACAACAAACAATACTGAGGACCATGACCTTCTCTGTTAGCAAGGAACCATCATGGTGACTCAAAAGTCTCTCCATACCAATATATGAAATTAGAGGAAAAGGAGATGCAGCTGCCAGTTAAATAAAATGGCATCTACACAAAGCACTTCAATTTCTTCCCTGATGAAGAAGAGAACCTTGGATTACTTCATTTCAGAGGTCATTTGTGGTAAATTAAATAAAATGGTATTCATTAATGTTTCCCTACACAGATGCCATTCGTTCTGTATCATCTTTCTGCTCAGTCAATTCACCTGAGTATCTTTCTCCTGTAAAATGCATGGCCTGAAGAGACAGCAGATTCTCTTCAATGCACACAAACACTGTCACTTCTTCTTTGTTTGTCCATTGTGTCCTTAAATTCCATATTTGTTTACATACATCATTGTTAAAGGGTCATGGCAAAACAAGCAGAATTTAGGGCTTGTCTACACTGGCACTTTACAGTGCTGCAACTTTCTCGCTCAGGAGTGTGAAAAAACACACCCGAGTGCAGCAAGTTTCAGCGCTGTAAAGCGCCAGTGTAAACAGTGCACCAGCGCTGGGAGCTACACTCCTCGTGAAGGTGGGTTTTTTAGTGCGCTGGGAGAGAGCTCTCCCAGTGCTTTGCCGTGACTACACAAGCCATGTTAAAGCGCTGCTGCAGCAGCGCTTTAGCGTTGCCAGTGTAGATTAGCCCTTAGATACATTCTCCTAGCTGCAGTTGAGCTTACATAGCTAGTTACCATGCCACATGCCCTGCAGCCTCAGGTGCAGAGGGTGGGAAGGAGAGACCTGAGCACACTGTCCTCCAGCTAAATTCAGCTAGCAGATGATCCCTTGGGCACTGTTGCAAGCTGGTGCAGATTAGAGCAACCTCTGGTGTACACTAACTTGGGCCGGACGACTAGCAGAAAATCAAGGAACTGTAACCAGCTCTCAAAGCCCTCCATCCCCATGATACCAAGGGTAAACTTGATATACAGGGAACCTAGCCCATGTCTGTCTGTCTGTCTCTACAGGTAATAGTAGTGCTAGGTGCACTGCCAGATCAACATTACTTACAATTCCTCCAGGTCTAGAATTAGCCTTACTTCACCAGCCTTCTTGGGGACATGAATGATGAATTATGTTCTGAAAGCCTATGATGGAACCAGGAATTTAGTGATATCAGCACTCAGAAGATGCACAGAAAAAAGCTAGGAGTTCTGTAGTATATTTTGAGGCAAGAGATTAAATGTATCTTGTTCTAGGAATCAAGAGGAATCCTGAGAGTATTTGATAGAACCTACTTCCAGAAGTCAATTATTGGCCATTGCTGAATGTCATTCTCCCCCACAGAAGTGAGTAAATAGTTCCCATCCTCCTGAGGTTTCTTTGAAAGCTCTGATAGTCAAAGGACAATTAGCCGTCAGAGTCCGCTCGGAAACCCAACTCCTGTATGATCTCTCTTCCAGATGCTGACTCCAAAGACTGTTCTTGCATGTCCAGAATCTATTCAAAGTCTGGGTTAACTAGCCTGACAATAGGACTACTTAGATTTTATAAAGAACTTGAACTCTAAGAAAGCATTATCATCTGTCAAACTCTATTTTCTTTTCTCTAGGCTTCACTTTCTTGAAGGGCTGTCCAAAGAATCTTTTCCTGGCCAATTTAGAGGATACTAGCAAATTTCCACAGATGCATCTCATTAAAAGGCTTTACAGAGACTCTCTCTTAAGGACTTTTCAGTTTTGTCCAAATTGGTGTACTGTCCTTTGTCTCCAAGCACTATACAGCTTTGACAGAAAACATGGTAACACCAGTCTCTCCTTCTCTGCAAGGATCACAGTCTTTAGCCAACAAAGCCACAACTTTACCTACCTTTAGGAACTGAATTTAAAAAGTTTTTTTCAAATCTACAGTTTCACTCTTCTGCCTGCATTAGGAAATTCTCTTTCAGCTTCTAAATTACATCCTCTAAAACGGAGGAATGACATGCTCCTGTTTGAATCCAGGGGAACAAGAGCTCTTTAGCTCTTCTTGCTTTGTTGTATTGGAAGATTATGACCTAGAGTCAGAAAAATCCTCTTCTTCTTTCAAAGATAAACTGGACAATAGCTACTTCCATTGCTTTTTAGATTATTGTGAACTACCTCCCTACCACCACCACCACCCCACCTCCCCTTCTGGCTTGTGAGAATTCTTGCTCCTGGAATCACTGCATCTCTTTCTACCTTTTGAAGAAATTTTTGATAAAGGACAGGTCTCTTAAAAGTCTCCCTATTAAAAGGGTCCCATTATAGAAGAACTTCTATTTCTACCAACTGAACTACTGGCTTTGGAAGAAGTAATACAGGAGCTGGGAAAACTATTAACCATGAGACTTATTACCTCAAGTTAACAGCAATCACTTAACCCCATTAGGAAAATGGACAGAATTTTTAAAAAATTAAATCCCCTCAGCAGCAGAAGTACTCGGTAGGTTCGCACTTACCCCTGCCAGTTCTTGTTGAATAGGAGCAAGCTGGGCTTCAGAAGCAGGAATCAGAGTACTGACTGAGGCAACAGCGGGAGCAGGAAGCTCAAAGTCGCGCTCACCAGCTGATTCTGTGTGACCCATACCACCGTGGGGGGACTCAGCCTCTCCCTGTGGGTCCTCGCCTGAATCCGACAAACCTTTTTGCTCTGCAGGGGACTGGGAGCAAAAAAGACAATGTCCCTTCAATGCAACATGATGGAGCAGTTGTCCAAGTGACAGGATTTACTAATCCTTTTTTACCTTCAAAATTTTCGTGATCTGGCAGAAGAAGTTGCTCCAATGAAAGATAGCATAAAACAGGTAAGAACCTGTAACTGAATTAGTTTCCCATCAAATAAGCATCAGATGGAGCACATAAACTTTAAAAAGGAAGCCAAAACTACTAGTGCCCTCTAACCAAAACCGCTTTTCTGCCAGCCCCAACATCCCCAACCATAGGGTTATTGGGGTTTAGTTTCTCCCTTTGTTGAGCCTTGATTGACTGCTTCTACCTGCCTAGTGGGAACAACTCAGAGAAACAATTAGCAAACAGACAATTGCTGGAAATAATGGATTATTCCACTGTTACAGGCCATGCAGCTTAAGAGTAGTGTTCGTTGGTTTTTAAATGTAATATAGCAATATTCGCAAAACAAACACTTTTGTGTTCATGTATCAATGCATTCTCTGAAAAACACAGTGGCAGATAGTCTCTCCTTTGTGTATATTTTTGAATTTACATTAAATTATGTTACATCATTACTAGAGGGAAAAGGATCTTATAGTTAGGAAATCTGGGTTCAGTTCCCACCTCTGCCACTGATTTCCTGAATGATCTTGGTCAAATCACTTAATTTTCCTGTGTCACAGCTCTCTATCTATAGAGCAACAAAATTTCCCAAGCAATGCAAAGATTTGAGATTTTTTTGGGGTAGATGTATCCATGGCTGGATCTCTCTTACAAAGCAGTCAACAGAAGAGAAGAGGTTGATGAACTCTCCCAAAATCTGTGAGAGTGATGGATCATCCTTCAGGATAGGCTGTAGATCCTTGATGATGCGCTGGAGAGGTTTTAGTTGGGGGCTGAAGGTGATGGCTAGTGGCATGCTGGTAGCGTAGGGCCTGAGGAGGGAGTCTACATAGCCAGACAATCCTGCTGTCACCAGAAGTCACCTACTACAAGACAGGCCCAACAAAGAAAGTAACAGAACACCACTAGCCGTCAACTTCAGCCCCCAACTAAAACCTCTCCAGCGCATCATCAAGGATCTACAACCTATCCTGAAGGATGATCCATCACTCTCACAGATCTTGGGAGACAGGCTAGTCCTTGCTTACAGACAGCCCCCAAACCTGAAGCAAATACTCACCAGCAACCACACACCACACAATAAAAACACTAACCCAGGAACCTATCCTTGCAACAAAGCCCGTTGCCAACTCTGTCCACATATCTATTCAGGGGATACCATCATAGGACCTAATCACATCAGCCACACTATCAGAGGCTCGTTCACCTGCACATCTACCAATGTGATATATGCCATCATGTGCCAGCAATGCCCCTCTGCCACGTACATTGGCCAAACTGGACAGTCTCTACGTAAAAGAATAAATGGACACAAATCAGACGTCAAGAATTATAACATTCAAAAACCAGTTGGAGAACACTTCAATCTCCCTGACCACTCAATTACAGACCTAAAAATCGCAATATTGCAACAAAAAAACTTCAAAAACAGACTCCAACGAGAGACTGCTGAATTGGAATTAATTTGCAAATTGGACACCATTAAATTAGGCTTGAATAAAGACTGGGAATGGATGGGCCATTACACAAAGTAAAACTATTTCCCCATGCTTATTTCTCCCCCCCACACACACAGTTCCCCATATCTCCTTGTCAATTGCTGGAAATGGGCCATTTTCATTACCACTACACAAACAGTTCTTTTTCTCTCATGCTGATAAAAGCTCACCTTAACTGATCACTCTCCTTATAGTGTGTATGGTAACACCCACTGTTTCATGTTCTCTGTGTATATATCTTCCTACTGTATTTTCCACTACATGCATCCGATGAAGTGGGCTGTAGCCCATGAAAGCTTATGCTCAAATAAATGTGTTAGTCTCTAAGGTGCCACAAGTACTCCTGTTCTTTTTGCGGATATAGACTAGCATGACTGCTACTCTGAAAAGAGTTCTAAAATAAACATTCCAAATGTAAATAACAAGTGGAAAATAAGGGAAGCTGATAGCAATGCCTCAGCTCCCCTCTCCTACTGTTCCTCTCTCATCCACATTGAATCAGAAGATTGTGGTTGGAAGAGACCTCAGGAGGTCATCTAGCCCAACCCTCTGCTCAAAGCAGGGCCAACCCCAACTAAATCATCCCAGGCAGAGCTTTATCAAGCCGGGCCTTTAAAAAATCTAAGGATGGAGATTCCACTACCTCCCTAGGTAACCCATTCCAGTGCTTCACCACCCTCCTAGTGAAATAGTGTTTCCTAATATCCAACCTAGCCCTCCCCCACTGCAACTTGAGACCATTGCTTCTTGTTCTGTCATCTGCCACCACTGAGAACAGCCCAGCTCCGTCCTCTTTGGAGCTCCCCTTCAGGTAGTTGAAGGCTGCTATCAAATCCCCCCTCACTCTTCTTATCTGCAGACTAAATAAACCCAGTTCCCTCAGCCTCTCCTCGTAAGTCATGTGCCCCAGCCCCCTGATAATTTTTGTTGCCCTCCGCTGGACTCTCTCCAATTTGTCCACATCCTTTCTGTAGTGGGGGGCCCAAAACTGTACGCAATACTCCAGACGTGGCCTCACCAGTGACGAATAGAGGGGAATAATCACTTCCCTCGGTCTGCTGGCAATGCTCCTACTAATGCAGCCCAATATGCCGTTAGCCTTCTTGGCAACAAGGGCACACTGTTGACCCATATCCAGCTTCTCATCCACTGTAATCCCCAGGTCCTTTTCTGTAGAACTTCCACTTAGCCAGTTGGTCCCCAGCCGGTCTGTAGTTCCCCAGGTTCAACTTCTTCCCTTTTTTAAAGATGGGCACTATATTTGCCTTTTTCCAATTGTCCTCCCCCAATCGCCACATGTTTTCAAAGATAATGGCCAATGGCTCTGCAATCACATCAGCCAACTCCTTTAGCACCCTTGGATGCATTAGATTTGGACCCAGGGACTTGTGCATGTCCAGCTTTTCTAAATAGTCCAAACCTGTTCTTTCACCACTGAGGGCTGCTCACCTCCTCCCCATTCTGTGTTGCCGAGTGCAGCAGTGTGGAAGCTGACCTTGACTGTGAAGACCGAGGCAAAAAAAGCATTGAGTACTTCAGCTTTTTCCACATCATCTGTCACTAGGTTGACTCTCCTAATTTTGGCTTCATCTTTGATTTGAACCTCTCCAGTGACCAACACATCCAGGCCATGTTTAAATCTTACTGTTTCTTCCTGAAGATCTCCAAGACCTGAACTTTCTTCTTTGTCCCCTTCACTACTGCAATCTCAACTTCTTAGATCTATTTAAAGTGCTGCTACTACGATCATCTTCCTGGCTCTTGGTCTCCACCTATATCAACGTCCATTCTTGACATCTCTCCAAGGGCTCCATCACTTCAACTGCATCAAGCACAAAACTTCTCATCCTTACTTTCAAACCCCTCCACAAGTTTCCTCTCATCAGGCTGAACCCCACCTTTTCTGTTCTAATCATAGAATCATAGAATATCAGGGTTGGAAAGGACCTCAGGAATAACATATCCACTGCTTTCCCCTCATCCACAGACCCAGTTATCTCCTCATAGAAGGCAATTAGGTTAGTCAGGCATGACTTGCCCTTGGTGAATCCATGCTGACTGTTCCTGATCACCTTCGTTTCCTCCAAGTGCTTCAAAATGGATTCCTTGAGGACCTGTTCCATGATTTTGCTGGGGACTGAAGTGAGGCTGTAATTCCCCGGGTTCTCGTTCTTTCCTTTTTTAAATATGGGCACTATATTTGCCTTTTTCCAATCGTCCGAGACCTCCTCCGATCGCCACGAATTTTCAAAGATAATGGCTTTGCAATCACATCAGCCAACTCCTTCTATGAGGAGATAACTGGGTCTGTGGATGAGGGAAAGCAGTGGATGTGTTATTCCTTGACTTTAGCAAAGCTTTTGATACGGTCTCCCACAGTATTCTTGCCGGCAAATTAAAGAAGTATGGGCTGGATGAATGGACTATAAGGTGGATAGAAAGCTGGCTAGATCGTCGGGCTCAACGGGTAGTGATCAACGGCTCCATGTCTAGTTGGCAGCCGGTTTCAAGTGGAGTGCCCCAAGGGTCGGTCCTGGGGCCAGTTTTGTTCAATATCTTCATTAATGATCTGGAGGATGGCGTGGACTGCACTCTCAGCAAATTTGCAGATGACACTAAACTGGGAGGAGTGGTAGATACGCTGGAGGGTAGGGATAGGATACAGAGGGACCTAGACAAATTAGAGGATTGGGCCAAAAGAAACCTGATGAGGTTCAACAAGGACAAGTGCAGAGTCCTGCACTTAGGACGGAAGAATCCCATGCACTGTTACAGACTAGGGACCGAGTGGCTAGGCAGCAGTTCTGCAGAAAAGGACCTAGGGGTTACGGTGGACGAGAAGCTGGATATGAGTCAACAGTGTGCCCTTGTTGCCAAGAAGGCTAACGGCATTTTGGGCTGTATAAGTAGGGGCATTGCCAGCAGATCGAGGGACGTGATCGTTCCCCTCTATTCGACATTGGTGAGGCCTCACCTGGAGTACTGTGTCCAGTTTTGGGCCCCACACTACAAGAAGGATGTGGAAAAATTGGAAAGAGTCCAGCGGAGGGCAACAAAAATGATTAGGGGGCTGGAGCACATGAGTTATGAGGAGAGGCTGAGGGAACTGGGATTGTTTAGTCTGCAGAAGAGAAGAATGAGGGGGGATTTGATAGCTGCTTTCAACTACCTGAAAGGGGGTTCCAAAGAGGATGGATCTAGACTGTTCTCAGTGGTACCAGATGACAGAACAAGGAGTAATGGTCTCAAGTTGCAGTGGGGGAGGTTTAGATTGGATATTAGGAAAAACTTTTTCACTAGGAGGGTGGTGAAGCACTGGAATGGGTTACCTAGGGAGGTGGTGGAATCTCCTTCCTTAGAGGTTTTTAAGGTCAGGCTTGACAAAGCCCTGGCTGNCAGCCTGCTTGCGAAGATGTTCTTCCCTCTCTTCGTTAGGTGGAGCCCGTCTCTGCCTAGCACTCCTCCTTCTTGGAACACCATCCCATGGTCGAAGAATCCAAAGCCTTCTCTCCGACACCACCTGCGTAGCCATTCGTTGACTTCCACAATTCGACGGTCTCTACCCAGGCCTTTTCCCTGCACAGGGAGGATGGACGAGAACACCACTTGCGCCTCAAACTCCTTTATCCTTCTTCCCAGAGCCACGTAGTCTGCAGTGATCCGCTCAAGGTCATTCTTGGCAGTATCATTGGTGCCCACGTGGAGAAGCAGGAAGGGGTAGCGATCCGAGGACTTGATGAGTCTTGGCAGTCTCTCCGTCACATCGTGAATCCTAGCTCCTGGCAAACAGCAGACCTCTCGGTTTTCTTGGTCGGGGCAGCAGATAGATGACTCAGTTCTAATGATGATGTCAACTTCCATCACCTATTTCTTCAACAAGCACTTTCATGCTTTTTCTCAGGCCACCCTTAGGAAAAGCTCCCAATCAAAATCTGTAAAGCCATCACCTTTCCTCCTTCAAATTCCTCCTCAAAACTCACCTCTGCGGGAATGCACACATAAAAGTACTACCTGATAAAGGATAGGCAGGTGACAAGTTGTGATCACTGCTACTAACTGGTAACAACTGCACACATCTATTATCATCTTCTCTCCCCTGCATACCCCAATGCAGACCACTTGTCTCATCAATCTGTTATGTCTTGTTTTTCAGACTAAGCTCTTTGAGGCACAGACGCTCATTTATTACATCTGTTCAGCTCCTAGTATAAGTTGGCCTTACCAGATTGTGGCCTTTAGGGGCTACCACAACATAAATGAGATTCACAGTAACAGAAATGCAGACAATTAATAAAAGGGAAGACTGAAGATATCAGTGAAAAATCCCTGGCCAGCAGTATCATGAATAAGAAAGTGTGTTTTTGTCTTTTTTAAATATCAGAAACAAAAGTAGTCCCAACAGCAGTATAGGTCCATCACTAGATAGAGATCACAGAGTTGTCAATGATGAAAAAAAAGCAAGAGAGTGTTAAATATTGCTGGTCTGTATACATGAAGGGTTATTCATACATGTTATATTATTAAGTATTTTCTATTCCAGCAAATAAACAATGACTAAGAATGACAAAGACCTGAAGAAGAGCTCTGTGTAGCTCAAAAGCTTGTCTCTCTCACCAACAGAAGTTGGTCCAATAAAAGATATTACCTCACCCACCTTGTCTCTCTAATATCCTGGGACCAACACTGTAACAACAACACTGCAAATGACTAAGTTACATAGCATCTACAAAAGTTAAATATTTTTAAATCAGCAGCTCCAGATATTTAATAGATTTTTATTAAATCTTGTAATACTGGGAAAGTTGAAGAGGACTGCAAAAAAGATAATGTTTTAACCAGTATAAAACTAGTGGCATTAGCCGAACGTCAATCCTGGACAAAAGAATAGAACAGCTGATATGAGACAAAGAACTAAGTGATGGTAACATAATTAATGCCCATCGCCACTGTTTTATGGAAAATGGTCTTGTCAAGCAAACTACCATTTTTTGATAAGACTACAGGTTTGGTTCAATACTGGCTGATTTCAAAATATAACTGCTAATGGTGAATTATCATAAAATGGATATGGTTCTATGGAGAACTGCAGGAATCTGTTCGTTTCCTAATGCTACTCTATACTTTTTTATCAGTGAACTAGAAGAAATTCTATAACCATTGCTGATAAAGGCTGCAGATGGCACAAACATTGGTGGAGTGGCAAATGATGACAAAACCAGGCCACTTATACAGAACGATCTGAATTGCGTGGTAAGCTGGAAGAATCCTACAAGCATTTTAATAAGGCCAGATGCAAAGTAATACATCTAAGAACAAAGAAATGGGACATAATTTATAGAATAGGGAATTGTATCTTAGAAAGCAGGATCTCTAAAAAGGATTCAGGGGGCATGGAGGATAACCAACTGAACGTGAGTTCCCAGTGCAATGTAAGAGCGAAGACAATTAAAATGGTGCTTGCATATATTAAGGGGAGAATTTCAAGTAGAACTAGGGAGGCAATATCTCTGAATATGGCATGGGGGGGGGGGGGGGGGGGGGGGGGGAGCGCGGGAGAGAGAGAAGAAAAGACCACCACTGAATTATTGTGTCCAGTTCAAATTACTGCCCCAAATCTGTTCTATCCTTCCTCTCCAAAGTAACTGAATGTGCAGTATGCAAGTGCCATCTGGAGTTCCCATCTAATTCCATTATTGGTCCTCGCTGATCTGGCTTCTGCTCTCAACCATCCCAATGAAACTGTTCTCACTCAAGTCTGAAATGCCCTCTTTCTGGCCAAATTTCAGAGTCTGTGCTTCATCTTTATACTCCTTGCCCCAGGGGGGGAGGAGGGAGGAGATAGGGCACACTGCCAACCATTCCCTACTTCTGAAATGTTGTTCTGCATTAGCTGTCATGGTTCTGTCCTCTTTCCTCCTATCTCTGTGATCGCTCTTCAGAGCCTCATATTTGGTGGGTCAGCCCCTCCCCTCTCCTCTTTCCTTGGATGTCCCTCAAGGATCTGTCCTTCGCTGCATTCTCGTCTATCTTTAAGTGCTCTTACCTGCAAGCATGGTTTTCATTACCCTCTTTATGCTGATGGCCCACATATCTACCTTTCTATTGTTGAGTTATCCAATCCAGTATGTTGGCCGGTCTTCCCAACATCATTGTGGATGTCCATTCATCATGAACAACAAGGCCAAAACCAAGCTCTTTTGATCTTTCTGCTTCCAAACTCTCCCCAATCTCCCCCGACATACCATCATACTCCCAATCACCCAGGATTGTAATATAGCTGTCATCTTTTCAGCACTCCTCTCACTGGACCACCAAATCAAGGCCATTTCTAAACCCTGCTACTTAAAAACAACAAAACAAAAAAAGTTATCTAAAATCCAGTCTTTCCCCCCTATCCACACTCACCAAACTGCCATTCAAACCCTCACCACTTCACAACCTGACTACCACAGCCTCTTCTTTTCCAGCCTTGATTATTGTAGTCTTGCTCTCCGAGTGTATTCACAATACTGCTGCTAAAATTAATCTTCCTGCCATGTCACTAACCATATTAACCCCCTCTCCCACTCTGAGTCCCAGCACTGACTCCCCCTTTGCCTCCATAAATAAAAGTTTGTCTTTACTCTTAAAGCCCTTCATATCTATGTCAATCTTAGCTTACCTAGTAACCTATTGAGAAGTCAACCCTCTCCTCTCCCTTTGCTCTGCTAGTATTCCCAGCCTTTGCTACTTAACCAGTCAGTTTCTCCCTTAAACACCTCTCTTTTTCTCATGCATGGAAAAAACTCCCTACTAAAATCCAAACAGCCATTATTTATCCTCTTTCAAATCCCTCCTTAGGGTTCCCCACTGCAATGATATCTACAACAGCCATCCTGCTAATCATGGTTTGGCAAGTGACATGCGATTCTCCTCTTTCCCTTCTTTCCTTTTCCTACTCCCTACCTCTAACCCCAGTTATTTTATTTTATTTTTAAACTACACTCCACATAACATTGCTGGTCAATATTCATTTGCCTGCATGCATTCACATCCACTATGCTTTTTGTTTCTTTGTGT
Source organism: Platysternon megacephalum (assembly GCA_003942145.1). Lineage (NCBI taxonomy): Eukaryota > Metazoa > Chordata > Testudines > Platysternidae > Platysternon > Platysternon megacephalum. Next base: position 361,430 of record QXTE01000403.1, read on the forward strand.
CTTTAATCTGCAAGACATCAGGGCAGGAATTGCCTCTGTGTTTGTGTAGCACCCACCACAATGGACCCGCCTCTCCGATTGGGTCTTTTGGATGCTACTCTATTTGGTAGTATACAACAACAGAAACAGAACACAGGCCACATTTATAGAATAGGGGACTCTCCTAGAAATTACTTGCTCTGAAAATGATTTAGGGGTCATGAGGATAACAAACTCAACAAAAGTTTCCAGTGCAACATAGTGACTAAGAGCCAACATGATCTTTGGATGTTTAGGCAAGGAAATATTGAGCAAGAATAAGGTGATGGTGTTATCACTTTATACAGCGTCAGTGAGACCATGATTGGATTATTGGGTCCAGTTCTGGTGTCCACTATTTAAAAATGAAGACAAATTGGAGAGGGTTAGGAAAAGAGTTACAGCTGAAACCTGCCTTACAGTGAGAAAGAAAAGAAGCTCAGGTTTCAGAGTGGTAGCCGTGTTAGTTTGTATCAGCAAAAAGAACGAGGACTACTTGTGGCACCTTAGAGACTAACAAATTTATTTGGGCATAAGCTTTCGTGGGCTAAAACCCACTTCATCAGATGCACGCAGTGGAAAATACAGTAGGAAGATGTATATATATATATATATATATATATACACACAGACACAGAGAATATGAAAAAATGGGGGTTGCCATACCAACTCTAATTAAACCAATCAGTTACGGTGGGCTATTAGCAGCAGGAGGAAAAAAAAACTTTTGTAGTGATAATCAGGATGGCCCATTTCAAACAGTTGACAAGAAGCTCAGTTTATTTAATTCATCCAAGAGAAGATTAAGAGTGACTTGATCATGGTCAGTAAGTACTACATGGTGAGAAGACTTCTGATATCAGAGGCCTCTTTAATCTAGCACAAAAAGGCATAACAAGATTCAGTGGCTGGAAGCTGAAGCTAGACAAATTCACACTACAATAAAGCAAATTTTAACAAAAGAGAGCAATTAACCATTGGAACAACCTGCTTAAGGATGCGGTGAATTTTCTATCACTTGAAGTCCCTAAATCAAGAGTGGGTGTCTTTCTGAAAAATATGCTCTAGTTCAGCCAGAAGTTATTGGACTTGATGCAAGAATTATTAGTGACAGTCCAATATGCCATATGTTATGTAGACAGGCAGACTAGATTATCACAATGGTCCTTTCTGACCTTTACATTTATGAGTCTATAGAAACTGATGCAATGTCGTGTTCTTGAGTATACAGGCAGCTCCTGACATTCATAGCTAGGCTTGGAAAGATTAGATTTTTATCAGTGAGTGTCAGCAAATTATTTTGCCATACACACAGAAAACGAAGAAAAAAATATTTCCATCGATAATAATAAAAGTTTACAGATAGGGAAAGAATGAAAAAATGCTGAGACATTAAGATTGAAGGATATTTACTTTGAATATTTGACGTGACACTGACAATGTGTGTTTTAATGGTCAAAGCTTTAATTTTTTTAATCTCAACATCTACTGTCATTAAATAATTACTGTCTGACCTCCCCATTGTCTGATGCCCCCATAATTTCAGATAAATGAAATTTTAAATTGATAAAAAATGCTTAAAAATAATCAGTAAAACTTATAAAAAATAAAAATCTAATTCTGCCGAGACTATTCAGAACTTTGCCAAGCATTAAAAGAGTGAAATTAACAAGACATTTGTGGTCAGTTTGGATGCTGCTAGTCAAAACGCTATGGGCAGTAAACCTAGCAAAATCATACCCATTTCATTCTGTTCCTTCTTGGAAAACTTATGAGCAACTGCAGAAAATTATTGGAGGGAAGACCCCAAAAGCAAAGGCTGAAGGACAGATAGAATAATGGAGGCCCTCCCTCTCTCCCACCTCATTCAAACATCACACATACCAGTCAGCAGACAGGAAGAAAGGTAAGAGATGCAAAAACTCCTTTCCTTGCAGCCGCCACACAGCTGGAAAGCAGTAGAGTTGTGGACCTCACAACCTTGGCCCTAAGAATCAAGGGGCTCTGAAAAGGGGAAGGGGGGGAGAGTGTATGCACAAAAGAGAGCACAGATGCCTTCCCCTTCTAGGTGCTATATGGACAGAAATCTCCTACCCGCCATAATCTTACATGAACAAATGGATCCCACAAGTAGAGTCCCAGGAAAGTGGGCTGGTAGAAATCCCAGCACACTTAAGGAAAAGGGGACTGGCTTCTCACAATGAGGCTGTCCCTTGAGCCCCACTGTTGTCTCCCCTCCTCTGCACCATTTTTTTTTAAATTGCTTTTCAGTCTCTAATACAGCAAATCCTCTAGCTAGTAGATTTTTGATACATTTTTCACATTGCTCACTAACTCAAACTACTATAATAATTTCAACTAAATGATACAATTGCTAAAGAAATAGCTTATGTATATCAGATAACAAGGATAAAGCTCAATAACTATACAAGATGAATAAAGAAGAGGAATTCGAACTCCAGAACCATTAATCCAGCACTTACCACTACATTCTCTTTAAGAACACCACATTTGTAAAATTACAAAGGGCCTCATTCTCATTTGCACCTCCTTTTCCCCAGAATGGAGTAAATGAAAATCAGGCCCAAAAGGTTGAAAAAAAATAATTGACAGTTTTGTGTCTCAAAAAGAAAACACTTGACAATTTAACTGCCTTTTATATCAGTTAATAGATGCCAGTAGCATTTTTAGTGCAGTCATCTGGAAACTAGATCTAACAGGCTGATAAGCATTATTTTTAATTGGTGTGGAGGGGTAGACAACTGTGGGGCTCAAGCCTCTTTGTGAGCAGAAAGTCCCCCTTTCCATAAGGCTCTGGAAGGAGTGAGGGTGTTGGGATTTCTACCAGCCTGCTTTCCTCAGGCTCTACTTCCACTTCAGCTGAAAGCTTTACTGAAAATAGCACCAGCTAAGTCAATCTTGTAAATCTGCTAAGCAGCCAAAGAAAATAACTGCAGGTCTCACTATTAAAAGGGGTGGGGTGGGGGGGGAGAGATTGTCCTGAATCACCTTTAGGTTACCATATTTTATTTAAGGCAAGTTTGATAGAAAAATGCACTGAGCACCTACATAAGTAGATGTGCATGTTCTGATGTTTCACTAAATCCAAGTGTCCATTTTAAAAACTGGTCTCCATAGCCTACCACCACATTAAAGGTTTGATTCTGCAATCTGCTTGCCACATTCAACACTTAGTAACTTCACTGGGAATTATGGGTCTTCAGCACCTCACAGGAACAGGCCTCAAGTGAGCATTTCTGGAAATAGTGGCTCCGACAAGTAGGGTAGGCAGAATTTGACTTTTAATTTTTTTCTAATTTCAATTATTAATATTGACCTTCACTTAAGATTTTTGATTTTTAACTATTTTTACAGCTGCTAGAAATTGAGAGAGCAGAGACCCTGCCGGCCAGGAGGAAGGTGAGCCCCACGCGGTGGGGTGCTGCTGAACAGTTCCTGCCCAGGGGTGGCTCTCACACTCATGGCTAGTCAGTGAGCGAGCAGGGCCATGAGAGTGAAGTTGCAGAGGGTTCCCCTGCACGGCTGCAGACCAGTGACAACCAACCCCTGCAGGCACAAGGGTGCACAGAGGTGTAGCAGGAAGAGGGCCTGAAACATAAGCCCTTGTATCAGAGGCCTGAGCTAAAGTAGTGGTCAAACCTTCGCTGATATAAAGCAAAATCAGGCTGTGAGCTAGAGGCAGGCCCTGCTCACAGAATCTGGCAAGAACAGGGCTAATATTGCAAAAACCACATTCCTGAGAGGTGCTAGGCACAGAGCATTCACACAAACACATTCCAGAAGGGTGGTACCAAACACCCCAATACCAACACATTCCCTAAAGTTAACAGGAACAGGCTGACCCATCCTAAAGATAAGGTCAGGAGATGCATAGAGATGTACAAGGTGATAGCTGACACACACTGACGGAGCCAGTTTTCACCTATGTCAGAGGGGCAGTACGTTAACTTGTTTGTAAAACAGTCTCAGAGGGAGGAGCGTCTTTGGCCAGCTGAGGGGATAGTGGAAAGTTCTGCCACTAACTGAGCTGTGTCCATTGTCACGGGCATACATGCACTGAATGTACTCGTAGCACGTATAAGGCACCAATACCGTGCCTCGTCGACAATAAACCTGACCAAGTTCCTTCGTTACGAACTGAGTCTGTGGTTATTAAGCAGTTCTACCAGAGTCTGATACGGTATGGACGTGCTGGGTTGCTAGCAAAAGAGGTCCATATGAATTTAAAAAATATAGTGAGGAAGAAACATGTAAAGGAATCTGTCAGGCTAGGGCAGAGACTGTAGCCTTAAAATATAAAATATTCCAAATTATAACCATGGCTGTTAAATGGTTAAGACAACACGCCACAAAATTGGCAGGGCAAGTAACAGAAACAAAGAAAGAATTAAGACGCAGGAGAAGCTAGAGCCCTGGAATGCTCCAGTTCCCCTTGCAGGGCGGCAAGCAGTCCAGAAACAGCAAGCACAGGAACAGAATAAAACATTGAAAACAGCTGTAAAAAGCCTACCAAAAAAAAGAGATGTGCCATTTCCTGTTATAATTATTTGTGGTCAACAGCAGGCTTCAGGTAGCTACCCTGTGCCTGAAGAATGGGGACAGAAATGGAAAAAGGTGGCCTTAGCAAAATTAAAAAATGAAACAGGGGCCACTGCATTGCAACCACCACCATATGATAAAAGCCAGGTTCTTGTAAAACTCAAACCCACAGACCTAGACTGGTGCCTGTTAGAACGGGAGAAGTAAGTGCACAGGAGGGAGGAGTTGCAAATACTTTCACTGAACTGGTAAATCAGATGAAGGAAAAAATGGAACAAGTTCACAGAGCTCATTAGGAGACAGGAGCTATGACTTGATTGAAGGGAAGTGAATAAAAAAACTTCAAACTAGGGCTGTCAAGCAATTAATCACATTAATCGCAATTAATTGTGCGCTTAAACAATAATAGAATACCATTTATTTAAATATTTTCAGATTTCTACATTTTCAAATATATTGATTTCAATTACAACACAGAATACAAAGTGTACAGTGCTTACTTTATATTTATTTTTGATTAAATATTTGCACTGTAAAAAACAAAAGAAATAGTATTTTTCAATTCACCTAATACAAGTACTGTAGTGCAATCTCTTTATCATGAAAGTTGAATTTACAAATGTAGAATTATGTGGGGGGAGGGGGGAAACAAAACCTGTGTTCAGAAACAAAACAATGTAAAACTTTAGAGCCTACACTTCCAATCAGCCCTACTTCAGCCAATCGCTCAAACAAGTTTGTTTGCATTTGCAGAAGTTAATGCTGCCTGCTTCTTGTTTACAATGTCACCTGAAAGAGAGAACAGGCATTCGCATGCCAATGTTGTAGCCAGCATTGCAAGATATTTACATGCCAGATGAGCTAAAGATTCATATGTTCCTTGATGCTTCAACCACCATTCCAGAGGACACACGTCCATGCTGATGATGGGTTCTGCTCGATAACGATTCAAAGCAGTGCGGACTGATGCATGTTCATTTTCATCATCTGAGTCAGATGCCACCAGCAGAAGGTTGATTTTCTTTTTTGGTGGTTTGTGTTCTGTAGTTTCTGCATCGGAGTGTTGCTCTTTTAAGTCTTCTGAAAGCGTGCTCCACACCTCATCCCTCTGAGATTTTGGAAGGCACTTCAGATTCTTAAACTTTGGGTCGAGTGCTATAGCTATCTTTAGAAATTTCACATTGGTATCTTCTTTGCATTGTGTCAAATTAGCAGTGAAAGTGTTCTTAAAATGAACAACATGTGCTGAGTCATCATCTGAGACTGCTATAAAATGAAATATATGGCAGAATGCAGGTAAAACAGGAGACATCTCCCAAGAAGTTCAGTCACAAATTTAATTAACGTATTTTTTTTTTTTTTTTTTTAACAAGCATCATCAGCATGGAAGCAGGTCCTCTGGAATGATGGCCAAAGCATGAAGGGACATATGAATCTTTAGTGCATCTGGCACGTAAATATCTTGCGACGCCAGCTACAACAGTGCCATGTGAACGTCTGTTCTCACTTTCAGGTGACATTGTAATTAAGAAGTGGGCAGCATTATTTCCCGTAAATGTAAACAAACTTGTTTTTTTTAGCAATTGGCTGAACAAGAAGTAGGACCGAGTGGACATGTAGGCTCTGAAGTTTTACATTGTTTTGTTTTTGAGTGCAGTTATGTAACAAAAAAACTACATTTGTAAGTTGCACTTTCATGATAAAGAGATTGTACTACAATACTTGTATGAGGTGAATTGTAAAATACTATTTCTTTTGTTTATCATTTTTACAGTGCAAATATTTGTAATAAAAAATAATATAAAGTGAGAACTATATACTTTGTATTCTGTGTTGTAACTGAAATCGATATAATTGAAAATGTAGAAAAACATCCCAAAATATTTAATAAATTTGAATTGGTATTCTATTGTTTAACAGTGTGATTAATCGCGATTAATTTTTTTGAGTTAATCGTGTGAGTTAACTGTGATTAATCGACAGCCTTACTTCAAACTAAAAAAAACTGAGTTGGTTAACACCTAAAATTGATGCATTAACATATGGAGTTGCCCAAAAACAGTTAGCTACAGCATGTAGCAATCCATTTGGCATGCACACAAAAGCAACACGCACTGGGGAAACAAATTCAGGTTTTACCAGAACAGGTAACTACCCCCACTCTCCTCTCAGAGCCCCACTGCACCACACTCCGAGCTCAGAGCTAAAAATATAACCTCTTTTCTCAAATATTTTTACATACCTGTTAAGTTTTCCTTTATATCCTTTATCAGTTTGCTACATTTGCTGCTGCTGCTGCCTGTACTTTAAGATACCTTAATAGAGTTACTCTCTCTTGGCTCAGGTCTCCCTACCTTCCTAGGTTCCTATTCCCCCTTTCCCCCCTTCTGCTCGCTCTCTTGTTTTAAAAGTTATAGTTTTTACAGAAACCTCCAAAAGATAAAGCAATTGAAAACAGAACAAAACAAGGTAAAAACTTTAAATAAATCCAGTAAGTTAATTATTTTAACCCTTCGGGAATGCAACAGCTGGAATTACTCCTAGCTTTCTTAAAGATATGGTTGCCAAGCAACAGAAATGCAGACTCTGCTTCTAATCCTAAACACTGACTAATATTTGAAACATGGGCTTTCCTTATTTCAATATACCAGAGTTTTAAAATAAAGTTGAATATAAAGTAATAAAAAAATGCCTTAAGTTACTAAATTAATACAACAAATTTGGCAAGTATAAATTATCAATTTTTAATAAAAGTTTTAAATAAAAAGGTAATAACTTGTTTATTTAAATGTTTAACCCCTGTGTTTATTTTTTATTTTGCCTTATTTTGTATAGTTAAAAATAGAATTCTGGCGCCATTTGTTTTTAATTGTCCTGTATGTCATGTATGTTGTCCTGTGTTGTAAAGTGTGTCACTTGAACTTTTTTTGTTTTGTTTTTATTTTGTTGTAACAAAAGTCAATTTTATACCATTTTTTAATACAAGTGGTACCACACTATTTTAATATTATGGTTGGGGTATAATCATCATAATATAATTAATACCAATTTTTTTTTTTTTGCAAAGTTCAAAAACGTCTCAGCAACATTAAGGTAAAGGTAATATTAACAAAGTGTCAATTTCTTGTTTGGGTTTTTATAAACTTGTTTGCACTTCTAAATATAGTTATAAGAATGTTATAGCAAAAATGTTTAAAAACAATTTATGCATAAAGCCAACCAAACAATTTAACAGCTTTCCACCTTTTCAACAGGTTTCCAGCTTTGTCTCCCAAACACAACCAAGTGTCATGAAAGTTTAATACCCTCAAAGTATTTGCATAGACCTGTATTTAAAATTCATTTTGGTTTAATTTTTATTCTCCTAAATTATGTTAAAGGGAAGTAGTGGTTGTTAACGTTTGTGCTTCTAAACAGTTAAAAGTGGAATTGGTATCACATGTAAATTAACTCTAAAAGTGTGGTAAAAATTATGTTAACTCTTGCTAACACAGAGTGCTCAGCAGGGAAAATCAATACACCTTCTTATAGAAGATTGCGAGCATCTATTTTAGCAGTTAAGTATTATATTTAGTATAAAATATTAGTAATGCACCTCAAGTAAAAATGAATGTCTACACAACAATTGCAAAAGTATAGCTTGTATCTTAAAAGACTTGGTCCCTATTACATTGTAAACACACTAAGCTACTCTGTGTATTAAGTTTGGGTTACTGAAAACAAGAGTAATGTAAACAAGCAAAAACTTTATTGGGTTAACCAACTTAGGGCATGTCTATACTTGCCATTTAAAGCGGAAAAAGTCCCTTTTTGCTCAAAAGCCATGGGAGCATCTACCCTTATCAATGTCTTTTTGCGGTGAAACTTCTGAGTTTCACCGCAAAAAGAAAACCACCTCCACGAGAGGCGTACAGCTCTTGTCAGTGATGCTTTTGCGGTGATGTGCAAGTCAGCGCCGGCTCCAGGGTTTTTGCCGCCCCAGGCAGCCAAAAAAAAAAAAAAAAAAAAAAAAAGCCGCGATCGCAATCTGTGGCGGCAATTCAGCGGGAGGTCCTTCGCTCCGAGCGGGAGTGAGGGACCCTCCGCCGAATTGCCGTCGAATACCTGGACATGCCGCCCCTCTCCTGAGTGGCCGCCCCAAGCACCTGCTTGTTAAAGCTGGTGCCTGGAGCCGGCCCTGGTGCAAGTGAAGGCACGTTCTTCCTGTTTACAGAGCTTTTAGCCTCTGGAGGATATCCCACAGTGGCTAGGTGACCACTCTGGCCAGCAGCTCTGCTGCTCTGACGCCAGGTAAACAGACATCCACCCCTCGCCCTGTAAAGCCAAGGGAACTTTGAAACTCTCCTTCCTGTTTTTTTGGCAAGTGCTCACTTGTCATCTAGCCAGGTGCTCCATGGAGCAAAGGATCCCCTGCTTGGAGCAATGCTGAGCTACTGGAGCTGATCAGTATTTGGGTAGAGGAGGGTGTGCAAGGACCCAGGATGCCCCGCGACCACCACCACCCCCTTCCCACAAGACCTATTGTCAAAGTGGAGAGAACTGCACTGTGGGATAGCTGCCCTCAGTACGCTGCTCATCAGCGATGGAAGTGCTGCAAATGTAAACACTCTGACACCTGTGGAAGTAAGTGAGTACAGTACACAAACCAGCGCTTTTCTTTCACCGTCACTATCACTGACAGCGCAAAAACTCTGCAAGTGTAGACGTAGCCTTAAGCTGTTTAAGATTACATCCTACAGACCAAAGACACCAGAAGATATCACACCACAAAAACATCAGAAGATATCAGTATACAGTGAAGAAACCACCAAGCATCAAGAAAAGAAAAATGAAGTGCTTTATAAATAAGAGACTGGTCAACTACACCTCAGTCTACCATATATAGACAATTAAGTTGGCAATCAGCTAGAAACAACTGTCATGCAATTTGAATTTGGCTGTGTAAAAGCAACTGTATTATTGCTATATTGTTATACTATTGCTGTACTGTTGCATTATCGCTGTACAACATTTACAATGTGCATAACATTGCGAAACTGTTTAACAAACAAACAAATGGCAGCAAACAACATGAAGGCAAGAAAAACAAATTGGTAAAGAAATTAAGTTACACAGTAACTGCAAATTGGGTAAACAAATTCCCTGGTAGTACCAGTCACACTTTGGGGTCAGTGACACTGCATCCTAAGCAAGGGACATTTTATTCAAAACACTCTTGTTCAGTGTCTGGGTACCAATACTAAATCCTGGCACAGATATATTTGATAAACTGATTACTGTCCATTCAGCAGGTCATCTGGAAGACAGCATCCATAAGGAACAACTGGATCTATGTCAACAAATGGTGTATCACAGAGCAATGCAACAGAGAAGCTAGCCATTCCTGTTTCCTGCCCAGCAAAGCTTATCAGAGAGTGACAACCAGCAGTAAGGGTAACCTATAACATAGTACTGGGTAGTAACTAACTAAAAATATTTATAGGTAAAGGCCTCATTTGTAAGGTCACTACTCCACATCTCTTGTACTTCTCATATACATAGCACTGTAAAACGCACCGTAATAATACCTATCCCAGTATTTCAATACACTCAGCCTACTACCAATAATAATACAGGTGGTAACTGTAAATGCCCTAATAGGATGTGTTGCTATCTGCAGTACCACAAGGGCCAAACCACAATACCAGATTGGAAAACTATTGTTATGCTTGAATATAAGGTGGTGTCATATGTACACATACACACTACAAATATATACACTATATCCATATTATTCATATATATTAATTATTTGGGAGTGCCTCTAAGGCTCAATCATAAAACTACATTCTTCAATCAAAGCCTCGGGCCTAACATTCCCAGGCCCACCATAAGGGACTACAATTAATTGGAAAATAGAATCTGTCCATCAGTCATATAAGGGAATGTGCAGACTACGGGACAGATAGGGCATGAATGTATGGATGGTAAAGTAAGGTGACCACATAACAGCGTTTAGCCCAATGGGTCATCTTCAGTCCATGCATTATGCTTTTCCGGGATGATGGGTAAACATCCTCCCCATGAAAAGACAGAAAGTGGGAGAATGTAGTCAGCGCCGGCTCCAGGGTTTTTGCTGCCCCAGGCAGCAAAAAAAAAAAAAAAAAAAAAAAAGCCGCGATCGCGATCGCGATCGCGATCTGCGGCGGCAATTCGGCGGGAGGTCCTTCGCTCCGAGCGGGAGTGAGGGACCCTCCGCCGAATTGCCGCCGAATCGCTGGACGTGCCGCCCCTCTCCCGAGGGGCCGCCCCAAGCACCTGCTTGGTCAGCTGGTGCCTGGAGCCGGCCCTGAATGTAGTAGGAAGAGAGCCTGAAACATAAGCCCTTGTATCAGAGGCCTGAGCTAAAGTAGTGGTCAAACCTTTGCTGATATAAAGCAAAATCAGGCTGTGAGCTAGAGGCAGGCCCTGCTCACAGAATCTGGCAAGAACAGGGCTAATATTGCAAAAACACATTCCTGAGAGGTGCTAGGCACAGAGCATTCACACAAACACATTCCAGAAGGGTGGCACCAGAACACCCCGATACCAATACATTCCCTAAAGATAACAGGAACACGCTGACCGATCCTAAAGATAAGGTCAGGATGACAGTGTGATGGATAGAGATATACAAGGTGATAGGTAGAAACTGGCTCTGCCAGAAGGTGTCAACTAATTACATCAGAGGCGCAGTACGTAACTTATTTGTATTGATGTATAAAATGGAGTCTCAGAGAGAGCGTCTTTGGCCAGCCGAGGGGATAGTGGAAAGTCCCGCCACTAACTGAGCTGCATCCATTGTCATGCACATACATGCACTGAGTGTACTTGTAGCAAGTATAAGGCACCAATACCATGCTTCATCAACAATAAACCTGACCAAGTTCCTTTGCAACAAACCAAGTCAGTGGTTATTGGGCACTTCGATCTGGCCAGAGTCAGTACAGCATGCAGAGAGAACATACACGCAACCAACATCTGACCACAGGAGGAACACAGTCTTAGAGGGGCAGGACAAGGATCCCTGGCCAGGAATGCAAGGACAAAGACTAGCCTCTAGCTGTGGGGTGCTGCTGAACAGTCCCTGCCCAGGAACCGCTGCCATGAGCTGGTTGGTGAGTGCAGTCTGTTGTCATGGCAGTGAGGGAGCGGGGCCACAACAGCAGGACTCATAAGAATAGCCATAATGGGTCAGACCAAAGGTCTACCTAGCCGAATATCCGCTCTTCCGACAGCGGCCAATGCCAGGTGCCCCACAGGGAATGAACAGAACAGGCAATCATCAAGTGATCCATCCCCTGTCGCCCATTCACAGCTTCTGGCAGACAGAGGCTAGGGACACCATCCCTGCACATCCTGGCTAATAGCCATTGATTGATCTATCCTCCATGAACTTATATAGTTCTTTTTTGAACCCTAAGAGGGTTCTGAGCAATGTTACTGAGCAATATTTTTTCATTGATTTCGGCATGTCAGCTGAAATCTATATTTAGCAACATCTACCGATTAAAATAAAATCCTGCCAAGCCTACCTATAGGTTAATAATGGAGAGTACTATCTCCAGAAAAGTCTGCTGAAGATACAGAATCCAGCTACAACAACAGGGGGCCTTGTAAAGTCAAGTTTCATTTTCTACAGTAAATTGGAGTAGTACCTGAATTCTCCTTAATTTTAAGTATCTATTAATGATCAGAGATGGCCCAGATGTGTTAGATTCTCACATGGGGGCACACCTTGATAAGCTACTTTTCTCCTTCTCCCATTGATGGTTGCTTGACAGCCTGCTGAAGAAAAGAAGCACTCTGTATAGTGCCTGAAAGGGTCAACTTCAGCAGGATTGCAAATAGGGTTGCCAATTTCAGTTGAACATATTCCTGGAGGTTTCAACATATGACATAATCTTTAATTAAAGATTGAGCTTTAATTCCTGGAGATTCCAGAACAATCCTGGAGGGTTGGCAACCCTAACTGCAAAGCTAACTGAAGTTTAAACTACCACCAGCCAAACACATTTTGCTAGAGTATAAATTATTATTTTCCTTTATCTAAAACTGTGCATTGTGCCAATTTTTAAAAAATTATTTACAGTACACATAAAGTAAGGCCACACTCTTCTGCCCCTCCCCACCCCTCAAAAGACATGCACACAGACAAAATTCCCATCAATTTTAATAGGAATTCTTCCTGAGTAATCTTAATTAAGAATTGCCGGGTATGGCATGTAATCAGGGAATCCACTTAACCGGGGTGTTTCTTTGGGAAGCAAACTAAGCCCAATGGTAGTTAATGGCAAATGCTGTCAACTGCTGCTCAATGATAATGCTGTTTTAACTAAAATTGCGATGTTGGGTGTCAGCTAAAATGCTGCCTTTGTGAATCTTGGGCATCTTCTGTTGAATAAGATGACTGCTTAATTGGTAAACCAGATTATCCCAATAAGCATATTACACAATATAACAGTTACAAAGAAATTCAAAGTTGCCATCTTGAGTTTTTTGGTAACATGGGGCCAAGTTATGCTTTTGTTACTTATGTATGCAGTTCCACAGACTTCAGCTAAAGGATTTGCACAAATAGAGTAAGCAGGATTTGACCCTTAGTTTCCAACAAAGTCTGGAGACTTTCATTGCTGTTTTAAAGTTAAGTTATCTTACATATATTTTGGCCATTTAACATTTTATATGTATAATACCTACACTAATATTTAATAACTTGTACAAGTTGCCTTAAAACAATAAGTCCCCAACTTTTTGCATATACTAATCTGTCCACTAGCATTTACTATGCCACTACATAGGTGTAATGATTTTACTGCTGGGACGTAAAATGGGAGAAGTCACTAACACCAACCCTCCCCTCCCAAAACCATTCATAGTTCTGGAGGTATCACACAAGTGACAGGTACTTCTACAAATAATATTTATTAGGAGGTTAAATATAATTGAGCTACCTAGCACTGGAAGAAATTGCTGGAGTTTAACTTTAGTAATCTCTACTTTGGCTATAAACCTATCATAACCACTTAATTTATCCCTAACTAATGGAGTTAATCCTTAACTCATGTTTCTTGAGCAAGTAAGAATTGTGACAAAGGTCAAATCTGACGTTTTATCACAAATTTAAGGAAAATTATCTTTCTATTAAGATTTAGTTCACTATTCATGTCTTAATATTCTAGGAGTTTTTACAGATACATATAAAATGACAGTCAGATAGCTATAAGAACTAACTTTTGGGAAGAATTAACATTTATTTGATTAGAGAATGTGAAACTTGAAAATGGTAGATTTGAAGAAAAGACAGATTTTTAAATTTGAATTGTGGCAGACTTTAAATTGGAACCACTTTAAATAGTACCAACTTATCAGCAAGGGTGACAGAAGGTTTCTCTATCTCTCTACTTACAGAACAAATACAGTACTGGCAGCAGAGAAATGCAAGCTTCTCCACCAAATCCTGTGCCAACATGCTTCAACACTGAACTGGATAAAGCACCTTTAGGAGTAAATCTCCATGATCTCTCTGCTTAACTTCCATGAGGAATATCATTTATGGTTGGAAGTGGACTGAGACTTAACATTTTGCATATAATTTGGTAACAGCATTCACTCACTATTGACCTGCACTGGATTCAAAACAGACATTTGATGGTAGGCTTCACATCTTGACAAAATATTTTAGTAGCAATTAACTAAAACACTGGAAGGTTTTCTGTTTGAACCCAGCTTAATGCATCATGGAATTCATTCGAAAAACCAGGTCAGTCTCTCTTTCCAAGTTAAAGGAATGTAAACTGCATTTAAAATGCAAAATGCTCTGAGGTCACTGAGTTACACAGCCGACAGCAACATTTTTCAATTTCCCCAAACTTAAATTTAATAATGAGCAATTAACCAAGAAATCAATCAGTAGTTGTATGTAATATGTAAAATTTTAGCACTAACCTGAACCATGTTTTTTTCCTTTTAACTTTCCTTTTCTTTTTATTTTGTTATTCTCTTTTCTTGCTTTCATTTCTATTTCTACGTAGTAATAAGGTCTGCCTGCCCCCTTTTCCCCCCATCTGTCTTTGTTTAGGATACTCCTTTGAAATTGCTCTAGATTTGCCCCACCTTCTGTCTCTCCTGTTTTCCTCCCACTAACCTATCTGTGTCTTCCCAAATTTTTTCCTTGAATTTCAAACCCTAATGACAACAATCTACTACTATCTCTCCTAAACTTCAGAAGAGTAACACCATATACAAATTACTGCTGTCACTGAAATATTAGTCAGGATGACAGTATGCCACAAAATGAGTACATACACAATGATAGCTCCTTACCTTCTGTGCTTTATCCTTCTGAAACACAAAGACAGGTGGCGCAATGGCAGGCTTTTCTGCAAAAAAAGAAATTGTTTTTTCCAACAGCATTAAATATTACAAAGTTATGTTCTGTGATTCTTTTCACATAAAAAGAATGAATTCTGAAAATGTTCACCTCACAATTCAGGGCAACTGCACCTGTATACCCCCTCTGTGGTCCCTCAAGGGCACACACACCAGGCTCCTCAGCTGTCACCTATCTTCAGTAGAGGCCCACATCCCGATCCCTTCTAATTGGTTTTTTTCCAGGATGCACAGTTCCCTGCCTACACTGATATTCCCAGCAACCCGACTGTCAAAACTGCCAACAACTGCGCTTTGCTTTCTCTTCGAAGGTTAGGAATAATGTAATTGCCAGCAGTTATGAGTTACCAAATAGCTCTTTATAAGCAAGCACATTTATTCTTATGGTGAAAGCATTATAGTGAAAATATTTTAAAGACAGTAAAAGAATCTAAACACATGCTAATAAGCTTATCAGAGATCACCTCCAAACTTCAGCAAGGGCTCTGGTAGCAATGGGTTTTTGTGTGGTTACAAGTTCATAAACAGCCTTAGCTCAGAATAAACACAACCATGCATAGGTTAATGTTTCCTTTTACAGCCTGGGCCTTCAATCTTGAGATTCCATGAACAGATTATCAGTAGAAAATACTTCCCTCCTTGGGGTGTAGCTACAAAAAGAAGGGCTTTTGCATAACCAGACTTGGGAATTTGCCCCCCCAAACAGAAGCGAGACATGGGGGGGCACACAGGGTTACGTGCCACTGCCCTCACCCCTCATTTCTACAAATGCAGAACTGCTCAGCTGAAGGAGTCTGTCTCAGGCTCCACTGACTCTGCAGCTGAACGCAGCCTCTTCAGTCCTAGTGCCAGTTGTGCTCCCCTTCTGTGTGCTGGGAGCTGTCCTATTTTCTGTGGAACACTGAGTGCCCACGGTGCGGCTGGGAAAAGGCGTGAGGGAAGGAAGGGGGGGTGGAATAGGGCAGGGAGAGGGGAATGTGGGAGTGAGCGGAGGGGGATAGAGAAGAAAAGGGGATAGGGGAATCGTGGGGGGAAGCGGGAGTCCAGCATGCAGCATCTCCTCAGCAGTAGCTGGGGCTCTCCCTTTAAGCAAGCCCATCGAACCCTCACCCTGACAAGCCCTACCCTCTTACACCGGGACCCCTCCGACAAGCCCCCCACACCCAGACCCCTACCCCACTGAGCCCCAACCCGCTGCACCTGGACCTCCACCCATCAAGCCCCACTCCCCCCAGCACCCGGACCCCCACACCCAGACCCCCCTGCCCCCTCACTGAGCCCAAACAACATTACCTGGATCCCCTGCAGAGTCCCATTGCCCCTGCACCCAGAACCGCACAATGAGCCCCTGTGCATCCAGATTTCCCACTGAGCCGCCCGCACCCAGAGTGTCCCACTCAGAAACCTTTCAGCCCACACCTGGATCCACCCCCACACTAAGCCCCTCCACACCTGGCTCGGCAGGTTCAGCCCAGCAGGAGCCACACCAGGTGTGCCTGGCACAGAGGAGCAGGGCGCCGAGGTGTTTCTGTGGCAGGCCCAGCACTTGCACTGAGTCAGGGCTGGGTGCGGCCTCACTGCCGAGTCCCTGTACAGGGGGAGGTGGGGGTTTTAGGGTGATCTCCCACCTCAATGCAGCCAGTGGCCTGTGCGCCCCACTACCATGCTGGAGCCACATTTATTTACTGACAAATAAAATTTGCAGAATTTTAAAATGTGTGCATAAATTTTAAATTTTTTTTGTACAGAACTTTTTGGCCCATAATTCCCTCAGGAGTATATATAGCTTATTTCACTCAGGGAACTGGCATAACCAAAACTAGAAAAAGCACTATACTAGGAAGTTTTGCCAGTATAGTTATACCTATACATCCATATCACCAAACCTTTTCTAGACTAAGCCTAAGTGATTTACACACACAAGCCCCATTTTCAATGACACTTATGCTTCTAAGCGACTTAGGAACTTTGAGTAGGAAACAGGGGAGTGTTGTGAGGGAGTTCTCCAGGTGAAGGAGGACTACGTGACCTTGGGCGTGAGTTTGTTGTCTGTTAGGCTGTTGCATGCCTGCTGCTTGCCATGTGCCTGCTTCATTAAAATTTATAGCATGGACTGTTTAGGGGGCTGCAAGTTCAGCATAGCAACCAGCTAGGCAAAGCTTTGTAACCATGCTTTAGCCTGACATCCTTTTATCCTTAATCCCTTTAGGATCCCCTAACAAGGGGCAGGGCTACTCAGGAAGAATGGGGGGGACACCAATAAGGCAGCTCGTACAGGACCAGAGGAGCTAGTGAACAGGGCAACAAACAGGGAAGTTTAGAGAGGGAGCACAAGAGCCAGATACACCAAACATTATGTAAACTCAGGCCAATAAACACCCCCTTCCCCCCACAAAAAAGACACTCTGCAATAGTAAATATAATGCAGGTAGAAGTACAGCAACAGAGTGAGGGCTATGGAGAATAGGTCCATCAATGGCTATTAGCCAAGATGGTCAGACATGCAATCACATGCTCTGGAAGTCTTTAAGCCTCTGACTGCCAGAAGCTGGGACTGGACAACATGGGATGGATGATTTGATCAATATCCTGTTCTGTTCATTCCCTCTGGAGGCATTTGGCATTGGCCACTGTCAGAAGACAGGCTACTAGGCTAGATGGACCATTGGTGTGATTCAGTATGGCAGTGGTGCCCAAACTTTTCATCTCACCCCCCACCACCACCAGTAATGGAATGTGCTCAGGCCCTCCCGGACAGGGAGCAGAACCACAGCCAGGCCAGGCGCCGAGAGCGGGGGCCGGGACCACAAGCTGCATGTGTGGGGCCAGGAGCAGAGCAGAGGCCACACCTGTAGCCAGGGCTGCAGCAGAACTGGAGGGCATGCCCTCCCCACTCCCCAGTGGGGCCTAGTTCGGGCCCCACCCCACAGTTTGGGGACCACCGCAGTTCAGACATTCTTATGTTTAGGAGAGTTTGAAAATCCCAACCCAAGACACCCCTGCCAGGCCTTTTGATAACCGCAGTCAAACAATTCCACATTTTATCATCTCTTGTCAAATATACGACAGTAAACTTTGGTGTTCTAATGTTTAACTCTGTGGATACATTGTCAATGATTTAGGGTGAACTTGAAACTTTCTGAGCTCCTAGTAGCCACCATGAAAAATACCTGTGCTGCCATATGTTTTGAAATTTCAGAGGACCAAGTAGTTTACTGGGCACTGTACTTCATTAAACAATATCAACTTTCTAATAATTTTTAAGTGTAACTCACTAGGTCACGTGCTTACCATCGCTTTTCCTGATTTCACTATTGTTTCTCTCAATTCCGACAATTTCTTCCACACTCTGGCCTTCTCTCCAATGTAAATTCCTCTTGTTTTCTGTCTCTCATGCTTCTCCCCGACTTTTTTTTGTTTATCCCACAACTTTCTCCCTCTCATCACTCATTATCGGTTCACTCACCTCCACCTACCCAATCCCTCACATGTACATTCTGAAAAATGTACCAGACACCCTATATTCAGAGACCCTAAAGTGGAGAGTCTCAATATCAAGGGGCAACACCTAAAGAAATCAAGCCCCACAGAAGCTCTTGGTAAAAGGGGAGGGTGCTAGAATGTCTATCAGAATGTTGTCCCTAGACCTTGCTTCAAGGGCATCCATCTTTCAGAGTCTCTATCTAAAAGGTACCTGACAAATATGAAGCACCTCTTCACACATACACACTCTATCTGCTGTGAATGAGTGAGAATTCCCTGTTCCCCCATCAATCTCAGAGCCTCCTTGCCAATGCAAAGGGAGGCTCTACTGTTGCAGTTATTCTACCCTCTTGCTTTTTTGGATCTCCATGAGAACATCTTAATGCTCAGTGGAGCCATTCACAATGGTACCGAGATCTTATTACTGGATGGTATTCGCACATATAGAATTCAGCAGTCTGTATTTATAGTTCAAATTATTCCTGCCAAGGTATACGACCTCATACTTGCCAATAATTAATTTCATTGGGAATTGTGTTGTCCATTCCCATAGCTTTAAGTTCCTCTGAAATTCCCCACAATTTTCTCTAGTATTGACTATCCTAAATAATTTTGTTGTCATCTGCAAAAATTTGCCACTTCACTTACATTTCCTAGATAGGCAGTTTCCTGGAGAAGACAGACTGAATCTCCTGAACCTGATTCTGACTTCTCCTTTTGGGAAGCAGGGCCTTCCTTGCTTTGAATCAAAGAGGAAAGGGAAGGAATTATATGAAGGATGCTGATGGGACACTAACCCTTTTTGTGTTCAGTCATAGTAGGACTTTTTAGCCCTCTTTTAATGTGTTTCAGGATGGATAAAAATCTATGATATTTTAATTGGCTTTTTATATTTAAATTGGCTTTTTTCTTTAAAATTAAATAATTTTTAAAAAGAAATGTATTTAAAATGTAACCTGAAATTAAGATTATTAAAGACTAAAATTTAGATTATCTATTAAAAAGCAATTAAATTACAACAACAATATTAAAGCAGTGTATATGTTTACTGCTAAAGATTTACAAAAAGTCAAGCCACTGAACTGGCAGAAGCCACTAGCTAAGCCACTGGATGGAACCAGAGTTTATTGAAGTGCTAAACCACCTTGATAGCAGTAGCCTCTTCTACAGGTGCAAAGAGAATATTTTCTTCAATTCAGTTTATTCAACTAGTTCGGTGACTAGTTCATTCATAGCTCAGAAAGTGACTGAGTTGAAAAAGCAGGAAAGCTTCCATTTTATGAATAAAAACTAGGTGAGAGGATGAGATCTACCAATTTTAGAGTCTTGAAGGAAATGGTGACCAGAAACAAAATCAGTTCAATTCACTAACTACAGATAACCTTCTTTGTTTAATAAATCAGTTGGTTTTAAATACCAAAGATGTATTAATAAGGGGGGGAAATTGTATCCAGCACATTGAAGGTGATTTTATTTAACTAATCAAAATAGAATTTTAAAATGCTTTTTTCTGCATTTTAATTGAATTCCTGTTTCCATCCAAATAGAGATTGACACAAATCACAAGTAAAAAAAATGAATCTACTAAATAGAAAGGCGTCACTCACCATTTTGTAACAAAATGTATAAGTTAAGAATGTGAATAAATAAATGTTAAGCTATATAATTGTTTAAATAAATCTGTACATATGGCATATTTTCCTAGTTACCAAGCATAATATGTACCAACTTCAGTGTAAAGGCTGTTTTAGTTGCAAATCAACATGTTTTAATGGTTACCAAACAATAAGAATTAACCTTTTCAGTAGGAAAATAACTAAATACAAACGCAAAAAAAGATTAAAATTGATTATTTAAATCAAGGTTTTCTGCATGCTGACCTAAATCATGTTTTAGATCAGTGATTTAAATCACTAAACCTCTCATTGACCCTGGCTGTATAACTCTGTACCAGAGGAACTCTACTAAGAACACACTAGCACCAACACTCTAGAGCAGGGGTAGGCAACCTATGGCACGGGTGCCGAAGGCGGCACACAAGCTGATTTTCAGTGGCACTCATACTGCCCGAGTCCTGGCCACTGGTCCGGGAGGCTCTACATTTTAATTTAATTTTAAATGAAGCTTCTTAAACATTTTAAAAACCTTATTTACTTTACATACAACAATAGTTTAGTTATATATTATAGACTTATAGAAAGAGACCTTCTAAAAACGTTAAAATGTACTACTGGCACGCAAAACCTTAAATTCGAGTGAATAAATGAAGACTCGGCACACCACTTCTGAAAGGTTGCCGACCCCTGCTCTAGAGCCTGATTCTGGGTTTCTCTAGCTACAGGGCCACTTCCAGAGTTATACAGGAAGTCAGACTAGATCGGGGTCGGCAACCTTTCAGAAGTGGTGTGCCGAGTCTTCATTTATTCACTCTAATTTAAGGTTTTGCGTGCCAGTAATACATTTTAATGTTTTTAGAAGGTCTCTTTCTATAAGTCTATAATATATAACTAAACTATTGTTGTATGTAAAGTAAGTAAGGTTATTAAAATGTTTAAGAAGCTTCATTTAAAATTAATTTAAAATGCAGAGCCCCCCGGATCGGTGGCCAGGACCCGGGCAGTGAGAGTGCCACTGAAAATCAGCTCGCATGCCGCCTTCGGCACGCGTACCATAGGTTGCCTACCCCTGGACTAGATGTTCATAATGGTCCCTTCTGGCCTTGGAAACTATAAATCTGCACTGCTCTGCTGAGACTAGGCAACATTCCATCCTGAAGAGTGACAGGTACAACCTCCCATATCTCTTTAGCCATCAAGGCTAGAAGCAGGAGCTTTATACCATTAGAAAGTTAGGAACATTCCATTTCCCATGGGACACGCAGCAACAGCTTTTAGTACTGGTAGGCTACAAGATCAGAAGTTTAAATTGTGACCTTTTATTACAAGGAAAGCTATTTTAAGAAGTTTTAGAGGGGGCTGTGGGTGGGCTTGTAAGCTGTCAAGCGATTAAAAAAATTAATCATACGATTAATCGCACTGTTAATAATAGAATACAATTTATTTTAATATTTTTGGATGTTTCTACATTTTCAAATATATTGATTTCAATTACAACACAGAATACAAAGTGTACACTGCTCACTTTATATTTCTTTTGATTACAAATATTTGCACTGTAAAAAAAAAAGTATTTTTCAAAAGAACATAAGAATGGCCATACTGGGTCAGACCAAAGGTCCATCCAGCCCAGTATCCTGTTTGCCGACAGTGGCCAATGCCAGGTGCCCCAGAGGGAGTGAACCTAACAGGTAATGATCAAGTGATCTCTCTCCTGCCATCCATCTCCATCCTCTGACAAACAGAGGCTAGGGACACCATTCCTTACCCATCCTGGCTAATAGCCATTAATGGACTTAACCTCCATGAATTTATCTAGTTCTCTTTTAAACCCGGTTATAGTCCTAGACTTCACAACCTCCTCAGGCAAGGAGTTCCACAGGTTGACTGTGCGCTGTGTGAAGAACTTCCTTTTATTTGTTTTAAACCTGATGCCCATTAATTTCATTTGGTGGCCCCTAGTTCTTATATAATGGGAACAAGTAAATAACTTTTCAATTCACTTAAGTACTGTAGTACAATCTCTTTATCATGAAAGTTGAACTTGCCAATGTATAATTATGTACAAAAATAACTGCATTCAAAAATGAAACAATGTAAAACTTTAGAGCCTACACCTCCAAGTTAATGCTGCCTGCTTCTTGTTTACAATATCACCTGAAAGAGAGAACAGGTATTCGCATGGCACTGTTGTAGCCATCATTGCAAGATATTTACGTGCCAGATGCGCTAAAGATTCATATGTCCCTTCATGCTTCAACCACCATTCCAGAGGACATGCGTCCATGCTGACGACAGGTTCTGCTTGATAAGCATGTCCATATACATCATCTGAGTCAGATGCCACCAGCAGAAGGTTGATTTTATTTTTTGGTGGTTTGGGTTCTCTAGTTTTCGCATTGGAGCATTGCTCTTTTAAGACTTCTGAAAGCATGTGCCACACCTCGTCCCTCTCAGATTTTGGACAGCACTTCAGATTCTTAAACCTTGGGTCGAGTGCTGTGGCTATTTTTAGAAATCTCACATTGATACCTTCTTTGCGTTTTGTCAAATCTCCTGTAAAAGTGTTCTTAAAATGAACATATGCTGCATCATCATCTTACACTGCTATAACATGAAATATATGGCAGAATGTGGGTAAAACAGAGCGGGGGGATATACAATTCTCTCCCAAGGAGTTCAGTCACAAATTTAATTAACACTTTTTTTTTTAAAACGAGCATCATCAGCATGGAAGCATGACCTCTAGAATGGTGGCCGAAGCATGAAGGGGCATATGAATATTTAGCATATCTGGCATGTAAACACCTTTCAATGCCGGCAACAAAAGTGCCATGCAAACACCTGTTCTCACTTTCAGATGACATTGTAAACAAGAAGCGGGCAGCAGTATCTCCCGTAAATGTAAACAAACTTGTTTGTCTGAGTGATTGGCTGAAGTAGGACTGAGTGGACGTGTAGGCTCTAAAGTTTTACGTTGTTTTGTTTTTGAGTGCAGTGATGTAACAAAAAAAAATAATCTAAGTTTGTAAATTACACTTTCACGATAAAGAGATTGCACTACAATACTTGTATGAGGTGAACTGAAAAATACTATTTCTTTTGCTTATCATTTTTACAGTGCAAATATTTGTAATAAAAAATATAAAGTGAGCACTGTACACTTTGTATTCTGCGTTGTAACAGAAATCAATATATTTGAAAATCTACAAAAACATCCACAAATATTTAATAAATTTCAATTGGTATTTTATCATTTAACAGTGCAATTAATAGCGATTAATTATTTTTTAGTTAATCATGTGAGTTAACTGCAATTAATCCACAGCCCTAATATATTTTATATACATATAAATAAAATTTGGGAAAAAACTCTCTCCTTCTGAGACCACACTCATGGGTAGTCAGACAACCTGGCTTTACAGATGAAGGATATTACCAATTAGAGTGTCAAATACTACTACTTACATAGGCCGAGCTTTAAGTCCAGCCAGCCCTCACCCACACTAGACAGCACCACCCCCTTAACTCAGTTCAGAACCATATAGATTCTGGTGAAAATGGGAAAACCAGAAAAGCCTAATTTTAGTGGAAGTCAGGTTTTTACAGTTTTCCCATTTTCATCAAAATTAACATGGTTCTGACCAGAGTGAGAGAGATTGGTGGGGGAAGGTATCCGGTTGGCATTACAAAAGGAGCTAAATGTGCACCTTCTATTAATTTTATTGGCACAGGTTTACAGTAGACTGCATAATTCATGAGTAATAGTCAGCACAAATTCATTATGATAAACTCTTCATACCACAACACACACATTCCTACTTATATGTTTCAAACACTGCATTCTTCTGTGAAGTGAAAAATCCATTTTCATTTTTTAATTATTTCTACTCAGTCTGATTAAAAATGAAGAAATATGCTTTGTCACATGCTTGCTAATGCCTACATTCTATTTGCAGTTTAGGCATTTCAAATACATGTAGTCCTCAACAATTAATTTGTAAACACCTAGAGCTATAAGGAATAGCCAGCATGGATTTGTCAAGAACAAATCATGCCAATCCAACCTAATTTCCTTCTTTGACAGGGTTACTGGCCTAGTGACTTGAGAGAAGCAGTATACATGATATTGGCCATTATCTTTGAAAACTCATGGCGATCGGGGGAGGTCCCGGATGTCTGGAAAAAGGCTAATGTAGTGCCCATCTTTTAAAAAGGGAAGGAGGAGGATCCGGGGAACTACAGGCCAGGCAGCCTCACCTCAGTCCCTGGAAAAATCATGGAGAAGGTCCTCAAGGAATCAATTCTGAAACACTTAGAGGACAGGAAAGTGATCAGGAACAGTCAGCATGGATTCACCAAGGGCAAGTCATGCCTGACTAACCTAATTGCCTTCTATGAGGAGATAACTGGGTCTGTGGATGAGGGGAAAGCAGTGGATGTGTTATTCCTTGACTTTAGCAAAGCTTTTGATACGGTCTCCCACAGTATTCTTGCCGGCAAGTTAAAGAAGTATGGGCTGGATGAATGGACTATAAGGTGGATAGAAAGCTGGCTAGATCGTCGGGCTCAACGGGTAGTGATCAACGGCTCCATGTCTAGTTGGCAGCCGGTTTCAAGTGGAGTGCCCCAAGGGTCGGTCCTGGGGCCGGTTTTGTTCAATATCTTCATTAATGATCTGGAGGATGGCGTGGACTGCACTCTCAGCAAATTTGCAGATGACACTAAACTGGGAGGAGTGGTAGATACGCTGGAGGGTAGGGATAGGATACAGAGGGACCTAGACAAATTAGAGGATTGGGCCAAAAGAAACCTGATGAGGTTCAACAAGGACAAGTGCAGAGTCCTGCACTTAGGACGGAAGAATCCCATGCACTGTTACAGACTAGGGACCGAGTGGCTAGGCAGCAGTTCTGCAGAAAAGGACCTAGGGGTTACGGTGGACGAGAAGCTGGATATGAGTCAACAGTGTGCCCTTGTTGCCAAGAAGGCTAACGGCATTTTGGGCTGTATAAGTAGGGGCATTGCCAGCAGATCGAGGGACGTGATCGTTCCCCTCTATTCGACATTGGTGAGGCCTCACCTGGAGTACTGTGTCCAGTTTTGGGCCCCACACTACAAGAAGGATGTGGAAAAATTGGAAAGAGTCCAGCGGAGGGCAACAAAAATGATTAGGGGGCTGGAGCACATGAGTTATGAGGAGAGGCTGAGGGAACTGGGATTGTTTAGTCTGCAGAAGAGAAGAATGAGGGGGGATTTGATAGCTGCTTTCAACTACCTGAAAGGGGGTTCCAAAGAGGATGGATCTAGACTGTTCACAGTGGTACCAGATGACAGAACAAGGAGTAATGGTCTCAAGTTGCAGTGGGGGAGGTTTAGATTGGATATTAGGAAAAACTTTTTCACTAGGAGGGTGGTGAAGCACTGGAATGGGTTACCTAGGGAGGTGGTGGAATCTCCTTCCTTAGAGGTTTTTAAGGTCAGGCTTGACAAAGCCCTGGCTGTGATGATTTAGTTGGGATTAGGTCCTGCTTTGAGCAGGGGGTTGGACTAGATGACCTCCTGAGGTCCCTTCCAACCCTGATATTCTATGATTCTATGATATAACTTGGATTTTAGAAAGGCTTTTGACAGTATCCAACTCTCGTAAGCAAAACTTAAGAAACGAGGTCTAAATTAAATTACTATAAAGTGGGGGCACAACTGGTTGAAAGACTGTATTCAGCGTAGTTATCACTGGTTCGCTGTCAAACTGGGAAGGTATATCTGTGGCACCTGGGTCCGCACTATTCAATATTTTCATTAATGACTTGGATAACGGAATGGATAGTATGCTTATAAAATTTGCAGGTGACAGCAAGCTCGGAGGGGTTGCAAGCATTTGAGAGAGCAGGATTGGAATTCAAAATGACCTTGATAAATTTGAGAGTTGGTCTGAAATCAAAATGAAATTCAATAAAGATAAGTGCAAACTACTTCAGTTAGGAGGAAACAATGAAATGCACAGCTACAAAATTGGGAACAACTGGCTGGGTGGTAGTACTGCTGAAAAGGATCTGGGGTTATAATGAATCAACAATGTGATGCACTTGCAAAAAAGGCTAATATTCTGGGGTGTTTTAGCAGGAGTGTCATATGTAAGCCACAGGGCCCCATTCTACTCCACACTAGTGAGTCTTTAGCTAGAGTACTGTGTTCAATCTGGGGTGTCACATTTAGAAAAGGTGTGGACAAACTGGCGAAAGTCCCAAGGAGAGCAACAAAAATGATAAAAGGTTTAGAAAACCTGACCTATAAGGAAAGGTTAAAAAACTGGACATGATTAGTCTTGAAAAAAGCAGACCGAGGAGGAAAAACTGATAATAGTCTTCAAATACACTGCCACCAGCATTCACACAGGCAGGGGCACACCCAGCTGCAGTTGCATGCAGGCTGACCCAGCCACTGCATGAACCAACAATAGAGAAGCTACAGCTAAAATAATCCCCAGCTCCCCAGCCTAAGACCCCAGAGCTGTACCGTCTTGCCCTGGCCGAAACCCCGACCAGTATGAATTTATTTCCCAGTTTGCCCCTCCCTCAATGTGGAGAGGAGTATGCAACAAACTTGTGTTATCCAAGCTGAGATTTCCCCCCAGACACTTCAATTAAAGGCACACATTTAAATAAACTTGTTTTTTGGTTTATCAACTACAAAAAAAAAAATAGATCAAGCGATTATAAGTGACAGCAAACAGATCAAAGCAGATTACCTAGTAAATAAACAAAACCACAAACTAAGCCTAAAATACTAGAAAGATTGGATATGAATTAGCAATTTCTAACCCTGACTGATGATACAAGCAGGCTTGCATTCTCAAGGCACAAGCTGCACTTGCTTTGCAGCTTGGGCTCCCCACCACAGTTCCAAATCCTTTTCTTTTGGAACTTCTTTCAGGTGTTCAGTTGTGGGGAAGTGAAAAACAACAGATGTCACTCCCTGCCTTATATAGCTTTTCCATATGGCAGGAACCCTTTGCTTCAAACTTGGTTCCCAGACCAGTTTGTGGAAAAATTCAGGTACCCAGAATGGCGTTCAGAGTCATGTGGTCTGGTCACATGCCCTTGAGAGTCATAGCAGCCCTTACTTACAGGCTGGCAGAAATGTTCCCAGGAAGGCTAAGCTATTTCACAGCCCATTGTCTTTGTTGATGAGCCATTAGCACGGTCTGGCTTCTTCATTGTTGTACCTGAAAGGCTGGCTGTGGGTGTTTTCCAGAGTAACCCATTTGAAATACAGATCTATACTCAATGTTTATAACTTCAGATACAAAAATGATACATGCATACAAATAGGATGTGCTGCGTATGATTATCATAACTTTTCAAGAGACACCTTACATGACCCATCTTGTACAAAATGCATCATCATTATGACAATCATATAATAATATTACTATGACCAATATGGGGTGTAGTATCACACCTTCATAGTTTCATAGAGTTTAAGGCCAAAAGGGACCATCAGATATCTAGTTTGATCTACTGCATACAGCAGAACCTCAGAGTTGTGAACACCAGAGTTACAAACTGACCGGTCAACTACACACCTCATTTGGAACCGGAAGTATGCAATCAGGCAGCAGCAAAGACATCAACAAAAAAGCAAATACAGTACAGTACTGTGTTAAACTACTAAAAAAAAAAAAAAGGGAAAGTTTAAAAAAGATTTGACAAAGTAAGGAAACTGTTTTGTGCTTGTTTAATTTAAATTAAGATGTTAGAAGCAGCATTTTTCTTCTGCATAGTAAAGTTTTAAAGCTGTATTAAGACAATTTTCAGTTGTAAACTTCTGAAAGAACCACCATCACGTTTTGTTCAGAGTTACGAACCACCTCCATTCCCGAGGTGTTCGTAACTCCGAGGTTCTACTATATTACAAGGCATTAAATTTCATCCAGATACCCCTTATTAAGCCCAAATACTTTCGTTAGCCCAAACATTTCAGTCCCCAAGAAATGAAAAAACAGTCACATCATTATCTTAATGCATAGCTGCAAGTGTTATGAGCACAGAGGGCAATACTGTACAAGTAAACCCATTCTATCCATGGCCCGTGTAGGAATGGGATGAACAGGAGGACCCATAGACTCCAAGGCCAGATTCTCCCAGCAAATGGATTAAAGCACATCTTTTAAAAATATATCTAATCTAATTTTAAAGACCCCAAGTGATGGAGAGTACACTCCTTCCCCTGGTAAGCTATTCCAATGTTTATTTACCCTTACCACTAAGAATTTGTCCAGCCTAACTTCAGCTTCCAGCCATTCGATCTTATTATGCCTTTGGTCAGCAAAGTTGAAAAGCCCCCATAATCAGATATCTTTTCCATGTGTAACTACTTATTGTGACAGATATGACAATATCCCTGGACAAATGTTACTGAATTAAGTTTAAGTATTTTAGGAGCTCATTATATTAAAAATGCATGTTTGTGTGTTATTGTGGGATGCATACAACATGCCTTGGGAAATGTTGGGAGCATCAAAGAAAACTTTTAAACAATTGGCTAAAACAAGAATGAACTTTTCAAATTAAGTGGGTTTCCCAGGAAAATCTCTAGGGAACCTCGTCCAGTTATACAAGAACTCAGCCTTTTGAAGCCTGGCCCGGAGGGGGCAACCTTTGTCTGGCTTATTACTCATTCAAGGTGGCTTCAAAGAACAAAAGATAAAAGAGTGACACCCAGAGCAATGAGTGTGCTTGTTTTGAGTGGAACTTGTTATGAACTTGTAACCACAGAAAAATGCCTGCGTGGCGTTTGAAGGACTGCTCACCAGCCAGAGCCCTTGCTGGAGTTAAGATGATCTCTGGGAATGTATATAGGTTCTTTTATTGTTTTAATATGTTCTCTCTCTGTAGTGCTTTTACTTTAAGAATAAATGTGCTTGCTTTAAAAGAACTGTGTGGTAACTATATCATGTACCATCTCTGAGAAAAAGCAAAGCAGGCCTGCTTAGGCAGTCTGTCTGTTGCAGGGGATATCAAAGTATAGTCCAGGGTGGCCAAACTGCGACTCGTGAGCTACATGCGGCTCTTTTACAGTTAAAGTCCAGTTCGCAGAGCCCCCCTCACCCTAACCATTCTCTACCTACCAAACGGGAGAGGGAGGAGCTTGGGGCTTCTGCCCTGCAGCAGGGTGGTTGGGCTAGAGGCTTCTGCCAGAGAGGACTGGTGCCTGCTGAGAGCGGGGGGACACAATTTAAAGGTTCACTCCCCTCCTTTCTCCCCCCAAAAAAGATTGAGTCATACCCCGCTCTCTTATCCTCAGCAGCCTCTCCCTGCAGTTCCCAAGTGTTAGCTCTGTCAAAGCAGGGGCTCTCCCTACAGCTCCCAAATGTTTGCCGCTCCCTCTCGCCACGGCTGCAGCTCCCAGCTTATCCACTCCAGCAACTGCCGTACAGGGAGGGGGCCCCGCGGCACCATGCAAAAATCTGGAGGGGGGAGGGGAATGTGACCCTCCCACCCCCATGCATAGCCTCTGCTTCTGCCCAGCGGGGTGGGGGGGCGGGTCTTGGGCTTCAGCCCTGTGGGGCACACCTGCCGAGTCTCAGGGCTTCAGCAGGAGCAGGACAAAAGCCCCAAGCCCCGGCAGGTGCCTCCCGCACAGCTGAAGCCCCTGACCCCCCCCCCCCCCCCATTGCAGTTTGGAAGCCCCAAACCCCAGCAGCTGTGCCCTGCAGGGGCTGAAGTCCCGAGCCCTGGCAGGCATGCCCCAGCTCACAACAATCTTCAAAAGTTTGAATGCGGCTCACATGGTGTGATAAATGAAGGGGGGGGGGAGGGGGTAGCTCCCTTGTATGAACACCCAGCCAGCGAGTAGCTATAAAATCCCTCTTAGTAGTTGTTCTCTAATTGTTCTAAAGTCTCACATACGTAAAAGGAAATGAGTGGACACCAGGCCAAAAGAGACAATGGGAAAGCTAGAACTTTTTAAAAATTTAAAAAACGACTCCCCTTTTGTCTGTCTGTGGTTGTTCTCCTGGAGAGATGGGACAGAGCAGCTATGCTGGAAGAGCTTGGGCCAGGTATGAAAACCCATCAGTATCATACGTAGAAACTACTCATTAAAACCCCAGATATGTAAGTAGATCAGGAAATGTCTAGGAAGACGCGATTAGGTTTCCTTCTTTTTATTACTTTATGGCTTGTCAACTCCTCTGTGCTAACCCGAGGTGCTTTTTGTTTTGCTGTAACCTTTAAGCTGGACCTCAAGAAAGCTATTCTTGATCCTTAATCCTTGTAGTTGTTGGGTTTTTTTAAATGTAGCAAATGCTTAAGTTCCCAGATGTATTTTCTTTCTTTTTTTTTATTAATAATAAAATTTACCTTTTTCAAGAACAAAATTGGATGTGTGTGTCTAAGAGGTTGTGCACATGTTGCTTAATTAGCTGGTGGCAACAGCTGATTTCTTTCTTTTTTTTTAATCTCTCTCAGCTCTTCCGGGGGGGGGGGGGGGGGAGAGGGTTTGAGGGTACCTCACAGGAAGGAATTCCCAAGTGCGCCTTCCTGGGTTCTCAAAGGGGTTATGCACTTGGGTGGTGGCATAATCTACCAATTCAACGTTAGAAAGAAGCTGTAACCTTGGGAGTTTAATACAAGCCTGGAGTGGCCAGTATTAATTTTTAGAATCCTTACGGGCCCCCACCTTCTGCACTCGAAGTGCCAGAGTTGGGAATCAGCCTTGACAGATGGTCAGTAAATTCGGCCACCCCTGGAATAGTCAGTGGACTATACTATAAGACTGTCAGTCTGACATGGATCCTGAGCTTAATAATTAAGTGGCTGAAATAGGACTTGATTAATAAAGAATTAAATCAACATGGCTTCATGGAAAAATATATCCTGTCAAATTAATTTGATATTTTTTAATGAAATTACAAGTTTGGTTGACAAAGGTAACAGAGTTGACGTAATACGACTTAGACTTCTGTAAGGCATTTAACTTGGTACCACATCATATTTTGATTAAAAACTAGAAAGATAACATTAACATGGCACACATTTAATCAATTAAAGGCTGGCTAACCAACAGGTCTCAAAATGTATTAATGGGGAATAATCACAGAATACGTGTGTTTCTAGGGTGGTCCCTGAGGGATCGGTTCTTGGCCCTGCACTATTAACATTTTTATTAATGGACTTGGAAGAAAAAGTTATCACAGATAAGGTCTGAAGTTGACACAAAAACTGGGGAAGTGATGAACAACAAAGAGGACCGGTCACTGATACAGTGTGATCTGGATCACTTGGTAAACTGTGTGCAAGCAAACAGCTAAATGTAAATATATAGGAACAAAGAATATAGACCATAATTACATGACGTGGGATTCTATCCTGGGAAGTAGTGACTGAAAAAAAATGGGGGTGGGGGGAGTGATTATCAGCTCAACCTGATCTCTTTTCTCAGTGGTAACATCTGATTTAGAACCCATCACTGTAGTTGGGATTATTTTTTCAGATGAGCAAACTTTGCATTTCTCAACACTGAATTTCATCCGCCATGTTGTTGCCCTATCACC
Organism: Platysternon megacephalum; assembly: GCA_003942145.1. Taxonomy (NCBI): domain Eukaryota; kingdom Metazoa; phylum Chordata; order Testudines; family Platysternidae; genus Platysternon; species Platysternon megacephalum. The sequence goes on from QXTE01000403.1 coordinate 393,077, forward strand.
CAGTTTTGAGAGATCCTCCTGGAATTCTTCGCAGTCAGCTTTAGACTTACGATTTTAAATAATTTTGTATCATTTGTAAACTTTGCCATTTCACTGTTTACCCCTTTTTCCCAGATTATTTATGAATATGTTGAACAGCACAGGTCCCAGTACAGAACCTTGGGGTATCCTACTGTTTACTTCTCTCCATTGTGAAAAGAGATTTATTCCTACTCTTTGTTTCCTGTCTTTTAACCAGTTACAGATGCACAAGCACCTTCCCTGTTATCAAACGAAGGCCAAGGGGTGACTTGATTACAGTCTGTGAAATACCTACATGGGGAGCAAATAGTTAATGGTGGGCTCTTCACTCTATTCAGACTGGAAATAAGGCATACATTTTTAACAGTGATGGTAAGTAACCACTGGAACAATTTACCAAAAGTTGTGGTGGATTCTCCATCATTGAATTTTTAAATCAAGACTGGATGTTTTTCTAAAGGTATGTTATAGGCATTTTGGGAAAGTTCTATGGCCTGTATTACTACAGGTAGAGGTCAGACTAGATTATCACAATGGTCTCTTCTGACCTTAGAATATCTGAATCTAAAGAACGGTCAAGCCTACTGAAACACTTCCTTTAATTCCTTCATAGGCTTTGCATTCTTCAAAGCCTTGAAATCAAGAACCTCTAAGGTTTTTGGTAGCACTTGAATCCAGACAGGCCAAGTTTCTTTGCGACACTCTGGAAGGATGAGACAGATTTAGTATTGGTTGGCTTGGCTGTCAATACGTCTGCTCTCAAAAATCTACACCAGGGTTCTCAAACTTCCTTGCACGGTGACTCTCCTTCTGACAATAAAGTTACTACATGACCCCTGGGGATCGGAGCCTGAGCCCTGCCGCCCTGGGTTGGGGGAAAGGGGGCCGCAGGCCAAGCCCTGCCACCTCAGGTGGAGCTCAGGCTTCAGCAAATCTAATGCTGGCCCTGGCGACCCCATTAAAATGGAGTCGCGACCCACAGTTTGAGAACCGTTGATCTACACCAGGGGTCTCAAACTCAAATGACCTCGAGGGCCACATGAGGACTAGCACATTGGGCCGAGGGCCGACTTTACTGACCCCCCCCCCCCCGCCGCCCCGCCCCCGCCCCCCGCCCCCCCCCCCCCCCCACCCCCCCCCCCCCCCCCCTTTCCCCGGCCCCCAGCCCCCGGGGCCGGGCCGCCCCCCCCCCCCCCGCCGCCGCCCTCGTCCCCGCCCCCACTCCACCCCTTCCAGGAGGCCCCGCCTCTTCCCGCCTCTTCCCACCCCCTCCCTGCCCCCATTCCAGCCCCTGCCCCGAAATCCCCCCCCCACCTCTGCCCCCTCCCTGCCCCCAGGGGGCCCGGGCGGGGTGTGGGGTGCGGTGGGGGCTGAGAGCAGGGGGTCGGGTGCGGCAGGGGGCTCAGGGCAGGGTGTCGGGCTGAGGGGTGTGTCGGGGCACAGGGCCGGGTGTCGGGGGGCGGGGGGGGGGGGTACAGCGGGGGGCTCAGGGCAAGGGGTGGGGGTGCGGGAGGGGTGCAGGGGGCGGGCTCCGGCCCGACCCGCACCGGGGGCAGGGCAGGCTCCCTGCTTGCCGGCCTGCCCTGCTGCCGTGTCTCACCAGGAAGCAGCTGGAACCTGGGGGAGGAGGGCGGGGAGGCCGGGGGGAGCTCGCGGACCGCATGCGATAGCCCTGCGGGCCGCGTGTTTGAGACCCCTGATCTACACCATCATTCCTACATAAAAAGGCCTGAAGCGCCTTAAAAGCCAACACAAACTCAGTATTTCCTCAAGGACTGCAATTCTCCAAGGCACAAAAAGCAGCATACTGGTTAGTTGTAGGTACTTTATCTACACCTAATACATACTGTTGAAATTTGGATTTTTTTTTTAAATTCAGGTACACAATTACTATTGTCTGAATATTGCTCTGAGCAAAGCACAATCAAATTTTCTGCAGTTGTGGTTACCATGGTTTGGTCCTGTCTATACTTGCAGTTAAATCATTTTAGCACCAGTTCAGCTGCACCAGCTGCTGACAAACATCAGCAACAATAGGTAAATTTCCTAGTGTAAACAGAGATTCTGTGAATGTACTCTGTAGCGAACCTTCCACTCCCGACAGCCTCATAAGACATCAACCACCTTATGTCCTTGATCACACATGATAGCTCAAGTATCCCCTTCTTTTATACTGTTCTTGAAGATCACACAAATACACGAAGACCAGCAAGAGATGGACAGGAAGAAAACTGGAATCATCCTCCTAAGTCTGACCATGTGTAAATCCTATGGCACAGATATGGTGAAGGCAAGAAAGCAGAGTATGTCCTAGTGTACATCAAGTCTTGAACAAAACTATTCTAATTTTAACTGAACCCAGGCTCCCTCTGCTCAAAACAGAAGTGACATCTTCAGCACAAGGTTCTAGTTTACAAAAAAAGGATTAACTAAATATAAAACCAGTCACTTTTATACATTTTCCCTAGACTTAAAACTCCAGATGGTATAAGAGTGGAATGCAGTACCTCCTAATTACATGCAAAGCCAATGCATATTTTCTCATCTGTACAAATGCATGATGCACATGACAGTTTCTCTGTAAGAACTTGTGTAGCAGATTTTCCACACAGTCCAGATGCACCTACTTGACTGAACTGCCACATAACACATCCGAGTCAGTTTTTTACTGCAGCCAAAGTGTTTCTAGCTTTATAGTGCTGCATGCACTACTCTGTTGCATTTGTTCTCAAAATTAGGGGATGAATGGGAGAAAAGAGATGAGATTCAACAAGACAGGAAGAAAGAGAAGAAAATATACAAATGAAAAGAGGGAAGAATAAAGCTTAAAAGTGCAAGTAATTTGTTCTAAGTGGTGCCAAAACGAACAGGAAGAAATCATCAATTCATCCACAGAAATCATACACTTTCACTGCAGATTTGACAAAACGCAAAGAAGGTGTCTACGTGAGATTTCTAAAGATAGCTACAGCACTCGACCCAAGGTTTAAAAATCTGAAGTGCTGTCCAAAATCTGAGAGGGACGAGGTGTGGTGCATGCTTTCAGAAGTCTTAAAAGAGCAATGTTCCAATGCGGAAACTACAGAACCCGAAGAGCAATGCTCCAATGCGGAAACTACAGAACCCGAATCAAGAAAAAAAAGAAAATCAACCTTTTACTGGTGGCATCTGACTCAAATGATGAAAATGAACATGCGTTGGTCTGCACTGCTTTGTATAGTTATCGAGCAGAATCCATCATCAGCATGGACGCATGTCCTTGGAACGGTGGTTGAAGCATGAAGGATGGCATGAATCTTTAGTGCATCTGGCACGTAAATATCTTGCAACGCCAGCTACAACAGTGCCATGCGAGCACCTGTTCTCACTGTCAGGGGACAATGTAAACAAGAAGCGGGCAGCTTTATCTCCTGCAAATGTAAACAAACTTTTACAGCGATCGGCTGAACAAGAAGTAGGACTGAGTGAACTTTCAGGCTCTAAGTTTTACATTGTTTTGGTTTTGAGTGCAGTTATTTTTTGTACGCAATTCTACATTTGTAAGTTCAGCTTCCATGATAAAGAGATTGCACTACAGTACTTGTATTAGGTGAATTGAAAAATACTATTTCTTTCGTTTTTTACAGTGCAAATATTTGTAATCAAAAGTAAATATAAAGTGAGCACTTTACACTTCATATTCTGTGTTGTAATTGAAATCAATATATTTGAAAATGTAGAAAACATCCAAAATATTAAAATTAATGGTATTCTATTATTGTTTAATAGCGCAATTAATTGCACTGTTAAACGAGATTAATTTTTTTAATCATACGAATAACTGTGATTAATTTCTTTAATCACTTGACAGCCCTAATTCAGTATCTGACTTCATATTTGATAGCTAACTGGTGCAAAGCCAGCATGAGAAAAAGCTAGCAGTGTCTTGAGTGTCTCAATAAGAGAACAATTGAGCATTTGGAGGGTGGTTTGTTTTAACAAATACACATTTAGATTCCAAAAGATTTTGTTCCTCTCGCCACAAGTTTTTTTTTTTTAAATCAGATCGCAACTTTATGGTAGGTCAACCTGTACATTTAAAGTCACAGCAGAAATAAAATCACTAACCCAAAATTGGCATAAAACCAATATCACAGTTTTGAAAACTAGTTACACCGATTTTTGGTGGTTCTATTTTTTAATTTATTCAGAGACCAAAAAACTTCTGCTCTTTGCCTATGATCATGATCTGTAGTTCTTTGACTGCCAAGTGCACTACCTGCCAAGTGCAGTGATTATATGTTCTCCATGCTCAGGTCAAATTCATGAATTTGAGAAGATAGCTGGAGAATGGAAATGGTGCAGACATCCAGTGCTGAAGATGTAAATACCAAGGCAACAATCCAGCCTCAGCTAAGGTGCAGCCACTTATTCTAAGAAGTCAGCTCCTATTATGGAGAAGAGCATGAAACTAATCAAAGAACCTCTAAAGTAAGTGTAAGATATTTTCTGTCCTTTAGAGAAATTCCTGGAGCGTTTTCAGGAACAATGGTAATATACTAGTAGTAATTACTCTTTATAGCTTAAACATGTGTAGTACTAATAGATTTAAATAGGGGCCTTCTTTTTCGGTTTTTATTTTATTTATTTTTTCCCCAAGAATTTATCGGTGTTTATAACAACAAAAACAGGTGAAAAACAGTGGGAAAAAACTATTAACTGTTCTGGGTAAATACCAGGGTTTATAGTGGTGGATGGGCGGGGGGGGGGGGGGGGGGGGAGAGATTCAGTAGATTAATGCTTTGATGACTGGAATTCAGTGTGGTTTGCTGCAGAACTAAAACAGAACTCAGAACACAATGCCACCTTATATATAGAAAACTATATATCTCTAATCCCCAAAAGAAACTTTTCATTTGAATAAACAGTTTACTACTGTAGACTTAGAACTATTAGCCTATAAATATTTACATTTAATAATTGGGCCACACCATTTACAGTGCATACACTCAACTTCATCCTTTTCTCCTGTTTGTTTGTTTTTAAACTTTTGAATACTTCTTTGTGTTCTGAAACGTGTTCTGATACAGATTTTCATTTTCTTCCCATTTTAGTATGTCAGATCTTTAAACTTATCTGCTAACAGCATGAAATGAATCTCATGCCTACCACGTACACATCAGTACATTCAGATGTGCACGCACTTCAGAGCTTGTGTTGTCTGTCTGTTTATTGTGTGCATCTTCTAGACCAGTGATCACCAATAGGTCGATCCTGGAGCCTCTGCCAGTCGATTAAGATCTCCGGGCCGCTAAAGTCCAGCGGCTGGCTGCTGGCACGTCTCTGCGGCCCCTGGGGGGGCACAGAGGATGGGGGAGGTGACGCTGCACACCGTCCCTGCCCCCAGCACCGTCCCTGCAGCTCCCATTGGCTGGGAACCGGCCAATGGGAGCTGCAGGGATGGCGCTTGCGGGCAGAGGCAGCGCACAGAGACCCACTGCAGAGATGTGCCAGCCAGCAGCCAGCCACTTCCCGGAGCGGCATGGGGCCAGGGCAGGCAAGCAGCCTGCCTGAGCCCCGCCGACCAGGAGTCGCCTGTGGTAAGCACCTCCCAGCCAGAGCCTGCACCTTGCACCCCAACCCCCTGCCCCAGGCTCAGCCAATGAACATGCCGCAGTTGAGAATGTTATACTGATTTGTGACAATCCCTGGAGGATTTTGGACCTATAAACCACAAATGACACTAATAAAAAGTAAAACTCATGAAATGTCCAATGGATTCTATGAGATTAGGTGCAGTGTGACCATATGACCCCTGCACACAAACTCCCTCCCAGAGCTTGCAGCCCTCACTCCTGCACCCCAACCCCCTGCCCCAGGCTTAGCCCGGAGGCCCCTTCCTCCCACACCCCAACCCCCTGCCCCAGCCCGGTGAAGGTGGGGGAGAGCAAGTGATGGGGGGGGGGGGAAGGAGTGAGCAGAACGGGGCCTCAGGGAAAGGGATCCTTGGTTGATCTGTAATTCAAAAAGCGATCTTGTCCGTAAAAAGGTTGGAGACCACTGTTCTAGACTAATACATAGTCTTACTTCAGAAAGCTTTGCCTATATGCACAGACTAATGTATTATCATAATACATATCTCATGCAATGTATTGTATTTTCCTGATAAAACAAATTATTTTTATATATATTTGAATGATAGAAAAGTAGGGTGAAAATAGGGAAAAAATGAATACTTTTTGTAAAACAGGATTTTTTTGGTAAAAATCGGTTTAAACTGAAAATGAAGGGGCATAGCTATAAGTACCATGGAAAGGTACACAACTTCCTGTCACAAGCATATTCATATAAATCAATCTTGAAAGTTTGTTAGAGGAGAATTCATCAAATCAAGTGTCAGAGCACTAACCCAGTCATCTCAGAAAAGAGACATTATTGTAGTACCTAGAAGCGGTAGTCATGGAAGAAGACCCCATTGTGCTAGGCACTGTATAAATACAGAACACGAAGTCGTCCTTGCACCAAAGAGCTTACAACACACGTATAAAACAACAGAAAACAGATGGATATAGACAGTGGAGTACAAAGAAACCACAAGGCAAAATTGGTCATAATAGGCAGTTGCCACAGCCTGCTAGCAGCCTAAAAATTGTCAAGTTTTTTGTACACTGAAAGGAGAGTGTTAAGGAGAGTTTTGAATGAGGTTAATGACAGAGCTTTGAGGATTTTTACAGGGAGTTCCTCCAAGCAGGAGGGAAAATATGGAAGAAGGCACGAAGGTGCTTGTTTGAACATTTAATGAGTGGGTGATGGAAGCTGGTGTCATGTCTAATCAGAGGTGGGAATCTACATCTCAGTCTGCATGAGAAATGATAGGTATGGTGGGTATAGGCCATAAAAGGCCTTTAAAGTAAAGGTAAGTTATGTTTGACGCAACAGAGAAGAGGGAGCCAATGGAGGGATGCAAGGAGAGCACAAAAGGATAAGAAAATGACTTTTGCAGCAGCATTCTGAATGGATGTGAGCAGTACAAGGTTGCATTTGTCAAAGCCAGAGAAGAGGACATTACAGTAATCAAGATGAGACCTGTAGCGGTGCAGATGGATAGGAAAGGCCTTATCTTAGAGCTATTATGCAGAAAGAACCTACAAAATGTAGATATAGCCTGGATGTGAGGACCTAGACAGAGGTCCAAGTTAAAGATGACACCAAGCTCATGGGCCTGAGTGACAGTAGGATGGTGGTGCTGTCCAATGATCAAGAGAGGTAGTGGGGGAGGAGACTAAGAGCTCTGTTAAAGCCAAGTTAAGCTTGAGTTGATGGCTAGACATCCACAAAAAGAGGTTAGAGAGACAGACCTTTGAACAGAAAGAGAGAGATCTGGAGTAGAGAGGTAGATCTGCAAGTCATCAACAAAGAGACAGTAGTTGAATTTGTGTTTGAGGATGAGATGACCCAGAGATAAGTGTAGAGGTAGAAGAGAAGGGACCAAGGACAGAGCCCTGTAAACTGCCCACTGAAAGCCAGTGGGAAGATGAGGATTCTCCAAAGTTCATGCTGAAGAAGCTATTAGAGAAGTAGGAGAAGAATCATGAGAGGCCAGAGATTATAAAAGTTAAGGGATGTCAAGATTTCAGGAAGAGCGTGGTCTGTATTGAAAGCAGCTGACAGATTGAGAAAGAGGATGGAGCACTGGTTTCAAGCTTTGACTAGGAAGAGGTCAAAGACTTTGGCGAGAGTGGTTCCAATGGAGTGCAAGGGGCAGAAGCCAGATTGGAGAGGACCTAGGATTCAGAGTCTAAGGCCAGAAGTGACACTATGATCATCTAGTTCGACCTCCTGAACTGGATGGATCTGGAAGTCAGGAACTCCAAACAGCTCATTCAATGATCTTCTAAAAAGAAGGAAGAAGGTATGGAGAAGCAAATGGGTTTTGGGGGTGGGGGTCAGAGGGAGACGGATGTTTAAAAAACAGCCTAAAACATGCTTGTATTGTGAGGGAAAGAAAATAGAGTAAAAGCTGAAGGAGAAGAGTATGGGAGGGAGTGAGATGGGATGGGGTACGGTCACTGGGGCAAAGGGAGGGGTTAGAGAAGGACAAGAAACTTCTCTGACAGCAGAACAGGGGCAGGTCACATCACATTTTGTCAGTTTTCTGTCAGAAGAAATCAGCAAAATCCTGTGCATAGATAGAAGCAGAGGCAAAAGCAAGGAAGGATTTGAGGAGTGAGTCAAGGCTGCAAAAAGGCAACTTGGAATGAGGACATAGGATTTACATTTGAACCCAATTTCTAATCCTAAATGGAAAAGATTAAGATGAGGGTCCTATATGGCCCAGGATATGTCACATATCAAGGTTATTTAACAAATCACATTAAGTATCTTACACTATTTATTTACTGTAATGTTACCTTGAAGATAGTAAAATGAGAGACAAATATAATTAGCTAAGACTAACATTAAACCCATTGAAACCTATATTTTTAATTTGTATAGTATTCAGTTACCTAAAATGCCCAAAAGAGTGGTGACTTCAACACACACACACACACTTTCTATCCCCATCCCTAGAAGCCTGGACCTTCTTTACATTACTCTGAAGGGCACAGTGCAAGACATTAGCATAAATTTCTCTCTATTATCTGTATGTTTTTGCTTGGTTTCCAACTTTGATTTTAGTGCTTACCCTAGGGCACACTGACACAATGCTTCACAGTTTGTGTTATGTTAAAGTTTTCTATGTATCTTCCACTTTGGAGATACACATGAAGGCTATGTCCACACTGCGCACCTTACAATGGTGCAGCTCTGCCACTGCAGCCATGTCATTGTAAGGTGTGCTGTGTGGCTGCTCTTTATCAAAGTAAAACCACCTCTAACAAGGGGTAGTATCTTGGTCGCTGGGAGCGTGCTTCCACAGATGAAGCGCTGTCCACACCAGCACTTTTCATTGCTAAAACTTTTCTCGTTCAGGCGGGTGTTTTTTCACACCCCAGAGCAACAAAAGTTTTAGCAACAGAAATGCCAGTGTAGACAAAGCCTAAGACCTATAGATGGCATGCCCCTATCCTTTCCTAAAACTCCTTAGGAAGACACTTGTAAGGTGGTAAGGTGATAGGGAATAGCCAGCATGGATTTGTAAAGAACAAATCGTGTCAAACCAATCTGATAGCTTTCTTTGATAGGATAACGAGTCTTGTGGATAAGGGAGAAGCTGTGGATGTGGTATACCTAGACTTTAGTAAGGCATTTGATACAGTCTCACATGATATTCTTATCGATAAACTAGGCAAATACAATTTAGATGGGGCTACTATAAGGTGGGTGCATAACTGGCTGGATAACCGTACTCAGAGTTATTAATGGTTCCCAAACCCGCTGGAAAGGCATAACAAGTGGGGTTCCGCAGGGGTCTGTTTTGGGACCGGCTCTGTTCAATATCTTTATTAACGACTTAGATATTGGCATAGAAAGTACGCTTATTAAGTTTGCAGATGATACCAAACTAGGAGGGATTGCAACTGCTTTGAAGGACAGGGTCATAATTCAAAATGATCTGGACAAATTGGAGAAATGGTCTGAGGTAAACAGGATGAAGTTTAACAAAGACAAATGCAAAGTGCTCCACTTAGGAAGGAAAAATCAGTTTCACACATACAGAATGGGAAGAGACTGTCTAGGAAGGAGTACGGCAGAAAGGGATCTAGGGGTTATAGTGGACCACAAGCTAAATATGAGTCAACAGTGTGATGCTGTTGCAAAAAAAGCAAACATGATTCTGGGATGTATTAACAGGTGTGTTGTGAGCAAGACACGAGAAGTCATTCTTCCGCTCTACTCTGCGCTGGTTAGGCCTCAACTGGAGTATTGTGTCCAGTTCTGGGCACCGCATTTCAAGAAAGATGTGGAGAAATTGGAGAGGGTCCAGAGAAGAGCAACAAGAATGATTAAAGGTCTTGAGAACATGACCTATGAAGGAAGGCTGAAAGAATTGGGTTTGTTTAGTTTGGAAAAGAGAAGACTGAGAGGGGACATGATAGCAGTTTTCAGGTATCTAAAAGGGTGTCATAAGGAGGAGGGAGAAAACTTGTTCACCTTAGCCTCTAAGGATAGAACAAGAAGCAATGGGCTTAAACTGCAGCAAGGGAGGTTTAGGTTGGACATTAGGAAAAAGTTCCTAACTGTCAGGGTGGTTAAACACTGGAATAAATTGCCTAGGGAGGTTGTGGAATCTCCATCTCTGGAGATATTTAAGAGTAGGTTAGATAAATGTCTATCAGGGATGGTCTAGACAGTATTTGGTCCTGCCATGAGGGCAGGGGACTGGACTCGATGACCTCTCGAGGTCCCTTCCAGTCCTAGAATCTATGAATAAAACCAGTTCCCTTGCCCTCACAAATTTATGGCTATACAAAAGATGCCTAAATGTCCCCTAACCCTACAAAGCATATTTCTTCAATGCTAGACATAAGTGTGGACACAGCACTGAAAACAACAGCTGAAATGGGGATTTTACAGCACTACTATATAGACAGGCCAGGGAAGGGGCATAGGAACATGGTACCTGAACATTGCCTAGAAAGGGGTGAAATATCAGGAGGCGCCTAACCCCAAACAGGTGAGAAGTGAAGGACTGAGCTTCCTTCTTTTCACATTTTTGGGTTCAAGTGATAATTAAGCAATTATCTCTTTTACATTGCTATGTAACTTTTCACCATGAACTAAACTGGGTGGCTAATGGAAACATACATGTATGTTTTGTTCATTTTCTGAATATACACATGGTGTACACCTACCAAGCAAGCTAGACTCTCTATAAAGGGATGTAGTTATCATCCCACATCGGGGGTTTTAGCAGCAAAGGAATAGCTTTGCTCCTGGGGCAGTAATAAATAACACTCACCTCAGTAGGCTGGCAGACGAGTACTCAGAAGACAGCGCCTGGCCTGCACACCCTACACCAGGGGTTCTCAAACTGAGGGTTGGGACCCCTTAGGGGGTCACAGGGTTATTACATGGGGGGGGGGGGGTCACGAGCTGCCAGCTCCATCATTTACAATGGTGTAATAAATTAAAACACTTTTTAATATATTTAAAGGAGGTCACACTCAGAGGCTTGCAATGTGAAAGGGGTCACCAGTACAGAAGTTTGAGAACCGCTACCCTACACCAATAGGCCTGTGCCCACGCCGACTCCCAACCCCCAAGTTCGGTCACTCCTATGCTCTCGCCTCCTTAAGAGCCGACCGCCGACAGGCCCGGGCCCAGGTGCCTGCCCCTGGGCGGGTGTCAGCTGGCTCCCCCGTGGACGGGAGGGCAGGGAAATAGCCGGCCCCACTTAGGCCCAGCCGTTCCCTTTGTCCAGTGGCTCCCTCCGCGGTAGCCGGGACTCGGGGAGGCGACAGGGAGGAGGAACTCCTCGACAGGACCCATAGAGCTCCCCCCAAGACTATGCCAGGCCGGCTCCAGTCCACGACCCACCCGGCCCAGACCCTTCCTCCACACAACTGCGATCCCGACCACGTCCCCCCTACCTTCGTTCGCTAAATCCGCCATTTTACTTCCTCAATCACTCCCAGAGTGCAGCGCGCGGCTGGCCGGACTCCGACTTACAACAGACACAACGATGAGGCGCATGCGCGGCGTGTCCCGCGCCCCACTCAAGGCAGGAGACACTGCGCATGCTCTGGTGCATATGGCTCTTCACAGTCGTAGTACGCATGCACTGAAAACAACGGTTCTCTTCATTCCGCCGCTCGCGGTTAGAAAAATAGTGCGCCTGCGCCAAACCCACCAGCTACAGGAATATCAGAGGCCCTGAGGGAGGTGTGGAGTCCGACTCCGCATCCAGAGTAACATGGAGCATGGCCATAAATACACACTCCACATTCCATAAAGCCGAGCTACATAATATCTCTCCCGCCTCTTCTCGGGGGCCGGGGCTGGGCGCAGAGGCTCAGGCGTGTGACTGCTCTGCTCCATCCATGGTAACACCAGAGACACCGGTACCACAGTGCAGGCGAGGCCCTAGAGCCCCCAATCCCTTAAATCCCCACCGCCACCTTCCTCCACATCCCCCCCCCCGCCCCCCCCCCCCACCCCCACCCCACCCCCCCCCCCCGCTCCCCCCCCCCCCCCTCCTCCCCAACCCCCCCCCTCCCCCCCCCTCCCCCCCCCGCCCCCCCCCCCCACCCCCACCACCCCCCCCCCCCCCCCTCCCTCCCCCCCCCACCCCCTCCCCCCCCCACTGCCGCTCTCCCCCACATCCACCGCCCCACCCCCCTCAGCTCCTCACCGCCAGCTTCCGCCACCCCCACCCCCCTGCCCCCCTCAGCTCCTCGCCCCCACATCCACCACACCCCCCCCCTCAATTCCCCACCGCCCCCTTCCTCCACATCCACCACCCCACCGCCCTCAGTCCCTCACCGCCACCTTCCTCCCCAACCCCCCCCCTGCCCCCCTCAGCTCCGCACCCCCACCCCCACCACCCCCCCCCCCTCCGCTCCTCACCCCCACATCCACCGCCCCCCCCCCCCCCGCCCCCACCCCCCCCACCCCCTCAACTCCCCACCCCCACCTTCCTCCACAGCCCCCTCGCTGCCCCCCTCCGCTCCTCACCCCCCCCCCCCCCCACCCTCCCCCCACCCCCCGCCCCCACTTCTACCCCCCCGCCCCCCTCCCCCACCTCCCACCCCCCACCCCCCCTCAGTCCCTCTCCCCCACATCCACCACACCACCCCCCTCAGTTCCTCACCGCCACCTTCCTGCACAGCCGCCTCGCTGCCCCCCTCAGCTCCCCCCCCCCCCCCCCCCTCCCTCCCCCCCCCACCCCCTCCCCCCCACCACCCCCACACCACCCCCCCTCAGTCCCTCTCCCCCACATCCACCTCCCCTCCCCCCTCAGCTCCTCACCCACACATCCACCACCCCACCACCCCCCCTCCCCCCCCCCCCCCTCCCCACCCCCACCTCCCCAACCCCCCCCCCCCCCCACCCCCACCACCCCCCCCCCCTCCGCTCCTCCCCCCCCCCTCCCTCCACAGCCACCTCGCTGCCCCCCTCAGCTCCTCACCCCCACATCCACCACCCCACCACCCTCAGTCCCTCACCGCCACCTTCCTCCACATCCACCTCCCCGCCCCACTCATCTCCTCACCGCCACCTTCCTCCACAGCCACCTCGCTGCCCCCCTCAGCTCCTCACCCCCACATCCACCACCCCACCCCCCTCAGTCCCTCACCCCCACATCCACCACC